>CM075453.1:8029593-8374849 GCA_037832335.1 Carallia pectinifolia | reverse complement strand
TAAATGTACGGAAGACTTATTAATTTGCCTAGAATGCTGGCGCCACGCGGCCTTCGGAGAAGGTTTAGGTTTGTTGGTGACAAACCCGTGAATATTAACCCCAAAATAAGACCGAATGAATTCTCTCTAGATAAGGATCGTCACATCTAAAAGTTGGCTTATTTAGGTTTAAACCTTTTTGAACATTTCTTCCTTTGGAGGCTAAGAAAACCCATCTTTCCTTCTTGGTTGAGAAAAAGTCAAAAGTTAAAAAAGTAAAGGTTATTTACAAGCAGAACGGCCCAGTCCACACAAAAGAGAAACTTGTCAACCCCAACCTAAAGCTTGCACCACAGGATTAATTGTCTTAAAAAGCACAGAAGCGTACCTGCTGACGGTAACAACCGCAGGATGAAAAGTCCACCAAAGGCCACCGAACTCAGAAATTTAGTTGATTAAGACAGGCAAACAACCATTCAGGATGAAAAGTACATTTTTTTCATTAGACCTTCAAGTTGAATTTCAAATGGTCCATAGAAACCACCACCATCTGCTTAAAAGGATACCTAGTACTAGAAACCCAGTCAACGAGGCATCGTTGAAACAATCCGGTTATTATATATGAGACCTTTCTTGTTAAGGTACCAATAAAAAACCAAAAAAAAAAGAAATTTACATTACAAACCCCCTAATATTGATGTGGCAACAAGTCGCACCCTCTATTTTTAAATACAACAATCTGCGCCCCATGACCCGCAGATATTAGTCAAACTAAATGGAAAGAACAAAATGTCATTTTTGTCCTCCCATGTATAGGTTGCTTGATGGAGATTCTTCTCCTCCATTCTCTCTGAACCCTCATCAGCTCTGTCCCGCCAGATTTCATATCTTTGCTGCCATCAAAGGCATATCAGTCACAATAAAACTCATTTTATCATCCTGGCTAGTTTTCGTCTCTAATCTCCATTTTTTTCCAAGAATCATGTCTGGTTGTCCATTTTCTTCCAAGAAACTTCGTAAAAGTTGTCTTTTCTGGACGAGGATTGAAGTTTCTCAATATTCGCATCTCGCTATTGGTCGCAATCGGCTTGAACAAGCTTGGAGACAGATAAAACCGGAAAAACACGAGTTTCCTCCAAATTCACCCTCAAATCCGCACAGCTGAGGCAGAGACCGAGAAGCAACTTCTTAACCATGGCCGCTCAATCATAAACAAAGCTATATATATATATATATATATATTGACACAAAATAGTTAGTGGTTAATCTGTTAAGTTTAAAAAAAAAAAAAAAGAAATATATTCAAAAATATTAGAGAGAGTAAACGGCACTATAAGAAATAAAACTTAAAATAAGATAGAAAAAACTGTCAAGAGTTGAACTCTAGTCAGTGCCGTGGTCTCAATGTCCACTAGCCACTTGGGCAACCCTGAGTGGTAAACAAAGCTACAGTTTGGATGATAAGATAGCGACAAGTTGCATGTAATGGAATTGACGAGTCTCAGGACTTTTTTTCATAAGGGTCTAATTGGGGCCTATTGTGAAGGGGGTGATTAGTGTGTAGGCCTGTAGGGAGGATTATGTTGTAACCATTTGCTTGATTTGATTGTTAAATTCTTAATTCATTGGCTGTAAACACAAATTTACTAGTGAGGATGGGAGTTGAAATGCCGTGGTCTTGCTATTTGGCACCAAGTTGATTGCACGTGAGGTGTTTAGATAAATGCTGCAGAGAACTCAATGGTTGATTGTCTTTTCTATTTAAGAAGTACATCGTGAAGCTGATATTTGAGGTAGGATGTGGGAGTGAGCTCATTTAGTAGCTGTTTTGTCTTGCCTTGGCTATTTTAAAAGTAAAGCGGGTACTTTGTTGGGGCAGACTCTGTTTCTGAGGTCATACTAAATAATTGTTTGATTGAGAGGAGGAGGAAGCAATGACAATTGCATTGTAGCATCATCGTTGAAAGAGCCATTAATTGAAGATGGGGATTTGAATATGTTTATTTGGCTAAATTAAAGAACCCCAAATCGAATCCCTTATCATGGCATAGTGAAAGTTGCACAAGAAGCTTGTGGAATTAAGGAATTGGCCTGTGGTCCTTCGTCAAGCAAGTGCAACAATTTTCAGGTCCTTTCTTCTCCATCTCTAGAATTTTGGACAGAGAATTATTACATAATTCATAGTTTTTGTGAAAACGGAAGGGAAAGAAACGGAGAAAAGAAATCAATGCAACAATTAAACGGAATCCTTAGATCTCTGGTCTTCAACCTCCCCTGCCCATGTTTTATTGTCTCCAATGATGGCGATGTGGCTTAGGGGTATTTTGGTTTCACAATGCCATTTACGATGGCATTTTTGTAATAACATCATACAGTTTTTAACAATTACTTAATAGAGGGTGTTAATTGTTACCAAACTCAAACTATAAGGTGCGTATTGTTACATTTAAAAATTAAGAGGTGCGGGTGTGCAATGTAAAAAAAAAAAGACAAGACATGCAACACTTACATCTTAGCTCTCAAACACAGCATTGGTGGACAACATCAAGAAATCTTTAACATAAGGAAAAAGGCCTACAGTGAGTCGGATAGAGTAAAAAAGCATGCTGACAAATGTGTAAACAGTTATAACATCAAATCCTTTCGATAAAAACCAGGTCAACAAAACATAATAAAAGACCACAAGATATAATCCAGACATTCAGGGAAATCCAACATCTAAAGTCTGATAAGTAAAGGAACATCCATCTTAGTCAAACAGGCTGAAACCCATGTCTTCATCAGATTCCTCGGCAGGTTCTTCCTTCTTCTCCTCCTCCTTAGAAGCAGCAGCTGGGGCAGAACCAGTATCAGCGGCAGCAGCAGCTGGAGCAGCAGCAACAGCAAACTTGCTAGGATCCTGAAACAATGACCCACTATTAGCAAAAAATACAGAAACAGAATACAAAACTTAACGTCAAACTCACAATAGAAACAAATTTTATTGCTCATGATAGGCACTAACCCTCAGGTACTCCTTCACTTGTTCGGCCTGACAGTAGGTGTACTCAGTTTCAACAGCAACAGCGAGGACATTCTTGTAACCATTCATGAACATATGTGGTGCGGCGGCAAGGGTTGGGTATGAGATGGCCAACGACAGGGAAGTAACCATGGAGACACCAGCAGCAAATTTCAAAATAAGGTCATCCTCGGTCAGATCAAGCACCTCGGGGCTGAATACGGAACCATTATCATAAACAGACAAGACAATGAGACCATAAGAGAATGGTCTTATGCCCAGCTTAGCCAAAAGGGCAGCCTCAGAAGAGCCAACCTTGTCACCCTTCCTAATAAGCTCCACAGGAGTAATAATTTCAACAGTACCCTTATTAATCTTGGTGGCAATGTTGAGCACCTGAAATTTAACAGAATAAATACAATTGACAGGAGTTAAGAGAGATAAAGGGCAACAATGAGATAGAATAACCAGACCACAGTAAGAAGATTCAGACCTGGAAGAAGGACGTCTGAGACGGATCAAGCCCTGTGTTGCCAGGAGGGACAACAACATCTATTGGGGCTACCAAACCAACACGAGCAGGAGCTCCAACCTGTGTTAAATTAAGCCAAATGTTTTAAAAAGACTACATGTACAAGCTCAATCAGGCAGCATAAATTGTAGTAAATACTGCAGTATTGAGAGAAGGCAAAACAAATAAAAATGGATCGAGCTATTATGTATTAAACCAATTCATTAGAAAACAAGCAAATAGCCGAGCAGGTGGGGTCACTAATAAACATCCAAGCAATTTGAAAGAATCAATTCAAATGTTCTCAATCTCCTACCATAAAACATCAAAGTAATCACAGAAGAACATATATGCACAAGTGGAATCACCAAGGTGGATACCACACGCAAAAAATAGTAATCTAAGAGCATTCTGTTATGCACTATCTCCTCCTCAGTGAAGCAAATCGTATCAACAAATTCCAAACTAAAAGCTACACCACCTTCATGAAGCAAATTACGACACCATGTTCGCAGACGCCCAGAAAGCAAAAGGAAGAATAAACAACACAGCTCCGTGTGTGTGTATTATAACCAACCAAGAAATGTTATAGTCAAATGCATAATTTACAGATTAAAAATATCTATAATAAATATCATTCACAAGATTAATAAAGTTAGTGTTAGTACCTTATACTTGGCAACCTCCTCGCGCACTTCCTTGAGGTCACCTTTTGTGAAGATCAAGCCCACGTTTCCCTGTTTCGCACAAACAGCTTAAAATAGTCAGATACAAACATATAAATGAATTGAAAATAAGATAACCGAAAAAAAAAAAAAACACAGAAAGAAGAAGCGGGGAAGACCTGAAGGAGTGGGATGAGATTGAGGAAGGCGTTGTTGCCAGTCTTTTCGGCATGAACCCTGACGGTCCTCTTCATCATAGTGTTCTTTCCCATCAGCACCACAGAGTCCCCTCTCAGACCCTTCCTGATGTTCTGCAGCTGGTTCGACCCTACATTGTCGGCGGCCACCACCAGGATCTGGCTGTACTCGTCTAGCAACTTGCACAGCTTTGCGTCGTACGCTATCTTCTTATCTGCCTTTGATTGTTTGATGGCCATTTCTGATCTTTTTGATTTCTACTTCTTCCTTCTTTTTTTTTTTTTCTTTTTTTCACAATAAATTAAAATATAACACTAAGATTGCAAGCTCTAACTAATTAGAAAGGAGAGAATTACAACAAACAAAAACGAGGGCCAAGACGGAGTTCTAGAGCTCGGTCAAGGCGGACAGCAGGGCGGCGCCGTCTCTTTAACCTCCGTGTCCTGTTTGCAGCCTAAAGAAGATTGGGAGGAAAACCCTAGCTTGCAACACGATGGGATGCTGTAAAAGCAAGGCGGACGGGTTTCGGTTTTTTTATATAGACAGGCGTGGATATAGGTTTCCGTTTTGACCTAAATCCAACGGTTGATGTTTAATCAATGAGGCGATCGGGTGGTTGGGGATTTATTGGGTTTCTATAAAGCATCGGCCCAATTTGAAATTATTTCCTACTCAAGCCCAACTAATGGACCAATATGAGGCCCAATAAAAAGCCCAACTTCGGGACACCAAAACGGCCTACGTATTGATCTCCGACAAAAGCATAATAGCAACGAGGTGGCCACTGCAACAACCTTCGAGTTCGACTCAATAATGGCCTCAACGTACAGAGATCGGACGGCGGAGTTCCGGTCACTGACCCACACTCTAAAGAAGATTGGGGGAATCTCGGCCGTTAATCAGGATCGATCACAAGAAAATGACCCTTCTCCTTCATCAAAGCCTGACGGATCGCTACTCGCGTCTAGATCCGAGTTCAATAAGAAGGCTTCCCGGATCGCTTTGGGAGTTCATGAGACCTCTCAAAAGATTTCTAGACTTGCTCAATGTAATTCTCCTCTCATCCATTTCTTCATATGCTGACACTTACATTTAGACAGCAAGAATTCAAAGATATTTGCTTGGTTGATTGGAGATTTAGAATTCTAGTATAATTTCTTTGTTGGGGCTTTCCAAGATTTTTAATTTCTTGAAGTTTTCTTTTTGATTGAAATTGTAAGGATTTATAGAGATGGGTTTCATTTTGTTCTTCCTTTTGTTCTTGATTGAAAAGTATTATCAGAAAAGTAATCTTGGGTTTGTAGTGGTTTCTGACTCTGGATACTGCTTTGCTTTTTATGTCAATGTTGTACAGTGGCTAAAAGGTCATCAATGTTTGATGATCCGACCGTCGAAATACAGGAACTGACTGTCTTGATAAAGAACGATATTACGGCATTGAATACAGCTCTCACTGATCTACAGTACCTTCAGAATATGGAGATAGCTGATGGGAATTATTCCGAGGATAGAGTTGTTCATTCAACGGCTATCTGTGATGACTTAAAGAGCAAACTTATGAGAGCTACTAAACGGCTTCAGGATGTGTTAACCACCAGAACAGAGGTTAGAGCTAAGAATAGTTGTTGTTGTTGCTGCTCCGTCAATTGCAGGCGTAGCTTTTGTTAACACGTGCAATTATTATTACTTTTTTTTAATATGGATTTATTTACCCTGCAGAACATTAAGGCCCATGAAAATAGGAAACAACTATTTTCTACTAATGCTTCAAGAGAGAATCCTTTCCTTCGTCAAGCAAAACCCGCGACAGTGCCACCTCCTTGGTCAGGTTCTAATGCATTGGGCGATTCACCACCATCCTCGTAAGTGAAGTCCTTGAAAATGACTACACCTCTTTAGTCCTTTTCTTTTCACAGTTAGTCTTTATCATGCGTCTTCAATAAGGCACACAAGTCTCCTTTGAAGTTTTATCCACAATGGTACCTGCTACCTTCCTTTTGGTGTCCTGTAGGAGAGAGATTGCCAGTCTGGCATCCCTATAACTAGTATACTAGAGCCATCTATAAAACTTTAATTGTCAATGAAGATGAATATGACCCCTGCAGTTCTCTTCAAGCTGTGCATTTTCTTTTTGTATTTGGCTAGAATTATTTGATGTTACTTGAATCATAGTTTCAATTGTGTTGTTTCCAGATTGTTCATGGTGTTTCAAAAGTTGGTGCCTGACTTAGCTTTTCTTTTTTCTCCTTGTCTAACCAGACTGCCGCAAAATGGCGTTCAAGTTGGCAACCAGTTGAGGTGTGTTTTATATATCTGTGCATTTTGTTATCAGTCCTTTTGATGTTGTGATGTCAGTCACCAAATAACTGCATGGCTCTAGTATGTTTTAACTCTAAACTTCCCCATGCTTCCTTCTATCCATTTAAATACATGTACTCGTAATTAAGGAAGGTGCCTGTTTGTGTCCACTCTATATCCCAAACCTCCTTTTCATCGACAACCTAAAACAACTGCACAGAAGGACAGAGGTACTGCACAGCGACATCAACCATGCCCCTTTGTTCTGCCAGTTGTTGGTTTTTGGTAGTTGAATTTCACACACTTATGTCAGGTTGAATTTGTACAACTCTGAAATGCATTTTGTATTTCAATGTAGCTTAGAAAATGGTTTTGTTTCCAGCATCAAATCATAGATATGTTCTGATACTAACTAACATCTTGCTTTGAAACTTAATAAAACAGACGGAGGCCAGCTGTGGATAACACTCCCTCTCAACAGATGGAAATGTCCATGTTGCAGGAAGTAGTTCCAAGGCAGGAAAATTATTCTCAAAATCGGTTGGGTGCTCTTCACAATGTGGAATCTACAATTTCAGAACTTAGTGGAATCTTCACACATTTGGCTACCATGGTTGCACAACAAGGGGAGCTAGCCATCAGGTCAGCTTCTTTTGCTCAGATATTTGCTGATTGTGTTGGTATAGTTTAGATGTGTATCGTACTTAATCCATCTAGCTTGTAGTTCCTGTGAAAAAGATGCTTTGGAGTATCTGATAGCTTATTCACATTTGTTCAGTAAGTAGGGTTATGATGTTTATAAAATGTGCCTAATTGATTTGAGCAGGATTGATGATAACATGGACGAGTCATTGGCTAATGTTGAAAATGCTCGCAGTGCTCTATTGAGGCATCTTAATCAGATTTCATCAAATAGGTGGCTTTTAGTCAAGATATTTGCAGTTATAATCATTTTCTTGATTGTCTTTATATTCTTTGTGGCGTGAATGCAGTCACCAAGAACAAGAAAGAGATTTGTTCTGTATGGAAATACTTGAACTCATGTTCACAATTCTTGTTGATCATACATAGGCTGCCATGTATAGTTGATTGGCATGCCAATTTAAAAATTTGTTGTAGCTAATGGAACGTCTGGGTCAGCTAGGTTTCAATGTTGTATTTGCAGATGCATATATACACAAAGGAAAATTCCATGAACTAAAAGTTTTGACTCAAAAATTTCAGACTCCAAAGTCATACGAGTATGTTGTTAAATGGGGGTGATAGGGCATTTTTTGTCGTCAGGAGTGTTAAAATAAACTGAATGGACACTGTACTCATTCGTGAACAATTTTCTTAGTTTTTTATTTGGCATGTAGGTTATTAGCAGTTTCTGGAGTCCCCTGAGAATATGGTTATTGCATGGTTTGATTTTATTTTTATATTATATTTGGTTGAACATCAGCAAACATCTGTATTGCTTAACCAATAAAGTCATTACACAAAACGTTTAACGGCTGCTGGGTTGGGTTAAAACTTACACACCAAAATCCTGAGGACATAATCCCAATCTAGAATTTCCAGCAGCCCAATCCACTATACATTTTTCTGTCATACTAAATTTTTTTTGCTTTGAAGGGACTAGGAATCTAATCCTAGACCTGAAACTGAGAGTTCAAGTGACTATCAGTAGACCTTGTGCCTAGTGGCTTTTCTGTCATACTAATACAAGCATATGAGCTATTACAGAAATTGCTTAGGGGCTCCTTGATATCACCAACATACTCGCTATTACCCAGGGGCAGTCTTGGCTGGTTACACTGATGGTTTTTTATGCTGCCTATGCATCCATTTCGAGAATTTCGGGGTGGGTGGGGGGAATTGAAATTCCAGGTGAAGTCCCCCTGCTCAGCTTGCCAGCAGGGCCTCTGATATCAGAGAAGAGTTAGCTTTCTTGCACATGATTCTCCCTTCAACTATCCATCTCTGGTAATCTCTGCGTATAATTCCCATGCCTGCTTTTTAGGTTTTTGCATCAAAAGAGGCATCACAATTTATCTTGATAGTTCCCTGTTGCCACGGAGACCATTCGGTTTCTCTGTTCTTGGGCATCTTAGCAAACTGAGTTTTGACATGGTTAGGCAGCTGAAGGAACTTCAGCTCTGCAATCCCTTCAGATTCTTGTCAGCGTGGTCCAGGATCCAGCTTTACAGGCTCCTTGTAAAATTCATTCTTCACGTTCCAGATTGTTGAACATGTAACATCAATCTGATTTAGAATAATTTTGCGACCTTTCTCCACTAATTTGTAAATACCCGCCAATTTTGTGTCTTTTTTCTGCAGCTGGCCCAATGGATAGGATTTTCTTCTGCTCTTTGTTCCCATGAAAATCTAGCCAACTTGCTGATTATCTTAGATCATAGGGACTGAGGTAATCTGAAGACTAACATCAAATAGGGTGGACAGTAATTTATCTTTCCTGGAATTTTTTCTTTCCTTTGGCCTGCTCTATAGCAGACTGCATAGCCTCTGGTTTGGGACCTCCCCATCTTAACTGGAAGTCCTAAATAATTATCTTCCCTGTTCAGTTATTCTGGAAGCTTGACAAATTTCTTGCCTCTCACTAGGTGGTGTAATTCAACACCTTACTTGTTGAGATTCACTGCTTGTCTAGAGACATTGTAACACGTTTTGATGATTCCCGTTAGATTAGGAGCCCCTTCACTGAGGCATTCCTAAAATGCAGTGTGTCATCTGCAAAAAAATGTAGGAGATGTTGGGACACTGATGCTTTAATCTTGTATCCTTGCAGTGTTCCATTTTCTACTGCCTTGCTTAATATTCTTGATAGCATATCTGATGCTAGCAGGAATAGGTGTGGCAAGAGAGCATATCAAACCTCTTGGTGATTTGAGTCTCGGTGAAGGGGGCTGGTTATTATCCAGCTAATTAGCCGTTTTCCTCTTGCTCTTTCTTTTGTTTCTCATTGAGCCGGAGGCTTCGTGGGCTGTGAGTATGTTGCCCTGGATTGAGCAACCTGTTAAAAATGATGTCTGAAAAGGAGACACAAGGTTATCGAGCTTGCTTGTTGCCCCATGTGTATGCCTGATCATTGAAGTCAAGGTCCATTAGAGAACAATCCTCCAAGAAACTAAGAAAATGTTCCCACTGATCTCTTGATTGTCCTTTTCAAGAAACTTAAAAAATGTGCCCTGTATTTATACAGCTATGATTGTGGTGAGCTGATGTCAAGTATCTTTAAGGTCCCCCAGAGATCTTTCCTTACCTTTGTTTCTGGCTTCCCAAACACACACGTGAGATGCGGACCAATTCAGAATTGGTACACAAAAAATTCAAGGTAATTCCTCGTTTTCGTTAGCAGCTTCATCTCCACATCATTGTTCCACCAGAAGTCTAAACCGCCATTGCCTTTCCATTGGTAGATTCCTCAAAAGCAAAAGGGGGGAAGATGGTTTTGGATCATATTGTATCGGTTCTCTTGTAGCGGCACTTTTTACCTTGCATAATTATATAGAAAAAAAGTTAGTGTCCCGGTGATTGGTATGTCACATTTTGTCCCGGTTGAAATTAGAACTGTTATTTTTTAAACGAAAATTGATATTTTTGAAATATTTGTTATGTTTACATTTTAAAAATTTTAGTGTTCGTTTCAAAAATTATAGGCACTGTTTATCTCGAAACAAAAATTGAGACATTTTATCCTAAACATGTAACTGTACTCAATTATATAACTTTTCTAACTTATGGTGATGGACATCAGGCTGAAAATTCGTTCCACGCTGAGTAGACCTGTTTTTTTAGGTTACGACGCTAGGATTCGAACTTGTTCCAACTTACGATCCCTTGTACTGCTTGACTAAAGGCTTGCTGAGTGGACTTGTCTTGGCCTAAGTGAAGTCATTTTGGCTAGTAAAATTAACAGCCTCTCTAATGCTTTTCACTTTTCATCGATATTTTTTTGGCAAGATCTTTTGGCTCCTGTACTTGCTCAAAGCTGTTAGCTTCACCTTGAAGTCTTAGTCTAATGTGGTCCTGAATTAAGCAAACTTGGTTCGCTAATCACAATGACCCTCATGTGAGACTATTCTCATTCCACTGTCTCATGAATTTGTCTATTTCAAAAATATTTTGTCTTTTGAAAGAAAAATATCAACCCTTGCAAAAACTAATGAAATGAAACTTAAAGAAATTAAAAAGATTAATATTATTTTATCATCTTTGAGACCATTTTTAAGAGTTATTATAGTGGCACGAGTTATTGGAAATTGATCTCATCTTTGATTTAAGTAAATTGATCTAATATTGACAAAAGTACATGGATGGGGTCGATAATTTCAACTGGTTATATTTGATTGAGGGGACATTCAAATCCGGGAAAATAATATCCCCATTTTCCAGTGTTTGGTGTGGAAAATGTAACCAGTTAACGGAAAATCACATGCTAGTCAACCTAAATTTGCTTCAGATTTTGGGGAAAATGACATCCTCTCAAGATGTCAATTTCCGCTGGAACTTAGTACAAAATAATAATAAAAAAAAGAAACGGTAAAAGAAGTTGCCGATCGTCGGTTTCGAGCTTCGGCGCTTGGTGAGTCGTTGATCGTCGATTTCAAGTGTTAGCGAGGTGACAAAGAGGCGAGTGACGGCGCACAAGGCAAAGTCAGGGCCTATTGGGGTCGTTAAGGCTTCAAATCAGTCCGTTGATAGTCGGAAATGATAGACAGGAGGTCGGTGAGCCTTTTCGGACTGGTTTCAAGCATTGGCGATGGCTGATAAAGCAATAAGCGGCGACGGAGCTGTGGAAGACATTGGGCTTAAAGCGGCTTTTTTGAGATTTTCTGCGATATTCTAAGGCATAATGCCAAAAAAAGTGTAGATAGGCGCACAGAGATTCTGAAATGGGGACTTTCGGTGGTTGCCCAGTGAAAGTGCTCGACAGCGACGCTGCGTGCAGTAGCGATAACAACGGTCCGGCAAACAGAGATCTGAATAAATTTCTAATAATTTAATTTTTTTCAAATATTCACCAAATATAGAAAAATAACAATCGGTATTACAATCAAACACTAAAATAAACAATATTATTCTAGATTTCATTATTCTTGAATTTAATTTTTCACAGACATATTATTTTTTAACAAACAAACGACCCTTAAGTATATATAGTAAAACATACTTATTAGTAAAGTCACTTAAATTTTTTTATTTTCACTTCCATTTGACATTAATAAAAGTTCAGCCAATTAACAAATTAAATCACATTCTTAATTCGTGCGCCTAACGCCATTCCGTTCTCAGTTGTTAATATATCCCATATTTCTTGTGGTCGTCCATGGAAAAATGTGTATTTCCTGTGGTCCCTATTATCGTTTAGGTAGCAAATTGGTTTCAGGAACTTCATTTTTTTTTCCCTTCTTTTGTCCATTAGCAACTACTTGTATTATTATGATGTTTTTTTTTTTCCGGTGTTTACGATTTACTTATTTGCTAACTTTCTCCTTGTTGAAGTCAAGTGCTGATAGAGTTCTTTGTCCAGACCAAAGTGCATCAATGCGTTTCTAGTCATAATTAGGCATATCCTTTGTTATTGTTCCTTGCTTTTACACTTGTTCATTCTACTGCAAGGAGTTCATGGAAAATGGAACTCAGCAATAGAACATGTGCCAGTTCCTGTATGCTGCTCTTTTTTTGCAGCTGTTACTCTATATCGCTTTACATTGATGAAGCAGCAACCAAACCAATTGCATTGAATCATTGATTGATAAGTCAATGTCTACATTATGACCAACAAATTAATAGTGGGACAATCTAGAATCCACCTAGATATTTGCAGCAGAATCTCCTTTTTCTGCACCTGAAAATTCGTAGTGGGTGACTCGATATCTATTGTTTGCCACAATCCAACTGCTGAAATGAATGTGCTACGGAAATAGAAGTGCAGCCCCAGTACAAGAAAAAATTAGCAATCCCAAACGGGCCAAACCAATGTAGGGGCCTTGACTGTCGTTGGAATTTGAGGAAATTTATCCTGTGTACATAAAAGATGTGTCTAATTCGAATAGTTATGATGTGGAGAATACGAGATTAGACATAGATTTAGTCTAACCAAACGTTTTAATGGAACTCAAATTTAAAATTTTACGGTCTATACATTCGACACTTATTACTGAACTACAACTAAGTCATAGTTCTCTTTTTGTCCTGGGTAACTATAAGATGACAAAGATGATTTCTCGTATTTAAAGAGAGGAGAAGAAAAGTGCCAAACTTTCTCTGTTTTCAAATCTCCCGTCTCATTCTTGTCACAAAAAAGACAAGGCTTCCCACGTTGCCAGGATTCTCAGTTCTCACGTAATTTCTCAGTTGGCTAAAAGAGCTCTCTTGTCTCATAAAGCATTTGCTTTTGCATACAAAAATTCCTTGCCTCTTGCATCTTGGCCTTTTCCCACTCGATGGTGACTTGGGTGGACAGTCCTCTACTCATCTTTCATTCGGTGAAGTAAAACATTTCATCATGACAAGAGAGAAGAATATGTTAACAAAATATAGTGTGAGAAATCCCAAAGATTTTCCTGAAATAAAACCCATTTCAGGGAAAAGGACGGCAGTAATGGCAGACACACGCTTTAGTAATTCCAAAATCCTCATTTTTTCATGTCGAGGTTTTTAAAAGAAGGTGCATGAAAATGTGCAAAGCTGTTGCCTGACAAACTATGGATATATTGGGAATATTTTGCCCCAGTGAAAGAAGGTGGGTGCATCAATGTTGTGCAATGTTTGATGTTGGAATCATTTCTGAACCAGATGATGAAATGTGACGAAATAAAAATAAAAAGACATATCGGCAACTGTTAAGAACAGCCCACAAATTTTTCGTAAAAAATTTACTAGATGTTGCAACTTACTGCAAGGCAGCAGCTAAATTATTTGGTGAAAGAAACAGGTTGGGGAGGACATGTTTAGTGGAGGGCACAATGGATTTCCCTATATTTTTTGCCGTCCTCTTTCCATGATCTGTCCCTGGTTTGTTTCTTACAGGCATACATAAGAATCTTATACGCAATTCTTTGCTTAACTACAAAAAAATATGTTGGAGGTTGTAAGCTTGGTTACTAACGCTGGCGTGTACAAAGAAGAGAACAAAGTCACGTATTGGATGCCAACAGGCAACAATAGGCCTTTAAATGCTCATAAACAAACAAGCCTTCTAATGTTACAATTGAACTTCTTGGGATTTGAATTTTCTTCAAATAGGGCCACATTAATATCGGTCACCCTTATTGCCCAATTTCTCTTAGGGACACTAGAAACTCGAGGCAACTGATGTCAACCCTTTTTTTTTTTTTTTTTTGGAGCGAGGCAACTGATATCAACTTTGGAACAACTACACACCAAATACAAGTTAGGTGAGAAAGTCTCCAATCCACATAAATTTCACATTGGAACGACGTACTTTTCATGTGAGACTCAAATTTTGTGTCCTGTAATTAGGATCTTTACTATCTTCAAGTTTTAAGGTGTCTCTTCAACATTTAACAGTGTGAAAACACAAATTTCTAACAGTATAATAATATTATGAATAATATTACTAATAATTGAGTTGGCACTTGGAATTTGGACATATATTGCATGCACGTGGAAAATAAACTAAATTTGTTTTTTATTTATTTGTTTTCAGAAAACTGTAAAACAGTAGTCTTCTTCTTCTTTGTTGGTCAATAGAGGATTACGGAAAATTTCGTCGGCTGCAATTTAGTGGGACCAAATATTTCATTAAAGACACTAATTGTCGAGAGCATGGATTAAGAGGTAAAATTTTTAACTTGAGATATTGTTTCGATAACAACAACTTTATAATTTTTAATAGTAAGATGCATATTTTAATTAATAAAAAAATAAATTGATAAAATTTTGTTATTAAAAATATGAATGTTATTATTTTAAATTTAAAATTTGTTACTTTCAAAATACTTTATTGGACACCAAATCATCAACCTTTAAAACTTTTTTCAATTGTCAAACGATTCTAATTTACTAACAAAATATGCTTGACTTCTTGACGGATGCATGAATCAGTAACCAACTATCTAACGACGGTATGTTGTAAAACACAAAAGAGTTCAGGCATAAAAAAAAAGTGTCAGTGTTCATATTACAAAAATTTATATATTTTTATACAACTGCAATGAGAATATGGAAAAACAAAAATAGTAGTATTTTTTATTCTACATTTTATCATTATAATTGTACAAAGAACACTGCTTATTACAATATGAACACTGTATGACAATTTTGTTATATGTCCATAAACATTTTCTCAACAAAAAGATGCTGACTCAATTTGTTTGTTATTTTGTGACTTATTGTGTCAATGGGAGGCATGGTCTCAAATTCAAAATTGCTATCATGTCTTCCAATTATCTGAGTTACAAGGAAGTCTCCTCAATCACTTAATTAAAAACTTTGCGAAAGATTCTGTAGCTGGGAATTAATTTAAGAAAACAGAAGTTTAAATAAAATTACTAGCTAAAGTGAACATAATTTGCTATTAACAAATTAATTGATGGGGTTTTTTTGGGGGGGGGGGAATCATTGAATTAATAATCAAATTAATGAAGTTAAACATTTAAAACTTATAGGATTGAACTCTTTGATTTGGATTAATCTATTTAATGATATGAGAAAAAAAATTTTGGGGAATAGATGGCTCACTATTTGCCGAATATTTAACCTTATACACAAAAGTACTTAATTGAACTGTTTGATAATAGAACTGTTTGGGTTTCTTATCCCTAGTCTAGAGTTCAAAGTCTAGCTGTTATGTTATTGTCATAAGCCATAAAAGTTCATGGTGATATATCATTTCCGAGGCAATCAATGAAAAGTGTATGATGAAAAGTGTATAATTGTTGCTTTCACCGCACAAATATGCTCCGAATTGCGGTTAATGACACAGCGAACGCCATAATCGAGTAAAACCCAATTTTACTCATGGTATAATGTAATGTTTGTGGCATGTATTACTTGTAAGCAACTTTGATTATTATGTATGTATGGTACATATGGTGATGTATCATAGCAAATGATGTGCCAGCAAACTAGCAATTATAATAGTTGAAGTGTATATATCCTAACTAACACCAAGTCGTAGGCGTAAAGAAAATGTAACATTGTTCTGATTTATGGTTCAAACATGTATTAATGGGAATATATATCTGAAATAGTATCGATACCTGAAAGTTTCGAGTTCAGAGTTTTAGAGATTGATTAATCCACCGTATTTTGAAGTCTCTTAATCCAAATGTGCAAATCGGCACATCAGATGAAGCCTTTGAAACTCAACTCTTGATCACAAAATCTCAATTTGTGCCTTTAAGGCATGCAGTCTCTGATTATTTAACTCCTTAAGTATGGGACCCCATCTGGCGGAATATTTGGCTCCATTAACTAAATCCGCAATAGTGATAAAAGCCAGAAACAAGTTGCCTCATCGTTAGTATTGCACTTTATCCATCTTGCTTTGATTACCCCAAATAAAATAATTGTAGTTGGTCCAAAGTCCGAACCCGAACTTTAGATAAGCCGAAGGATGGACCCATCTAGTGATATAGAAATTATGTATCTTTAGGGCAGTGATTGCTAGATGTGCTCATACTAAGCATTCTTATACAATTAATGTGATTTTGTTGCCTATTTATATTTGAGAAGGACATTATGTAGTTTTTTTTTTTTATCAGAACATTATATGTGTTCCAAGGTCCTATGGATGCTCTCATAATTCGGGATAAATATTTTTAAAATCCTAAACCTTTAGATTTTTTTACGTTTGAGTCCTAAACCTTTTTAACATTTCATTTGAGTCCTAAACTTTTTAATTTTTTACTATATCAGTCCTTTAAATTACGAAAAGTAGTCAATTTATTAATAAGTGAGTTTAATTTAATAAAATCATTTAAAAAAGCTTAAATACATGAGTTAAATATTTTTTTCATCAACAAAATATACATATTAAATATTTTTTTAATCAACAAATATACGAATTAAATAGACAACATGTATATTTTTTTATAAAAAAGACATTCAATTCATATATTTAATCTTTTTAAATAATTTTTTGTAAAGTTAAAATTATTTTTTAATAGATTGATCACTTTTGTTAAACAGAGGGACTAATTTAGTAGAAAATCAAAAAGTTTAGAACTCAAATAAAATGTCAAAAAAATTTAAAACTCAAACGTAAAAAAATCTAAAGATTTAGAACTAAAAAAATCCTTATCCCCTCATAATTCTTCCTCTTTTCAATTCTATCTCAGAATAAAGTTTAGGGAATTTCTAATGGCATTTATACCATCAGATACGTCACATAGTCATCTCTACCCCACGAATCGTTGACACCTACACCCCCTACAAGAGCGATTTGTTGAGAGTTTGGACCGACTTGTCAACTGACAGGCAGGGATTAATAGTTCATACAATCAACAACCAAATACTGTTAATTACATGTTGACACTTTTTTTTTTTGTTCAATTGAATTAGAGACAGAGTTAATTATGAACGAGATCCAGGATTGAAATGCCAGATTCAATCCCAGATTTTAATTTAATGGGTTTGCTAAGTTGTATCCAGTAGCTTTATGTCAACAATTTTAATGACTAACAAAATTAATAATATTTCATAAACATAAATGATGTCCAGTGCTCAATGGGTTTGCTATGGTTTACCAAAGGCATGACTTAGAATGCTTGCTTAAACCCAAAATAATGCATAAAAATGCCAAATTAAGTACCAGCCGTTTTAAAGTAAAAGATTGCTTCACATATGATACTTATTCTAACGTGGGCAAAAAGAAGCCTTTAAAGGTCAGAATCATAAATCACTAGAATTTCACTCAATATTCCTCAACTGAGGGCTCTCAAGTTCCTACTAATCATAAGATTGAAGACCTTCACTTACTTAAGATTGTGGGAACAAAGACCGCCAACCCTCTAAATCGTCATGGAACTCAAAAAAAAAAAAAAATCGTATATTAGATTATATCTTGGCATTGACCGAGCACATAATATAAATTAATTAAGATGATAATCATAAGATAGTTACTTTCCTTGCGTGGTTGATTTGTAAATTGTAATCCCATGATATCTCTTTTACGCTACATATTATTGCATACATGAATTTTTTTTTAATCTTTTGCTGCTGGGAATGGGGGATGATGAGAAAGGGATAAACCCCAGATCTCTGAGTTATAGACTATTACTTCCAACTGTCCCAACACTCTAACTATTACTGACTCCTTGCATACATGGGTATTATGTTCAATGAAAATTATAAAGATTTTGTTCTGATTTTTTGGATTAAATCCAGTGATGAACTTTTTTATTCAGTCTCTCTCTCTCTCTTTTTTTCTTTTTTTTAATTACGGTTATGCTAAAGGAAAGTCCCTAAAATTTTGAGTAATGCTAGAGTTGCCAAGACTTTTAAAGTAAATGTGATGAGGTAAAATTATCCTTAAATTCATAAGTTTTCTCGGGTGTGAGAGCCTCAATATGTTAATTATCTGCTAGGCAGGAAAATTCGAAAAAAAAAAAAGAGTTAATTATATCCTTAAAGTAGTAGCTGAAAAAATGTGGAATTTAACAACTTCAGCTGATTAGTCCCCTAATATTCACGAATGTTCATTAGAGGCAAGTAGGTGAGTGATCCAATGCACGATAATGTAAATTAATTGCTAAAAAAAACATTTTTCACCAAGTCATTCCATTAATGTTACCCTCCTACTACCGAAATCATGTCTTTTTATCTGCCCGTGGGCTGCTAGCCACGAATGTCCCTCTTTCATTATAAAACGCTGCTATATAGAACGAATTATGAATAATTACTCCTCTGAAATTGGAAAGAAAAAATTATATAAGACAAAAATTTCGAAGTTTTTTAGAATTGGCACATTCCAGTGAAAATATGAGGGTCAATTTCAAGATATGGAAATTTCGTTACTCAGCATAGTATTAAGTTATAGAAAGATAGGAATTCTATATTTAGTTTTCATTTGATAAAAGATGGACTAAAAATTTTTCAATGAATTATGACAACTGGTTTATTTGTTTGTGAATTTAACAATGATTTTACAAGTTATGTGAACGACCATGAAAAGTTGATTTTCGTAATGAAACTGTTGAAGATGAAGATCGTTTACAAAATAGAATGAATAGTTATGGCTAGATAAATGGTTATTTAATTTTAATCACGCATATGAAAAAATGATATATTGATAGTAATAATTATAAGTTGGACTTAAAACGCTTTTAAAATACGAAGACTCCTTACCAACAATTTTAAAACTTATTTATTTACTTTGAAATAATTATATATACTTTACACTTTATATTGTTGAAAATAATGTCCCCATCAGTCAAAAAAACAAAAACCTCCAAGATCCATCACTATTCCCACCGACATCTACCAAAGCCTCTTTTTTCCAATAAAAAATATTAATGAGAAAAAACAAAATCGTCTTTCTCTTCTTCAAATAATAGCTTTAAGTTTTTTTACTCATTTTTGCTCTCCTTTTTTTATTAACTTTTACAAAAGTGTCTCTCTATATGTTTAATTATTAAACTTCTTCTATCATCGTTAATAACCTATTAATGATATTATTTTTTAATTTATACTTTTCAACTTCCACTACATGCATTTGAAGTATTATGTTGTCATACTCCTGAACTTTCAACGTTACCGAAGGAGCAATAATCTATCAATGATATTATTCAACTTCCAATGTATGTATTATGTTGTGGTTGTGCTAGCAGATTTATAAATACTGCAACCCAATGCCATCAAAAATTGAAGAAGAACAGCTTTATGTTGACGTCCCCTATGTATTTGATTATGATTATGATTTGTATGCTAAGATGTTTAATTTTCCACTAGAAGTTTTAGCTTTTTTCAACATTGTCTTGATGGATATTATGAGTTTGATCAACCCTTTATTTGAGAAACGTATACAAGTCACGTTTTTCAACCTTAAAATCACAATTACTATGAGAAATTTTCATTTTTTTGTGAGTTTTATTTTCTTTTTCTTTGATTCTCTACTTGATTTTGACTATCCATTCTATGTTGAAGATATTGAGTCCCTTATATTTGATCCATTTTTTTATGTCTCTTTGGTTAGGTATTGAAAAGAAGGTGTCATTGAAGGAAATGATAATTTGGTGCAGTTCCATAATATCAAGATTAAAAAAGCAGTATCCTGTTTCATCTCTTTAGGTATATTTATTTAGTTTTAGAATTTATCTCAATTAATTCTTTCATATCTGTTCTTACTTCTAGCATATATATCCAGTTGAAGTAACAATAGATCATCAAGAAGAATCACACTTTGTTCCATTCAATGGCCTTTTTAGGTAATTTGGAATTTGTATTTTTTTTTCTTTTTGTATTTGAGGCAAAAAGAATAAATGTTGGCTAAAGCATTTTTCTTACTTGATGAATGTGTATTTGTAATGTAGAAAATGCAATATAGGAAAAAATTAACAAGATATTCACACATATTGGTGAGGGAAAAATATTGGTGAGAAGATATTCAAGGTATTGTTTTTTGTTCAACATTTGACAGTTAAGTATTCATTGCTCAGAATTTCTTTTTTTGGTTAAATTGCTTATAATTTCTTTTATATGCATATGTATACATTTGTTCATTTTTACTTATAAATGGCTAAATGAAAAGAAAATTGATTTTTTTTCCTCAAATTTTATAGCTTTTTTTGGTTATTAATGGGACATTATAATTCAAATATTGTAATTGCAGGTCCATAGATATTTGGTTCAGTCAATTTGATTTCTATAATGAAAGCAGATACCATGTGGCTAATGAATTAGTTTTTTTTTTTTTTTGGCTGAAAGTAAGAAGGGAACAAAAGCAAAAATATTGGAACCTTCAATTGTATTAATACTCGACATTGAGTTTTTTTTTTTTTTAATTTATTGTTTCTATTTTGCAAATTATAATTCGTCTTTTTTTTTTAAAGGTCGGCAAGACTAGGGATTCATAATTTTTTCTTTTGGCATTTGTGTAGACGTTTGGTGAGAGTACCTTGTAACATTTTTACATATTAATTGTCTAATAAATTAATTTCCTAAAAAAATAATAAACATTAAAATAAATTCCGCGCGTTGTGCTAGTATGTTGCTAGTCTGATCTTAATTTGGTTGAAATGAGACAATATAGATTTCTAATGTATATACTGTCATATTTTGACATGTTTTTAACACAAATTAGATATCATTACTGGATACCTTTTTTTTTCACTCAAATGGATTTATTTATCTGATAATTTTATATTTTAATATGATTGTACATAATAATAATTATTTTAAATTCTGTTATCAAAATACTATTTTTTTTGAACGTTTAGTTGCACATTAATACCTGTTACCATTATATGCATGCCGCTCAAGTCATTCTCACGTTTAAAAGAAAAGAAAAAAAAATTGTGTCCATGTAGTATTTCCTTAAATAAGATAAAATATAGAAAATAAAACTTGGTAATAGTATGCAGTATTTTGAAAAGAAAAAAAATTGGTCAAGACTTCTGAACTTAACTTTAAGGGAGATATGCAAAATAAATAATTCATTTAATAACATTTAATAAATTTTTTTTTGTCTTGAAGTCAACTATCCAATGGCTTATTTTAGTATATATTTACGTATTCCCTTATAAATTAAGCCACCCAAGATTTTTGCAAAAAAAAAATTACTTTTTTTTTCCTGTACAATTAGATTAGAGTGATGGGACTATAATGCGATTCACAAAAAATGGCAAACACAGTAAAATGAGGAAGATGGGGAGGCCACCCACGAAGAGATTAACTCCAATGATTAGTCAAAAGTCAGTAGTAAAGCGAGACAGAGAGCATATTATGGAAAAGTTGATAAAGAAGAACTGAGATGAGAAGATGAAGAAGAAGATGGCCCCCTCCATCCACTAATTAAGCATTTTTATTAATTGCTTCGTGATAAGGAAGTTGACGTTAATGACACTTTTTAGCGTCGAGAGATCAAAATCATGGAATATACATTATATTAAATGTATAAAATCCCCCCGCCGGGAACTTTTGACTGAAAGAAAAAAACAATAAATAATAAATTGGTTCACCAATGATGGAAATTGGGAAAAAGCCGGAAATAATAAAAATAAATAAAATATCATTCAACTTTGTAACATTTATATTATATCATAAAATTATAAATAAAACCTAGAAAATGTACTTGGAAAACGTCGATGATTTTGACTGGAGTAAGAAGGACAAAAGCAAAAATAGCGATAGTGCATCCAATTATTTTAAAGTTTGCTTGTCTAAGCAAAATTAATTAGCAAATGTTTTGTTTTTTTTTGGATTACACTAATGAAGTCAGCACATGAATCACTAAAAGAATTCTTTTTTATGGTATTAAAATTATGTTTTGAGTCAAATTGAAAACCTTATTGATCTGTCTTACACAATAAAAGGTAATTCCTTCTCATAAATGTTTTTGTTATATTCAATTTCTTCACTAAGGGATATTTTTTAACACAAAATTATGCTTTTATTAGTCCTTAATTGAGTTAGCGATAGGAGTTTTTATAAGTTGAGAGCGATCTTAATACATGGTTAAAAGAGAATAAATTGAATTTTCTCCCAGTTTCAGCTCCACTGTACTATATACATATAGATCAAGTGTATTCAGATTATTGATTTAAAAATTAAAGACTAAAATCTTAGTAGACAAAATAATTGTTATCTTAAAAACTATGAAATGATTGTGGACAAAATAAAAACTATGAATGATCTCATTTAGTTTTTAAACAGAAATACTTTTTAAACACACTTTTTATTAGATTTTTTTAACAGTAAAAAAAAATTATCATGGACATAACAGTCATTAAATCTATAAGTTAAAGTTGGAATAACTCCATTTATTTGAGTTTTATTCAACTACCCCTAAATGACAGACCCACCATCTGAGTACTATTGGGTCTAATAGGTCTTCTCCACGTTAGATTATAATATTAACGAGTTTTAAATCGGTAGCTGCACTCCTGCAAAATTCCAAGTTATTAGGGTGGGCAAAAATTCCAACACCAGGGCTCAAATTTGGATGATGATGGAGAAAAATACGCTGAGTAATTATCAAACTATCACCTCATATGATATTTTTTATTAAATTCATCATATAATTGGTTAAGTAATCTTTTATTAATAATCAATGACATACAGTACAATGAACAAAATATCATTTTTTACCATAAATTTCGGTTTAGGTGTTTTTTTTTTTGCTTTTAATTATGTATATATATATTGTGTCTAATTCAATTGTTCAATTTTTTTTTGAAAAGAAAAAGTTTGGTGGTCTAATTTAAGTAATTTTAAAATAATAATAAAATAATTATTTTAAAAATAATAATAAAATAATAAGAACTACTAAATAATTAAATTTATAAAATTAATAAATTATCATACACATTTAATAAAATTATATTATTATTTATTAGTACTTATTTAAAATTATATCTGTGCTACTCTTTGGGAAAATTCTCCCTTCTCTTCGTGTGGGCCACATCAATTTGATGCTCATAATCAATGACATTCCTCGGTAGAAAAAGAAATAAAAAACAAACATGAACCAGCAGAGCCAGATCAATTAATTTAATGCTCATAATCAATGACATTCCTCGGTAGCAAAAGAAATTAAAAAGAAATAAGGAAGTAGCAGACCTAAAAGTTGCAAAAGATTCATTGGTAACTCTAGACATAACCAAGGGTCGATTTTAGTTTTGATTCTGAACCAATGGTTTTGAAGAAGGAAGAACGGAAACCGAAACCTAATTATAGGTAAACTGTAGGTAACTGGGTTGAGGATTCAGGTTGTAATTTTTTAAAAATAGAAATGTAGAAATGATATTTTATAATTTTATTAAAAAATATTATAACTTTATATTTAAAGAAATATAAAAAATTGAAATATTTATGAAATTTTTTCGTATCAATCAATGAATTATATAATTAATTTTGTCACTTAATTTTGGTGGGATTCAATTTCAAAATTTTTGCATTTAAATCAGCTGAACAATAAAAGGGTGGTCGAATCCGCTGTAATTTGACAACTGTATTCATTTATGTAAGGATCATCCAGGAAGTAACTATTTCCTTAGATTTGGACCTGTACCAAACACGTATAAAAAGACAGCATCATGGTTCCCATCCTTCGAGGAAAAAAAACCAAGGACGAAAAACTCACAAACACAAACATTTTCGACAAACGTTTCTCCATAGCTGAGAGCAAAAGAAGCCAAATATTTGTTTTTCTCTGTGTTCTCAAAGCACCGAATCTATAGGGCAGTGTTATCTGCAGAAGCACGTCCTAGTAGTATCCCTGTCTCTCAGAGTGTTCGTTTTTCCTTTCCAGTCAGATCCGGTCTCTATTGTCCCTATCTCGAAGCCTTCTTTTTTAGCGAGTAAAGGTCGCCTTCTCTTGCTTGCTGGGCTATTTGGTACATCAGGTTTGGACACTGACAATTCCGTTAGGTAAAGAGTGTGTTTCGTTGAAATGCAGGAAAAAAGACAATTAATGCATTGTTAATTTCCGAGGGATATTGACGATTTTTCCTGATTTTCTTCCGTTTCTGCAAAGATTGCACCCTACACTTGGTAAAGCTGTAACAGTCGTCTTGAAATAGGCTCAATTCTCTGTTGTCTCTTGCTCTTTAAAGGTAGACTAGAAAACGAGACAAGCACCTTCTCTTCCTTGAAAAAAAGCCATTAAAGAAGCATCGGGAATACAGTACTGCCGCCCATTTGTCAATAAAAAAGTGCCCTTTTGATTTAACTGGCCTTTCCATTATCAATCGCGGAGGGAGACCAGCAAAACCCAAGTTTACATTTTATCAGAGCTGATAATTTCAGGTTCCTGACATCTTGGTTTTTCTTTCTCTTATGTTATCTGGGTGTTGCTCAAATTTTGTCTTGATTTCAGCTATTTACAGATCTTGTGTGAAGCAGTAAATCAAAATGTCACCTCAGAAGAAGCAAGCAGAGGAAGCCATGGTCTCAAGCTTCAATGAGACTGAGCATGAAGAGAGAGGGGAAGAAAATGAAGATCATTCTGTTTTCAGCCTCAAAAGCATTTTCTGGCATGGGGGATCAGTGTATGATGCCTGGTTCAGCTGTGCTTCAAATCAGGTACTAAACCAATCACAGAATCCTCAGAAACCCTGTTCATAATTTTGACCACAAAGTGTACCAGTACTACTCTTTTAGTCCTTCCATGTCAGTTTCCAATGAAAAATATTCATTTTTTACTTTTTTTTTTCTTTTCCGTTGTTACAGGTTGCTCAGGTTCTTTTAACGCTGCCATACTCTTTTTCTCAAATGGGGATGCTTTCAGGTATAATTTTGCAGGTATTTTATGGTCTTCTTGGAAGCTGGACTGCTTATCTCATCAGTGTTCTCTATGTGGAGTACCGAACCAGAAAGGAGAGACAGAATGTCAGCTTCAAGAATCATGTTATACAGGTAGCTTTTGCAAGAGCAATACAGAATTATATTATATTATATTATACTATTAGACAACAGTATAATTAGTTATTTTTTTATTTAACCAAACAAAAAAATTGTTTTCAGTTCTGTCATGGAAAGTAATTTTTAACAGATTATTTTGGTTTTCGAAATTGCAGTGGTTTGAGGTGCTTGATGGTTTGCTGGGTCCAACCTGGAAAGCTATTGGGTTGGCCTTTAACTGCACTTTTCTCGTCTTTGGTTCTGTTATACAGCTTATAGCCTGTGGAAGGTCAAATTCTACCCTCCCCATACTTCTATTTTCCTATTAAAAATTTCCCCATCTCTCGTAACGTTTATTTTTCCAATGTTCAGAAAGAAGTAAATAAATGGGATTTGCTTTTACCAAAAAAAAAAAAAAAACCACTGATTAGACTTAATTTCCACGGGATTGTAACAGCAACATATATTACATAAGTGACAAGTACACCAAGAGGACGTGGACTTACATCTTTGGAGCTTGCTGTGCCACCACCATATTCATACCCTCATTTCACAACTACAGAATTTGGTCTTTTCTTGGGCTTGGAATGACCACCTATACTGCTTGGTATTTGACCATTGCCGCCCTTTTTCACGGCCAGGTACATTTTAAAGTTTAGATCAACGGTCCTGATCTTTCCATGACAGCTTTTCATTAACCATCAACCTACCTATGAATCTGTGAGTTCCTGTATTTTTTTTTTTTACTCTTGTCGGCCTTACCAACCAAAATGTTGTTACCGTTTGATAGGTTGAAGGAGTAAGTCACTCGGGACCAAAAAAACTGGTTCTTTATTTCACTGGTGCCACTAATATACTTTACACATTTGGTGGACATGCTGTGACTGTGTAAGTGTCTTCTCTTTTGAAGTCGCTGTAAGCATACTGTTAATATTGGTACAAAAGTTTTACGCGTCATTTGTACACTTTTTATTTATTAGATAAGGACAATGTTTTTGAAACCGTCTCAAATTAACTTATTATTGCCTCCAAAACGAGTTGGTGGAACCTTTTGGGTCTCCGTTTTCCCACCTAGTGATTAAACGCCAAAAGGGATTAAATTCTTTGTGGTCCCCTTGGCCCCTGCCATTAAAGCCATTATAAGTCATTATTTGAAAATGGTATTTGATACCAAGTTCTGTAAGCCTCAAATTGTTTTGATAGAATGGACGGTATAGATCTCAAACGTGGTTGATTTATTGATTGGTTGCAGTTATTATTATTGTTATTATGTGTCGTTTAATCAGTTGATCTTGATTTTTTTTTTCGTGATATGCAATTAAAAAACTCTCTTTCGGCAAAAGGATAATATTGTGCATCTATTTAAATGTCGTACTTACTACATTTTTAATGTGGCAATTAATTTTGTGATTGTAAGTTATATGTGGTGTTTGTATACATTTTTTTTTCATAAAATTTGTGTGTAAAAGCAAATTATAGGTCCCACAACAAATTAATTTTATTTTTGATTTTGTCTGATATTTTTTGTTACTGTATGCATAAGTTATCTAATTTTGTGTCTACAAATTTTTTTTTTCCATAGTAATAACGAAAGTCTCACATGGAGAATAGACATAGTCAAATATATAAGAATAAAAAAATTAACATAAAATTAACATTTCAGGTTTATTGTAGAATTGAGTATTCAATAATAGTGCTTCTTATTCTTGCGTAAGTCTGTCCGGTGGACTAATAATAGTAAAAGCTTTCAGCTTATCAGCCTGGGAAAAGTATGAAAAAAATTTTTTTTATGTGATTTTCTTTTTTTTCTTGGGTTAATTAGCTCTAATTAACACTGGAATTTAAAAATTTCAATCATGAAAACGACTTCAATAACCATAGCTCATTGGTCTGATTTTTCTTTTTTTCTCTGTTTTTTATTATTGTTACCGTCAGTTTAATTCGGGCCATGACTAGGCCACTGACAAGCAAAGCCTCCTTGCAGGGAAATTATGCACGCAATGTGGAAGCCCCAGAAATTCAAGTACATATATCTCATTGCCACCCTCTACGTGTTCACCTTAACAATTCCGTCCGCTTCTGCCGTCTACTGGGCCTTTGGCGACCAACTCCTTACACACGCCAACGCTTTCTCCCTTCTTCCCCCCAGTGGGTGGCGTGATGCCGCCGTTATCCTTATGCTTATTCATCAGGTTCCCCCATTTTTCTCTCATTAATCATTGTCCAGCTATTATTATCTACATATTGGCCATTGCCGCATTATTTATTATTTAAACTGTTCAATTGGCCTACTAGGTTTTAAATTGTAGTCCACGATAACAATTTTCGTTGCAATATATAAATCGGCCTTTGATCGAATGGTACTATAAATCATTCTTTAGGACACGCGAGAATGAATTTAATGCTTAGCCCAATTGCAATCACATGAAGTGTAATTGTGTTTGCATTAGTTGCAGTAAGCATCATTGGTAATTATCATATAGTGCCGTCCACAATCCGCAATGTGAAAGCTTTGCATTGACCTAAATTCCCCCTTTAATTGACATGATTCTTAATTTTTGGGTACATGGATTGCAGTTCATAACATTTGGATTCGCAATCACACCATTGTATTTTGTGTGGGAGAAAGTGGTGGGGATGCACGACACGAAGAGCATAATTTTGAGAGCACTAACCCGTTTGCCAGTGGTCATACCAATAGGCTTCTTAGCCATTATATTTCCTTTCTTCGGGCCCATTAACTCAGCCGTGGGGGCCCTTCTGGTCAGCTTCACCGTCTACATCATCCCAGCTTTGGCTCATATGCTTACTTATCGATCGGCCTCTGCTCGACAGGTAAAGGGTCCATTCTCCTTCGCTTCCCTGTTATCTTCATCTCTACCTAAATGTATCTGGCTGGTATTGTCGATTGCTACCACATGAATTGTTGCTAGTCGTTTCCATCGGTCTCAGTTCTTTTCCATTAGCAAGTACCAAGACAATGTGAAAGATACGTATGGTGAATGGTGACAGATACATGCAGATTGTCTGATGGGACATTTGTACTGGGATTTGGTTTATTTTGCTGAAGAATTTGGAGCTTACACTTTAATAGCCATATAAAGTACTCTTTTTTTTTTTTGGTTTTTTGTCTAGTTAGTTCGAAAAAAGGAGATTTATCGATCGATTAGATTCGAACATTAAATCTCATCCTCACATCAAAACTTAGTGGTCACTAGAGTATAACTAATGGTTCATAGAACGTTTAGTCTTACAGTTTCATAAGTAGTTTCAACTTTGATTGCCAACTTAGCTGGATGACTTTGAAATCGATATTACTCTTAGCCCCACCAATCGGGTTTGATGGCTGGAAATTGGAAATTTATGGGACAAGATGAGGTTGGTGGCATTTCCTTGTCATTCAGTTATTGGTAACAGTCACACTTCTGCTCTTATACTTAGGAAACAGCTGGCAAAAAAGTTCGGAATCTCCTTGCGCTGGTCCACAAGTTAGACACCTAAAACAATGGACCATGCTCTCAGACTAATTATTGTTCTACATCGGCCAGAATTTTCAAATTGCTATGTTTTCCTTTTTTTTTTTTTTTTTGGTTGTACAATGTTGGACGGAGACCAATCTTCAACGTGTAAAATCTTTATAACCATGATTTGGTGCAAATTTCCAGATGTAGGCACAAACACCTTAACTATGTAATGTAATTGCACAATGTGATCGGTTGATCTAGCGAAATATTTGTTATTTAAGTGCTACAAAATTAATTATGCAATTTTCCAAATGCAGAATGCAGCAGAGAAGCCTCCATTCTTCCTTCCTAGTTGGACGGCCATGTATGCAGTCAATGCGTTTGTGGTGGTGTGGGTCTTTGTGGTTGGTTTTGGATTGGGAGGGTGGGCTAGCCTGACCAATTTCATCAGGCAAGTTGACTCATTTGGTCTCTTTGCCCCGTGCTACCAGTGCCCAACCCCAACCCCACCCCCAGCAGCTGCTAAACATCACTGAGCTCGCCCGCCTCCCAATCCTTAGCCACCGCCATTGCCTGGCCTCGTCGCTACCAAAATTAAGTCTCTTGAGAGCCTAATTTTCTCTTTTATCTCGTGTATTAGGGAGGCACCAGCATCTCCCTTGCATTGTGCTCTGCTGCAATCTTTCTATAGGTGGTAGGTCTTTTGTTCTTACTGAGTGTGTGCTTAGCGCATAATATTTGATCGGTCAAGTAGAATAAAATGGGAAAAACAAAGTTTGTTGAAATCAATTCGATATTCAGGTCACTGCCAATGTTGATGTTTGATCAAGTATCGTGGTGGGATCTATAGGACAAAGACGAAAGAAAGAGAATATGACCAATTTGGTAAGCCAGAGAAGTGAAACAAATAAGCATGTACCAATAAGAAAATGAAATAAACCAACCAAAGTCCTGCAAAGAACAAAATAAGAAAGAGCGTTAACTCTAAAATATGTGCCGTGGTTGGCAAATTATGTTTACTTTAAGGGTGTCTTCAAGTCAATTATCGTGTTAATTAAGATTAAATCATTTTACTGACTATCTTGATGGCACTCTACCATATCAGCTTGGTACTTTCGGAGTTTTGTACTCTCAACAGATATGCTCACTTGTTCACTACGATATATATATATATATATATATATATATATAATGGAATGAATTTTGAAGTCAAAAAAGTTCACCAAGATCGTCAAATTTTGGTTTGTACGGATCGTGCAGGCCCCTATTGGAATTTTCGGGGTATTTTGTGTGGATGGGGTTTTTAATCAATCTGTTTAGTTTATACTTTAATAATCACAGAATCACAGAATTACATAACTGGCCTGTTACAGAAATCCTGTTTACTGGGCTGTTCACCGTTGGGTCAAGAGAGGTCAATGGGCTGAACATATAGCTTTTTAATTTTGAGCTCAACATGAGGCGCAGTCTCAATGAGACTCAGGCTGTTAACGACATTGCTTCCTCTGCATAAGCGGCATAACTCACCAAGTTGTGGTCTAACAGTAAAACTAAGATACTAACCATTATCAATTAAAAGTCTTAAATTTAAGTATTTTTTTGAGTAATCGGTGGAGTTAATCTTACACTAGACCTAGTGAAAATCATGATATAATTATTTAGATTATTCGTATTCTTCTTGAATATAGGCACGATACTCCTTAACAAAATAGTTGAGACATTATCCAACTTTTTCATTTTTAGGCAAAAAAATTAAAATAAAAGGTATAACTCAATAAGACCATACCATAAAAGCTAGAGTTTAATGGAGTTAATAAAACATACTAAATATTGAAGCCTCAATTTTGTACCTTGCATTTCACCAAGAGCGAAAAGTTACATATTATGTATGTGACATCACATCACAAAATGATAAATACGATTAGAATGTTAAACTAGAGTTTGATCCAAAAAAAAAAAATGTTAAACTAGAGTGGCTTCCTGGCCAATATGGCAAGAATATCATCGTACTTGGGCAGCTCTTTCTCCATTTCTGCAGCCTGTCTGAGCGCTGTTGCCATTCCCTCATACTCTCTCTGAGTCATTTCCTGCAAATTCAAAATCACAAACAGAAGCCTACTTCTCTCCAATCTATGATTCTCAGCTTTGATCTTTAGCCCCTTTACCTCAGATTCAGACGCCTTCAGCTCAGTCATTACATCCCTTAATTCCAACAGTCTTTTCCTCAAAGAAATCACATTGTAAACCGTTGTTTGCAGGTGCTCCATGGTTTTCCACAGCTCCTTGGCCCTTACCCAGTAATCATCTACTCTAAGAGAGTGGATTTGTTCGACAGTTTCTTCGAATATCCGATCCCATGCAGATACCAAAATCTTTCTTGAGAGCTCAGAGTGGTTTCTGAGCTGATAAAAGTGAGGATATTGGGGTGAACCTTTCAATATTCTGGAAATCTTAATCAGCGAATTGTTGACTGGTTCTTGGTTCGTCGCTTCTGTTGCTACCTTGCTTTGCACAACGACTTCTTCAAATGGGGCCAAAGGAAAATGCACTTCACCGGTAGAGTTGTCGTTCACCTTCCCTACGAACCCCGGCGAATCATATGCCCCGGAGGGTGACTTACAATTCGGTTTACTTCTTTTTCTTTTTAAACGAACCCGTTGGTAGGAGCTGCCGCTATTGACAGCGGACGAGCCTGAACTGAACTGGAAATCTGAGCCGTCATCGTTGGCAGTTGAAAAGCCTGCATTGAAGTTACAAGTTTTTCACCGAAAAAAAAAAAAGAAAAGAAAAAAAGACACAGAAGAAGTCGCAAGTTTGTTAACGCTCAAGCTTGGGTTATTAAACAGAAGGTCAAAAAAAAAAAAGCTTGGGTTATTAAACAGAGTCATTTATCAAACCCTCTGGATACATATCCAGATATTTTTGTAAAAAATTTTGTTAAACAGGCGTTATTAAGTATAAAAAAATTTTAATTTTGTACGATTATAATAATAAAATATTAAAAAATAATATATTAATACATTTGTAAACACCAAAAAAAAAAAAAATCAATGCATGCCCTACATGAAAGCAACAAGTGCATGCATATGAAAATGATGATTTCCATTTAGTTGATGACCATGCAAAATGTCAAAATTCAACCACCAAAGAGGGTCCTTGCCTTGTAGGATCCTACTCATGATGAATCATATGGAAATTTTAATTTCCATTTGATTGCAAAATGTCAAAATTCAACCACCAAAGAGGGTCCTTGCCTTGTAGGATCCTACTCATGATGAATCATATGGAAATTTTAATTTCCATTTGATTGCAAAATGTCAAAATTCAACCACCAAAGAGGACCCTTGCCATGTATGATCCAAGTCATACAATTTTGGCATCCATCCTCCCCCAAAACCCTATAAATAGGGATCCCCTCAAAGCCTTTCAAATCATCCCAAGCAAAGCAAATCATTCATCTTCTAAAGCTTTGCATCTCTTCCTTTCTCTCTCTAAATATTTTGGGTGTATGCTCTCTAACTGCCACTAAGTTGGATCCGCTAGATCAAAAACCCAAGATATTAAATATCCGAGTGGGATCAAGCCTCCTACGGCCCTCACCGGAGTCCAATCAATTCGAGTGGGATCAAGCCTCCTACGGCCCTCACTGAAGTCCATCCAGTTCGAGTGGGATCAAGCCTCCTACGGCCCTCACCGAAGTCCATCCAATCCGAGTGGGATCAAGCCTCCTACGGCCCTCACCAGCGTCCATCCAGTCCGAGTGGGATCAAGCCTCCTACGGCCCTCACCGAAGTCCATACAGTCCGAGTGGGATCAAGCCTCCTACGGCCCTCACCGAAGTCCATCCAATCCGAGTGGGATCAAGCCTCCTACGGCCCTCACCGGAGTTCAACTAATCCACTTGAGATCAAGCCTCGGCCCTCAGTGGGATCCATTTCCTACAGTTCAAGTTCACGCTGTGGAAATTCATCATCTCTCGGTCAAGATTAAGCCTTCACGGCCCTTGACTAAATTACACAGGAGCATTAATCGGAGGATCTACTCAGAGATCGACCCCACATAAACTTCTTTTCATTTTACAATTTTATTATTGTAATTTGTTTCTATATTTTTGAGTCTAACTGTTACAGGCTCGAAATTTACAGCTTCACAATTTTTGGCACGCTCGGTGGGACAACTCTACCTCCCATCTTTTGCTCCTTAGAAAAAAAAAAAAAGTTGGTAGCACAACGGCCATTTCATGGCCTATGGGCCGTGAAATGGCCAACACCAACACAACTCTAGAGGGCAGGAATCCGGTGCATCGGTGGCACTAAAGATGAACAAGATTATCGCCACCAGTAAAAGAATGACTGCTCAATCGCCTGCATTAATCACCCTACTTGAGTACGTAGGTTCGCAAATTCATGCATGGACACAGTTCTCATCCAGCTCGACCAGTAGAGGGACACAAGCACCGACTCTGCGACAAGCTCACTTCCAACTGGGACGGGCTATACCTGATTCAGAAGCCTACGTCAATTACACTTGCTTGCTGTCAACGCATCCCGACCTGGTTTGATCAAACGGTAAACTTCTAAAATTTACTGTGTAAAAAAAAAAACAAAAAAAAAGGCAAAAAAAAAAAGATAGAAATAAAAAAAGGAAATAAAAAGAAAAACAAAAAAAAAAGCAAAAAAAAAAGGTGAAAAAAATGTCTGAAACTTATGTACAAGTTCAGAACCCTTCCTCAAAATCCAAATCTAGATTCGGGGGCAGATCTCAAACCCCGATTCAAAACCCAACAAATCCAAATTCGGGGGCAAAATCCAAGTCCGAACCCAAATTCTAGTTCAAAATCCAAATCCAAATTCAAACTCGGGCCTAAAGCCCAAATTCAAATCCAGGCCCAAAAAGCCTAAACTCAAACCCTAGCCCAAAGCCCAAATTCACCAAATCTAAACTCGGGCTCAAAACCCAATTCCAAGTTCCAACTTATAGCCTAAATCCAGATTCGGGGGCAAAGCCTAGACCCTGAATCAAAACTTAAGTCAACAGCTCAACAGCTCACCAAACAGCTCAACAGCTCAACAGCTCAGCAGCCCACCAACTCAACAGCTCAACAGCTCACCAAACAACTCAGTAGCTCAACAGCTCACCAGCTCAGCAGCTCAGCAGCCAAGCAGCTCAGTAGCTCAACAGCCAAGCAGCTCAACAGTTCAGCTGCTCAACAGCTCACCAGCTCAGCAGCCAAGCAGCTTAACAACTCATCAGCTTAACAGCTCACCAGCTCGCCAGCTCAACAGCTCAGCAGTTCAACACAACACTCCTGCCTCGCACGAGTATAAAAGGCGACACCACAACACAACACTCCTGTCTCGTACGAGTATAAAAGGCGACATCACAGTTCAACACTCCTGCCTCGCACGAGTATAAAAGGCGACATCACAGTTCAACACTCCTGCCTCGCACGAGTAAAAAAGGCGACATCACAGTTCAACACTCCTGCCTCGCACGAGTAAAAAAGGCGACATCATAGTTCAACACTCCTGCCACGCACGAGTATAAAAGGCGAATAGTTCAGCAACACACTCCTGCCTCGCACGAGTATAAAAGGTGACACTACAGTTCAGCATACTCCTGGCCCGCATGAGTATAAACTGTGAACGGCCCAAAAATATAAAACCGACGGAGGGTTTGATTCTGAAAGTCAGCATCAGTCTCAACCGATCTTCACCACATACCAAGACCTTTGCTCCTCTGCCGCAAGAAAGATGGAACCAGTTGCAGAACCTCAAGACAAAGGAGAAGAAAGGTCACCTCGCACAAGGTGGCAACCGACCATGGCACAACTGCAAATTTTGGAGGAAGTCTTCTACAACGATGGAGGTATTGTCCCTAACTCTACACAGATTCTCCAACTTGTCTCACGACTTCGCCCGCTAGGGGCAGTCGAAGGAAAAAATGTATATTTTTGGTTCCAGAATTGGAGACATAGGGAAACAGTGGCGCTGAGAGATGGTATTTCCAAAGCACAGCCTGTTGTTCCTATAGTAGATCTCACCAGTACAGCTTCACCCTCAAATGAAGCCGGCCCAAGTTCTACCACTGCAATGGTCTCTCCACGGTACGTTCATCAAAGCCGTAGCATATGGGAGCATACATACTGGTCCTGGTGGTTTCACGGAGTCAGCTAAGGGTTCATCCCTCCTAGATACTTAAGTCTAGGAGGAATTTTTCTAGCACACAGGAGTCATTCCGGCGAAATTTTGTATCTCTTTCCAGAATATTCCGGCAGCATCAACCAGCCGGAAAGCGACGTCAACATCATCGGCCCACCAGACGAGGTCGAGCTTGACTTGGAGCTGCGCCTCGGGCCCCGCTAGGACGGCCGACAAGATAAGGTGCAACGACTTCTGCAACGACTTCTGCAGCACGCGGCAACGACTTCCGCAGCACGCGGCAACGACTTCCGCAGCACACGGCAACGACTTCTGCCACACACGGTAACGACTTTCGTGACACGCGTCAGCCGCTGCCTCTTTTGTCTCTTATGCATGAAAGGGACGTGGATGGCCCTACCCGATTCTGCATACCTTTTTTTTTGACTTTTCAAAAAAAAAAAAAACTCTTTATTATTTGTATATATATCCTGCATGCCCGAGTTGTAATATTCACCCCTCAGCTCTTCTTTCTCAAAAAAAAAAAAAAAAAAAAAGGCTAGTCTCTGCACTTGTCTCAGGAAGTTCTTCGATCAAGAAGTTGGAGGCGCACGAGCTAAGAAAAGAGGGAGTAGTCTTCTTCGAGGGATCCTCGAAACTCAGTCTCCAACGCCATCGGTGTCATGGAGTTCCAACTACTCTCCTTAGTTCACATCTACCACAGAGGGATGAGAAGCTGCAATTATCTTAATCTTTCTTTGGATGCAGCGACATACAGGGAAGTTCCAACTACTCTCCTTACGTCGAAGCAGACTTGGAAATCATCACTACAGTCAGTCTCTCTGTGAGCCGGTCTTGAAGTTCCAAGGTCCTGGGCCTTCCTCTTGGGGAGGTTCAAGTTCTTTGCCTACTGGATCATCCTCACCAGAGCTCTGGAACTTTAAGAGATATAAAAAATCCTTTGCGGGCTATGGAAGCTCGAACGCACCTGGAGCCAAGACTTCAATTTTTATATTGGCTGGGCTGCTAACCTTCTCAAGATCGTATCGGATTCCTATTGCGATCCAACAACAGCAGACATGGTCAAAGATAGAAGACTCCAACATTCAACGTTCATTAAGACATCTCAAGTTTCAAACTGGACTTCAAGACTCGGTTCGGATCATTACGGTAAAATTCTTCCTTACCGACTCTTGAAGTGGGGGCATTTGTAAACACCAAAAAAAAAAAAATCAATGCATGCCCTACATGAAAGCAACAAGTGCATGCATATGAAAATGATGATTTCCATTTGGTTAATGACCATGCAAAATGTCAAAATTCAACCACCAAAGAGGGTCCTTGCCTTGTAGGATCCTACTCATGATGAATCATATGGAAATTTTAATTTCCATTTGATTGCAAAATGTCAAAATTCAACCACCAAAGAGGGTCTTTGCCTTGTAGGATCCTACTCATGATGAATCATATGGAAATTTTAATTTCCATTTGATTGCAAAATGTCAAAATTCAACCACCAAAGAGGGCCCTTGCCATGTATGATCCAAGTCATACAATTTTGGCATCCATCCTCCCCCAAAACCCTATAAATAGGGATCCCCTCAAAGCCTTTCAAATCATCCCAAGCAAAGCAAATCATTCATCTTCTAAAGCTTTGCATCTCTTCCTTTCTCTCTCTAAATATTTTGGGTGTATGCTCTCTAGCTGCCACTAAGTTGGATCCGCTAGATCAAAAACCCACGATATTAAATATCCGAGTGGGATCAAGCCTCCTACGGCCCTCACCGGAGTCCAATCAATTCGAGTGGGATCAAGCCTCCTACGGCCCTCACCGAAGTCCATCCAGTTCGAGTGGGATCAAGCCTCCTACGGCCCTCACCGAAGTCCATCCAATCCGAGTGGGATCAAGCCTCCTACGGCCCTCACCGGCGTCCATCCAGTCCGAGTGGGATCAAGCCTCCTACGGCCCTCACCGAAGTCCATACAGTCCGAGTGGGATCAAGCCTCCTACGGCCCTCACCGAAGTCCATCCAATCCGAGTGGGATCAAGCCTCCTACGGCCCTCACCGGAGTTCAACTAATCCACTTGAGATCAAGCCTCGGCCCTCAGTGGGATCCATTTCCTACAGTTCAAGTTCACGCTGTGGAAATTCATCATCTCTCGGTCAAGATTAAGCCTTCACGGCCCTTGACTAAATTACACAGGAGCATTAATCGGAGGATCTACTCAGAGATCGACCCCACATAAACTTCTTTTCATTTTACAATTTTATTATTGTAATTTGTTTCTATATTTTTGAGTCTAACTGTTACAGGCTCGAAATTTACAGTTTTACAACAATTACACAAAAATAAAATTTTGTAATATTCTGACAAGTCAGCTAAGAAAAACTGGGAAAAAATTTTCGGATATCTACTTTTTTTTTCCTTTTCAAAAACTAAATTCATCTCATATTGAGCTCAAATAATCGTAAGCGAGTTTCGTCGAGTGTTAAAGTGAGTCATCTTTCATGATATCGTAGCTTCAAAGAAAAACATTCACTTCAAATAACAAAAACTCTTTTGCAAATTTTTTGTTATTATAAAGTTAGTCGGCAATTATTTTTGCCAGGTAAAACTCTTTTCTGATTTTGTTTTTAAAAGTTTTTTCGTCAGAATCGGTAAAATACTAAAATTTCAAAGAGAATTGGCATTGAAAGCGTGAAGCGAACATCCAATAAGATTACGTACCGGATATCGGTTTGCTACCAGACAGAGAGAACCCCGGGCACTCTGACTTCGCCATCGCTGCCAAAGTGAGAGTGAAACGCTAGAGGCCAAATGGATTTGGATTGACCTGCTTCGTCATGAAGTCACCTTCTTATTTGGCTTTTAAAGATGACCTTTCGTTTTAACCAAAAAAAAAACAAAAAAAAAAAAGAAAAGATGACCTTTCGTTTCTCACCATATGCATGTCAGCAGTGTAGTTTTTTTTTTTTTTTTTTTTTGTGAAAATCGTTAGTGGGTATACTTATGTTATTTTCGACATAAATCTGTGGAAGTGTCATATTTATTATCTCGTGTAACTTAATTCAGTAAATTTAGATTTAGCCAAAATCTCTATTTTAGATAGATTTAAATTTAATTCGATAGTATCTCTCTCTCTCTCGAAAATTATCAAAATAAGCGTTATATTTTATTATGTAATGGTCATATTAATGATATCTATTATAAGTCATTAGTGTCGATTTATATCATTACATTGTGTAGGTTCTTTTAATATTTTAATGTTGAATTTATGTACTAACGATTACCTTTTGGTAAAAATAAAAAAATAAAAAAATAAAAAAAACCTTTCGTTTCAACTTCTTCGGCAGGCACCTTAACCCGGAAGGAATGAATAAAAAATGGTGGGGTCCATGTAGGCTCCACCCGAAAGCAATTATGGGGAATTACGTTGAATTGGGCTGTCTTTTTTTTTTAATGTTAAATGTATTATTTTGTTCTTATTTTATAATTTTTTAATTTTTGAAGGATAAATTTAGTATTATAATATATATTTTTTTAATTTTTATTTATTTTTAAATATAATATTTTTAATTATAATATTTTTATTTTTTTTTATATTAGACTCTCTCAAATAAAAAAATAAATTATTTCAACATTTATTTTTTTATTGTCATTTTTTTTTTCTTTTTACCAAACAAAAAGGCTAAATGTATGGCCGCCGTGAACTTTGCTTCCTTTGATTTAGAACCCTCAACCCCGGTTTGGAAACTTTGAATTAAACCCTCCCTTCCAGGCATCAGTTGGAATTCAAGTATATTTATCTTTATGTCAAGGTATGATTTCACCTGATTTGGAATCATATATTATATCACTCGAGGCAGAGTCTAATGATAATCAAATGTATCTCTTTCTGTATTAACCTGATTTGAATTTGTATAGCAACGCTCACCTTGACTAAAAGGAAAATTTATGTCAAAAGCGCTGCATTGAGTTTGACATTTATAATAAACATCGTAGTCAGGTATGAAGAAAGCTTACATTAATTCAATAATATTTAGATAGTAGATCTGTCTTTTGGAATAATTGAACGTATACTTCTAACAACTACAAAATTAATATTGACTTACAGATATTATAATCAATATACTTACGAGTATCATTTTTTTTTTCAAAAAAAAAAAAGAACTCACGTACTATTATTCTTAAAGTTGTCGATGGATATATATTCAATTAATCAATCAGAACAAGTACAATAATAGGTTATACATTTGCATCTCCTACAGTAAGGTCACCACTGTAAGAAATCCATTAGTTTTTAAAATTTAGAGTCTGATTGGCTTACCTGTTCGATATTAATGCTGCTGATTGTTATTACTGATTGTTGATTGTTGATTGTTGATTGTTGTTACCTGTTGTTGATTAATAAAAAAACTAATGAAATATTTAGTTAATTTTGTATTTATTGTTACTATTAAATAATTAAATGACTGATTTGAACATTTAATTTATATAATCTATTATATTAACAAAATTATCTTTATATTTTATAATTTTTATTTTTAGAATAAATATTTTATAAATAATATTAAGAATTTTTTCACTTAATTTTTATTTTTTCAAAAATATATTAATGATTACTAGATAATAAAAATATAATTTTTGAAATATTTTTTAAATAGCAATATTTATAAAAATTTGAAGTAAAAAAATATTTATAAATTATTAAAAACTAAAAGTGTTACGTTTATATAAATATTAATAAAGTTTAATAATTACTAACAAATCATATTTAAGTGATAAGTAAAAAAAGTATGAATTTATATAAATATTATTTTAGGGTATTTTAGTCTATATAAATTATTATTAATATCAAAAACTGAAAAGTAACTCAAAAATCAGTAAAAAAATAATTTTAAACTACTTTTCAATCATCTGCTTTTTGGATGTTATATAAAGAAACAAGTAGAATCAAACGACAGTTTAAAAAAATTAATTAAATACTCATCTCCCAACTTTTTAAAAATAAAATATAAATATACTCTCTTAAAAGTTAACTCAAACATCCTTTTCTTTTATTTTCTGATACTGGCACGTTACCCGAATTATAACAAGCCTACGGTAAGATACGTATATATTTTTGGGAACATTATAATGGAAGATAGAGATTCACGGGTCTACCTAAATCGTAACTTATGGAAGATCAAAAAAAAATTATAGAAGATCATATAATTAATTACGATAATCATATATTATATGAACTTACATCTTACACATTAATATCTTATGCATAATATATATAGACATCATGATTTCATAATTATATTATCTTTCTCATATACTTTTTATATTTCACAAGAAAACATAAAATGTAGTAACTTATATTAATCTATACATTATATTAACTCCTTTTAACATATTATTTCTAAATATGTTGATCATATTTATCGTTTCTAAATACATTTTCATCATTTCTAAATATATTATATTGATCATACATCGCACAATAACGTTAAATGTATTTAAATTTTAATTAAAAAAAAAAAAACTCATTAGAGCCCATGTCTTTGTCCATTTCTATGGCCATACATTGTGGTCCTTAGTTGGGCTCTTTCGATTACGAGCAAGCCCAGCCAATGGACCAATCATGGTCATGCCCGTCAAGACTGGACAAGGCCTGCCTTCACAAGATGGCAGTTCCCACTGTCAGAGTAGGGGGAATGAGGCAAAAGTTTAAAAAAAATAAGATTAACATCAAAAAAATAAAAATCAGTAAACTTTGGTGCAGATGGTAGGGGTCCGTCACCGTTTAATTAGAGGTCTCGAATTCGAGTTTTTGAAAATGCAGTTACGTTAAATACTTACTGGAAGACTTTTGCCACCCTTTGAAATTCTACCCGGGTCAATCCAGATTAATCCACTCATTGGGTTGGACAGTAGACGGTCTCAAACTAAAAAAAATATCAAAAAATAATACCACTTTTAAATTTTTTTACAAATCTAATACTATTTTTAAAATTAACAAATTTACATAATTTAATTATTTTTTTACAAATTTAGCACAACTTTTAATAATTAACAAATTTAATACAGTTTAATTATTTTTTAACAAATCTAGCACATTATCAGTTAAAAATAATCAAATCCCCAGTATGTACATATGCATATATGACATTTGAAAGTTTTAAACTGTACTACATTTAAACGTTCAATTATTTTTTAACAAATCTAATACGCTGTCTGTTAAGCATAATCAAATTCCAGTATGCATATATGCACAGATGACATTTCAGAATTTTAAACTATACTAAATTTAAACGTAAATATGTCATATGTGTATATTAAGAGATTTGACTACTTTTAATTGATTATTTTTAACTGATAGCGTGCTAAATTTGTTAGAAAATAATTAAACTGTGCTAAATTTGTTAATTGTTAAAATTGTGTTAAATTTATAATAAAATAATTAAACTGTACTAAATTTATTAGTTTGTAAAAGTCGTGTTAGATTATAAAAAAACGTAAAGGTTATGTTATTTTTTGATATTAACCAAAAAAAAAAAAGTGTTAGTACAGATGATAGAGATCTGTCATCGTTTAATTAGAGATTTCAGATTCGAGTTTTTGAGAATGCAATTACATTAAATATCTACTGAAAAGTTTTTGTCATATTTCAAAATCCTATTCAAATTAGTCTATATCAGTTAGCACATTAAATTAAATATTAGATGGTTTCAGCCAAAAACAAAAAAGAAAGAGAGAGAGAAGAAGATGAAAAACCCTTCACGTTTAAGGCATCGTCCTTCTTCCAGAAGTCATACATGTAACTTTTTGACTGTCTGCGTATGCAACTCAACCCTAGAGAAAAAGAAAAAGTTAAAAAGGAAGGAAAATTGTGCGGATAACTTTTTGTCTGTTCATAAAAATTTATTAAAATAAAATAACATTAGGTAATTTTATTTAAATAATTTTAAAATAATTATACAATTTTATTAATAAAATTTAATAATTTATTTATTTTTTTAATTTAATTATTTAATTATGCACATCACTTTATACTTAAATCACTAATGTTTTTCATTAAAAAAACAATAAAATGTACAAATAATTATCAAAAGGTGTTAAAGGTTATGTAATATTTGTTTGTATATTTTATTTTACATGTGAAAAAAAGAGGGAAGAGTAATAAGGTGTTAATCTCGAAACACAAAGCGAAAGAATTGAAAATGAGAAATTATTTAAACTGCATTTGCCATATGCTTTTCAATTTTGTAATGTTTTCGTCTATATGATATGAAAATAAACCTTTTTTTTTATTACATCTAACTACCAAACTATTTGTTTGAAGGGGACAACTAAATGAATATGCTTGTTATTAAATATATTATACATAACTAATAAAAAAATAGGCAACCAAGATTTAAAGTTAAAAAAAATAATCCTCGTAAATGATAATTATTCATTGTGGAGCATTTTATTATTGATTAATAAAACAATTTCTATTGTACGTTGAGTTTAATAAGTATTCCCCTCATTTGAAATGAAGTTTGACACCCTATCTAATGATTCTAATCATATAAAATATTTTGCTTATGATCGTTAGTTTGAGTGGTAAATAAAGTTTTAAATTTAAATTTTATAAATAAAAAAAATAAGATTAAGAGATTTGTCACTGAAAAAAATTCGACAGACGTTCAAATGAAATTAATCGTGGCTTCACTAGAGGTTTTCAGATACTAGAGATTCACCTATATCCTGCTTTTCAATTTATTTTTTTTATTTTTATTTTTGTCTATAAGAAGTTTTATTGGCATTTAGAGAGGGAGAAATGAGATTTAGGGGGTATTTGGCTCTACATTTTGGAGGGTGCATTTGCCTTTCAGTTTGAAAAAGTAGGATCATAAGTGTTTGGTAAAAAATTTGGAGAGGTTGCTGATTGTTGATCAGGAGTCCAATCAGCAGCTGTTTTGAAAAGTATGTTAGGCATACTTTTTAGAACTCTCAATTACTGATATAAATTATTTGGACTAAAATACCCTTTTTTTTAACTTTTGTTTTACGTTTGTTCTTAACGTAGTCCCTCTGGTGCTTCTCCGCTTTTCACACATCACTCTACTCTTCGCTTTGGTGCTTGTCTACCGATTGTCCTCTCAATTCCACCACCTCTTATCTACGATTTAGCAACGTGAGTTTGTTATCTTCTTTTCTTTCTCTTTTTCTTTCGTTCTCTCTTGATTTCTTTTTTTTTTTTCTCTCGATAGCTTCTCTACTGATTAGTATATGTTTTTTTTTGTTTTTTTTATCAAATTATTTTGTCAGATAATAATGGGTATTGTAGAATTCATTATATATCAACATGGCAAAATTGCTACTAGCACAAATAATTATTAGAATTAATTAATGAGGTTCTCGGTTTATACATAAACTATTTGTTTTTTTTGTCAAACTATCTTTTTTTTTTAATCAATATGTATGTTGTCTCGTGGTGCTCTTCTTGCCTTGATAGATTTATACATAAACAATATTGTATGTACATATTGGTGCTAAGAAGGAATTATATTATTTTTGCAGTCCAATTGCATTTTCTGCAAAATCTGGTCTAATTTTCTTTTAACTGTTATATTTTTTGCAACCCATTTGTATATTCATATTTGTTGTATGTTTTATGGGCTTGTTATTTTGTTTAGAAAATTAGAAAAACACTGATTACCCCGTTGGCTTCTCATTATTGATTTGTATTACTGAATTTATTTATATTTTAAATTTTTTAATAAATTAAAGTATTTTATTTTGTGTGTAAGAAATAATATTAGTAGTTACTAATAAAAATAAGACAATATATTAGTTTCTAAATGAAATTTCATTAAATATATTTCTTAAAGTTCTTTATGAAATTACTATTTTTTTTGTCTAAAAAAATAACTTATTGCATTAAAAAAAAAAAAGATAAGATAACAGTTTCTTCGGTAAATACAGTTCATAGACATAAAAGTTCAGTTTATCAATTGCAAATTACAAGATATATATATATACAAAATGGTCATTTTATAATTTAAATAGCAAACAGCAAATATCAATCTAACTAAATATTATAATTTTATTTTAATAATCAGTAACAGCAATCCGCAACAGCAATCAGTAACAGCAATTAGCAATTAGTAATAGCAATAAGCAATCAGTAACAGTAATAATCAACAGGTAAGTCAAACAGGCCCTTAGTTAGAATTAAATCCATCACCTATTAATTAAGAGACAACCCTCGTAACTAATTGAACAAATACTCAATCTCTGATTTCCAATTTAATTGAAAAGAAAGGATGCGAAAATTAATTTGTCTCCCCACAAAATCGGAACCATTATGATATTTAAGGGAAAATAATAATAATAATAATAAAATTAGTTCTCCCTTTTCTTAAAACTAAAAAGGTGCGTCCATCACACGCGCCTCAGCTCTCTGTTCTCTCTTCCGCGGCTTGGCCCCAGAGTTCGAAGCCAGAGCAACCCCTGAGCAACACCGCACCAAATTTCGCACCCTTCTCTTGTTTCTTTCGAGAAAAGCCCCCGTCCCCCGTCCCCCGTCCCCCGTCCGTCCACCTGCGACGCCTCCTCTCCTTTTGAAGCATTTTTAACAATGGCTCCAAGATCAAGAGGACGCCCCAGAGGGAATGTCTGCATTTTCTCTCTCAAATCACTCTCAACTCATTTATCATTCTGCTCGCATTTCAGAATAATTTTTCTGTTCGCTGATTTTTCCTTTTTGCCATGTACAGTTGCCGACGGGTCAGAGGCGTGTTGATGCGGCCCTTGATGCAATGCGGACCTATGGATTCCCGGACGACCTTATTGAGTCTAAGATCAACGAGCTCTTGGACGTGGGGTTTCTTGCTTTTCTATCTTCTTAAATCTAAGAGCAAATATTCAGAAATTAAATTGTGGGGTTTGCGTTTTTTCAGGTTTATGGGCAGGACGGATGGCCTTTTATTGAAGATTCATCCTATAGGGTTTTGCTTGACGCCATGCTTGAAAGTGGTGAAAAAGATGCGGAGATTAAGGTACTTCAGTTTTCTTTAGGCCCTTCCTCTTCCCGTTTAGCCCTTTTCACAAAGTATATATATATATATATATATTCTATTTCTTTATCGAACAAATAATAAGGTGCGTCAGAACCTAATCTTTAAAAAAATATGCGGTGGGTGTGGAATGAAAAATACGTTTGATTTTAGTTTATTACTGAGCCATATTCAGGTGCACGAGACCTAATGTAACTCCTATTGTAAAAGCTGCACATCAGGAATCTTCTTTCCCAAGTACCTGAACTTGCTTGCTGTTCTCATCCTGTTCTTAATAATGCCCAAGGCTGAACCCAAAAAAAAAAAAAAAAAGGCTTGATTTTGGGGTACTTGTAGCCTTGGACGGTAATCTTTGGCAACGGTATAGACACAGTAATCAGCGACTTTTTATGTTTTCTTTATGTGCTGTGTGAAAGCAATTTGCATACTCTGTACATCTGTAGAGATTCATCGTAGGGAACAACTTTATTTAATTATAACCATCAATTATTATGTACAAAAAGACGTAAAAACTTCATTAACAATTATAAATGTATACTTGTTTACCTGTGTCTGCAACTGTATCTATCTCTCGTGTGTTCGTTACAAATTTGGACTGGAATATCCAACGCTGCTCATTTTTTAGAATTCTTGTTAACAATGTTGTGAATCCACGTGCACGAGGAGTCATTTTGTGGATGGTCTATGTCTTATACACGGTTCTAATCTCATTGCTACTTTCTTAAACGATAATTTTTGAGTTCTGATTTGGTGAATGTTTTATTTTGAAAGTTGATTTTGGCTATTCACATGAGCTGAACTTCTGATCCTAGGTATTTGCTATTTAGCTTTCAGCTGCTTTATGTACATCACGCAGAGCATCGTCCCTGATTGATGGTTGCCTGCTTTGCTATGTTGTCTTTTGTAGTTATCAATTCAGATTTCCACATACGGTGCATCATATTAAATGTGGGTTTATTAGGATGTTTTAGACTTGCAGCATTAAGATTAGGGACTGTCTTTGAGCTTCTCCATTTTATAGGATGATTCCTCTCAAGGTGGCAGTGGAGGTAGAAGCAACGGCAATGAATTAGCTGCTGACCCCTCAAGTACTTTTCCTGCACATGCATGCTCAACTGTGGAGGCCCCAACCACTCTAGCACTGGCTAATGAGGCTCTGGTTTTGGGATCACCGGCTGAAAACGGTCAAGGCATTCCACTTCTGACCAATGCATCTGTTGGTAATATGCCTTTCTATCTGTTTTTTCTAATCTTTTTCACCCAACCCCTAAGGATAACGAGAATGAAGTGCTTTTCAATCCATCAGATTATCAGAATAAAAGCAGAATCACATCTCAGCTCCTTGCCAAGTAACCTTGGTTGCTTAATGAATGCTCTTGTTTTCCAGATTGTAATGCTAGCCAACTACCAGTAGTACCAACAAGTGAAGCACCGGATGGTGGCCCGAAAGACAGCGATATGGACCGGCATTTGAGGAAGAAGCAAAAGGGCGATGTCCAGGCTATTGATGATAGAAATACTGACGTTGAAAGAATTTTCGGCAATAGGTGCTCTCCTCTACATGCTATTAACTCCGCTGTCCTTCCAAGCCAAAGGCCTAGCCGCAAACCTTGCCATGGATGGATTGGTAGCGACGCTGAGGAGGATCTAGTGGAACTAACCCCAGCACCATTACCAGAGGAGTTGGCAAAATTGCTCCTTGGAACAGATGTTCCCACAAACCACAAGAAAAGATTGGATGTCGGGCCTCCAGACATGAAAGTAGGATGAATACCGTGAAAGGTTGGAAAACTGAGATGTATAGGATTTGTGAATTTCTAATTTGATTTACATAAATTGTGAGTCAAATTAACTTAATTTTAAATACGAGTATAAAATAGTTTAATTGAAATTCAATTAAAATAAAAAATGATCAAATTAATTTGTGTAATGTAAGATTATATGCACTTTATACTCTAACAAAAAAAAAAAAAAAAAAAAGAAGAATAAAAGGCCAAAGGATAGTTTGCTCGCCGAGCCGTTGCATAAGAAAAAAAAATGTGACTAACGCCCAACTTTATTTGACTAATTGGATCGGTGAACCAGGGGAGCATCATTGACATAAAGCAATTAAAGGGCTTTGAACTTCAAAATATCCAGTTAGACCATTGACGGAGATTGATTGGGTTGAAACGCTTCTTGAACACAATCAAATAGAATTTTATCAATTGATTCCATGAGTATGTTTATCATAAACAACTCTAAATACTCTTTTTCAAAAAATATTCCAATATTGAAAACTTAAATTTTTATTTTTGAAGTTTTGGTTTCTAATTTTGAAAAAGGATTATCTTTGAAATCTTTAATTTTCTAATTTTAGAAAGAAGTTCTAGATGTACGAATATGAAAAAAAATTACTTATATTATATAGTTTACAGATTAACGAACTTTTTAATGAACTAAAAAAAAATTTGAAGTAAAAGAACACTATTTTGTAAAACTAGTTTTCATCAATCTTTCCCCTAAAAAAAAAAAAAGAAAAAGAATAGTGAAATACATAGTTGTCTGCGTAAGGACTGCATGGTATCAATATAATGACATATAAGGACTACATAAGAATGAATTTACCACCGTTCTCTTGTTCTGATGGCAATCTATCTGATGTATCATGCATAGATGCCTGCGTTAGGAGTTCGAGGGCTGGTAATGGTAGAATGAATTTGATAATTATTCATGTGAGAACATAGTGATGGAGGTGAATATGGTATCATCCCAGATCCTTGAAATGTCTTTAACATAATTCAGGATGATAAAAAGGGGCTAAAATAATTTATAGTGTACATCGATTTTCTTGATGGGAAACGTTAGACAGATGGAGAGGATAGGATGAGTCCGATGGGATGATAAGGAGGCAAGAGAAATGGAGAGGGAGAGGAAGGAGAAAGATTGTGAGTCACGTGTGTGTGTGTGTATATAAGTTAAGATTAATAGAGATTAGGCTTGCAAAATATATGTAAAAAAATTGTATTCTTTTTGCATATTAAACCACACATTTTATTTTATAAGCAATCGGTAATTATTTTTTGATACAACTTTATAAAAATGAGACTTACTACAAACAGTCATTTTTTACCTTTTTTTTTTATAATTATTAATTAAAAATTAACACATTAATATTTTTTTATGATAAATTTGTAATATATTTAATTTTTAATTTTTTGATAGTCAATTAACACATATCACATATAAATAATTATAAAATGAAATGTCAAAAAAATTGTTGCTAATAAAATTCTATAAAAATTCTTCCTCAGACGCCAATTTCCTGTAAGTAATATGTTTATCAGTTTATGGCATAACTGTTAAATTCAGCACTCGGGTGGAGCTTGAATTTCTGGTCAATTGGGATGTGATATTTTATACTTGTGAAGTCTTACAAACAAAATTGTTTTTAATTAAATTAAATTTTTTTTTGATGTTTTAATTACTTTAATTTTTTTTTTTTACATGTAATTACTTTAATTTTGAATTTAACTTTTAGTGATAAAATATTTCCGTTGGAGAAGGTATATAAAGTTGGAGACCACCGACTTTCACGAATTAGCAACACTTACCTTTCAATTTAAGGTACTCACATTAATTTTTTTAATAAAAAAGAAAAATAAAAAAAATTAAATAAATATTATTTTAAAATCTAAAGATTAAATCTACATGATATATGTGATTTATATGATATATGCTACATTTTTTTTTGGGAAAAAATTTGGTGGGCATACAAAATTTTTCTATTTTGTCTACATGTGTTTATTTTGTGCAATAAATAGTGTTTTTTTTTTTTACAATCGTAATAATAAAAAAAGGTACAAAAAAATATTATTATTTTTTTATTTCATATTATTTAATTATAATTATATAAATAATAATTACAGTTATATAAAATTAACGCGTGTAGATAAAATTCGCCAATATATTTCTGCTCAAGCTTTTTTTTTTTTTTTTTAAGAAATTGTTTTCTTGAAAAATATTAAAATATTTAAATTGGTATACCTTTTCTCACCACTATGCAGCCAATGAAATTATAACATCTACGTTTTTAATAGCCCTTTCAAAATCTGCCCTCTCCCTCTTCCTCTCTCCCTCTGCCTCTGTAGGCCAAACAGTAACAGTACAGATGCCTAACGTTTTTAGTGTTCTGATGAGTGGAACAGATGGATAACATTATTTAATCACAGCAAGGGACTCACATTCGTCGTCACCCATCAAAAACTGAAACCGACAAAAATCAAAACCACATTATTAAGAGCCACCGAGCCAGGCAGCGAGCGTTTCACTGCAGAGAGAGAGAGCCACTGCCAGCGTGTGTCGGTTGCCGACAATGCAATCACTAATCCACACTCACGGATTGTGTTCCCGGAGTCGTCGCCGGCTTTCTCCCTTTCCGTTAACTGCCACGCCTACCGGACGGACGAGCTCCTTTGCTTGTTTCCGTAGACTCAATTGCGTCTCTCTCTCGTTCCATTCGTTAGGTAATCTAAAAAGAAACGCCGTTCCGTTTTTTTTTTTTGTTTTCTAGAGCTGTTTGGTTACTGAGAAAAAGGAAAGAAAAGAAAAAAAAAACGAATATACGAGTTTTATGGATGAGCGTTACGGCGTTTCTTTGGCAACTTATAAAGCGGAAAAGCAAAACAGTTGAGTTATTTTAGTGGCATTTAATGATGATTGGAAAAAAAATGAAACAATGAAATTTCCTTCGTTTTCCCGACAACCAAACAACGTGAACTCTCCCTTCTCCAGTCGTTTTTCCCTCTGTGTTTTTATATTTTTGTGCTATTTTGTTGCTTTTTTGAGCTTTAATGTATCAGCAATGTAATTTAAAAAATTTTATTCCAATATTACAAAGCAACTACTGCAAAATCTTTCTCTGCCTCCCCTTCTTTTCCTGTTCAATTTTGATTGAGTGCCATAGGATATTCGGGTGTAAATTATGTTATTATTATTTCTGTTTGGCTTTCTCCAGTTGATGATTCAAGAAAGTTTGCAGAAGCTGCTAAACATGGAAATTTAGTACCTCTTCATAGTTGCATATTCTCTGATCAGCTAACTCCAGTTACCGCTTACCGATGTTTGGTTAAAGAAGATGATCGGGAGGCACCTAGCTTTCTTTTTGAGTCCGTAGAGTCTAGTTTTCGGACTTCTACGGTTGTAAGGGCCTTTCTCTGTGTCTGTATTCGTATGTAGGTGGTGGTTTTTTTTAGTTGTGGACTAAATTTTTGTATCTTTCATTCATGGGATTAGGGACGTTATAGCGTTGTTGGAGCTCAGCCAGTAATTGAGATTGTGGCAAGAGAAAATATGGTTATTGTAATGGACCATGAAAAAGGTTCTTTGACTGAGGAGTTTGTTGAAGATCCAATGATGGTTCCAAGAAAAATCTCAGAGAGTTGGAAACCCCAACTTATAGATGAACTCCCTGATGCTTTCTGTGGTAAGAATACTTTGCTGGTCGTGACTTCAATCTGGGCCTTTTTCTTAAGCTGGAATCTCAAGAAAATTTATTAATGAATTTGAAGTATGTGTTATTGACTGTGATTTCCTCATAATTTCAACTTGTCAATGTGATTATTGATTGAACTTTTATTTGAAATTTTATTATTATTATTATTTTTATTATTATTATTTGTGATTGGTTGCTCAGATTGATTATGCTTGAACTGAAAGAAGGGTACATATAGGGAAGACTTGGCCTTTGCGGCTACTTTCAATTCTATATTGCATCAGTTTTGTATAATCTCTTTGATATAAACAGCAGTGAAGAGATAAGAGTGACTAAATCGGTCACCAATATTGGCTATTTACTTGGATGCCGCATATCTAAGCATCTTTACAGCCATATAAGGAGCAGAATGTATTTTCAGCCTGAACAAGCAGACATTTTTCGATGAAATTTGTGTTTGAAGTTGTGCTACCAATAATACTAGGGTGTAAATTTTCGTATCGTTCTCACTGCAGATGCAGCCATGAAAATTTACAAAAGTGGCAGCATATCGTTACGAGTCATTAAGTTTTGGATATTTTCTCAGCATGTCGTAGGAACTATGTTCCATTTAAAGCCTCGTTGCCTTTTTTTTTTTTCCGTTTTTCTTAAGTTTAAGGGTCACATGGAAAAGCATTTCATACCTTGATTAATTAGTCAATCGTTAGAGGGTATTGGTCATTGTGGTTTATTTCCTTTTTTCTTGACCATTAAAGGTCCTGTGGATGGAATTTTGTGCCACACTTACTGATGATTGCAGTCATGAATAGGTGGCTGGGTTGGTTATTTCTCGTATGACACCGTACGCTATGCAGAGAAGAAAAAGCTGCCATTTTCAGGGTCACCTAAAGATGACAGAAACCTTGCAGACATCCATCTGGGCCTTTATGATGACGTGATTGTGTTTGACAATGTGGAGAAGGTATGCCTTTACTATATCAGAAACACTGGCACGTCATAGTAACCCATCTATGTCTTGGAAACTTGCGTCTCTAATGTATACAAGATATTATTAATTCTTCAAGTGCTTTACAAAACTCCACCCTCTTATTGAAGATTATCTACACTAAAATTTCAGTGTATAATTTTTTTGGGGGGTTCAGGTTGGGGTTTTTCTTAAAATCATTTCTCTGGTTACTTTCCTCAAGTTATCATTTCTCTATGTTCTGAAGGTTGGGTTATATTTGTTCTTAGAAAGCACATGTAATTCACTGGGTAAATCTGGATAGACACTCTTCTGTTGAGAGTGCTTACTCTGATGGTGTGAAACGGCTGGAACAATTATTGGCCAGAGTGCTGGATATAGACCCGTGAGTATCTAATGCACCCTTCTCTCTTTACTTCACTGTATTTCCTTGCTTTAAAATTTATTTACAATTTTAGATGGATTTGAATTGCAATTTCTAGCCCAAGGTTATCTGCAGGATCTGTGGCATTACATACTCACCAATTTGGTCCATCATTAAAGAAATCAAACATGACTAGAGAAGAATATAAGGGGGCTGTTCTACAGGCAAAAGAACATATTCTGGCGGGGGATATTTTCCAGATAGTTTTAAGCCAGAGATTTGAACGTAGAACATTTGCTGACCCATTTGAAATCTATAGAGCATTAAGAGTTGTGAATCCCAGTCCTTATATGACTTACTTACAAGTATGTGCTTTCTTCTATCTATCTGTTTGCTAATTGTTATTCCTTGCCTTGGTAGCTCTTACCCTCCACATTTGACATATTTTTAATCAATCATGGAAAGGAAAAACACACACACAAAAAAAAAAAGAAAACAAAGACATTTTGACATTTTTGATTGCAAATTTGGAATTTGCTTTTGCAGGCTAGAGGGTCTATTCTAGTTGCATCGAGTCCAGAAATTCTTACGCATGTAAAGAAGGTAAAAAATTGCTGACTTGCTGTTGGTACATTGGACTGCTACAATGTGAGATTGCCTAGAGTTATAATTCCCCAAATGCCTGTTTTTAATTTTCTTTTATATTTAGATTGAATGTGTTATTTCTGTTATTAAAGGCGAGCCTTGGTTTAACTGTATGTTACTTCTGATATTTAATTGGAACCAATATGCTGATCTCTCTAGCTACTTAGGCACATTTAGTTTAGTTCTATTGCCTTCATTGAAACTATTAGGATAATAGTATTTCTATTAGTTGATCTCTCGATGTTGTTAGGTTCATTTAGTTCAGTTTTTTTGACAGGATAAGATCACTAACCGGCCTTTGGCTGGAACCATCCGAAGAGGGAAGACGGCTGAAGAAGATGAGACATTGGAGGCGCAGCTACTTAGTGATCCAAAGCAATGTGCGGAGCACATCATGCTGGTTGATTTGGGCAGGAATGATGTTGGAAAGGTTTAAAACTGATTGTAGACACTATTTTACATTCCTGAAAGCCGTTTGCTCATTAATTCCTATGTTATTTTAGCCAGGTAACATATTTTGATAATTGCTTGTTTGGAAGGTGAGCTGTAGAGAGTTAGAAATGGTATAAATTAGCACTTGATTTGTGGAATTTTTTACTGATTGGCCTGTCAGTAAACAAACTGGTCTTTAGCTCGCATCAATTTTGTTGTCTTATCTTCTTCATTGGTAGAACAGAATGGTGGAAAAAGATTTGTGCAGCCGACCCTATTAAATTTGGGAGTAAGGCTTTGTTGTTGACTGTTGTTGTTGAATCTTCTTCATAGGTTGGAGTTGGTTTCTATATAAGGTTATTATTTTTGTTTGTTTATCATTTTTAAATTAGCATGCTATTTCATGTTCACAAATTCAAGACATAGTTTCTTCAACTCATCTGGAAAAAAAATAATAATAAAGAAATAATGAGATGTTATTGTCTGTCAAATTTGCTTTTCCAAGTAAATTTCTACTACAGGGTCTTCTCCATTTTGTTTGCTTACTGCAGGCTTACTTTTGAGCACAAAAAATTGGTATGATCATTTTATGGATCCTGTCCTGAGTTTCTCATGATGGTGTCTTCTGTGGCTGTTTTGAAGTTTTGCTTCTTTATAGGAGTTCTTGTTCACATAGTAGCGTTAAATAAACGTTTCTCCAAACGAGAGTGGCTTTATTTCATAGCCTGCACAAATGACCCACCATCACTTGAATCGTGGCTGTAGGTTTCGAAGTATGGTTCTGTGACAGTGGAAAAGCTTATGAATGTTGAACGATATTCCCATGTTATGCATATAAGCTCCACGGTGAGAATCTATGCCTGTGATATAAAATGCTGTTAAGTTTTAAGTGAAAACACGTCATCTGTGATGCACACACAAAAAAAAAAAAAGATCTGCATAAGTCTCACATCCCAGTTTTCTTAGAGATTTTCCTACTCTGTTGTTTGAGAATTGAGACTGGACATTGGTTCAGATCATTTTGTTGGTCCATAAAAACATTAGTTATATGATTAGTTTATTATTTATGAAGAGAATTCACCTTTAGAATGTGGAATGTGCCAATGTAATATACATAAGCAAGTTCTCTCTTTGACCCATTTAGTCTACATAAGCTATCTTTGAGAACACTGATATATTTTTTTTCTGCAATCCAGGTCACTGGAGAATTACGTGATGATCTCACCTGCTGGGATGTGCTTCGTTCGGCCCTCCCTGTTGGTACAGTTAGTGGAGCACCCAAGGTTTGTGCTTATACTTCTGGGTGCAAAATTGATTCCTCCCAGGTTCCATTTAGATAATTTTTATAGCACTTGCACTGAAATCTGGCATATTTTAGACTAATGATCCATTGCTTCCAAATCCATGCCATGATGTAATGATTGAATTTGACACTGTAGGATGCCCCAATATTATGTCTTTATTTATGTGAATTGCTTCTCTGTAGTCTATCAAGATGCAGCATTTTTTTACCTCTTCGTAATGATCATCACAGTAGCATCTTCATGCAGGTGAAGGCCATGGAACTAATAGATCAGTTGGAGGTGACAAAGCGCGGCCCATATAGCGGTGGCTTTGGAGGTATTTCCTATACTGGGAACATGGACATGGCACTGGCTTTGAGGACAATGGTTATCCCAACAGGAACTCGATTCGATACAATGTTCTCATATAAGGATGCTGAAAAGCGTCGTGAATGGATAGTTTACCTCCAAGCTGGGGCTGGTATAGTGGCAGATAGCAATCCTGACGATGAACAGCTTGAGTGTCAAAACAAAGCTGCAGGCCTTGCTCGTGCTATTGACTTGGCTGAGTCGGCTTTCATTAAGTAATTGCAAAGCTTTTTTGGTCACTTGCGTGTTTTAATTGAACCAAACTTTTGCAACTAATTGCTCGTCAGAAAATCTTGCGAGCGAGAAGAGTGGCTTGTCTCAAGGTTGGCCTGTATGTGCACTGCTATAGGTAGGAAGATACAAGATAACTGATGAAGTTTCATGTTCTCAACATGTAACTGCTGGAGTCAAGTAGTTTTGAAATGACTTCGTATATTAGAAGCAGATTTGTAGCCGATTAATTGCTGGAACTTTGGATGTTCTCCGAGTTGGAGAATGGAATATTAGACTGTTAACTTGTGCGGTCATGTGCAACAGTGCAAACGTTTTTAAAGAAAGACGAGATCCAAATCGATACGAATTGAAATTTGCATGAAATTTGAAACACTCAAAGATATGGATACTTTTCTGATGTGACATTTCTTCATCAATGACCCATCTTGCCCGTCTCTCCTTACCTGGTTCAGGTAATTGGACTTCATTTAGATATGTGTCGACTACCAGAATCGAAGCTCGTTGATCCACGAAAGTAACCACTAACCTGTCATGCATACACATGATAATTGAGATCCAAAAGGTAACATGCGCGTAACAAAGTCACACTGGTTTGACACATTGATATAAAGCCTAGACTGACTCGGCTGGTCAGATTAGTAAACCAAATCAGATTGGACAAAAATTCGGTTGAATACTTCAGTTGACCCGGCCATGTCTTTGAAATGTAGTCCAACAGGCAACAGTTGGTGTTTGAACATACATTGCAAGAGGTTCATGGCTCAATTGGTGTTCACGTTGTTCCGCAGAATTCACATAAAAAGATTAGATCTTATATGTGATTCCTGGATTGCTAAGATTGCTGGGATAATGTGGGATATGATCCATATCTCATTTTTAGAGATTTCCAATAAAACTTAGGACCGTAAATGTGATTCTTAATTTAATTAGGATAATGCGATATCATAGAATCTTACGATTCAAGTTACAGTTTTAATAAATAAGCGACTAATTGGCACCAATTAAAATTTAAATTTAAAACTTTTAAAGCTGAAGATAACTCCAATACAAGTGAGCCATTGCTCTTCCTCTTCAGCGTGCTATTGTTCAATGGCTGAACAATGTTTTTTTTTTTTTTTCAATTAAAAGGCTCATTAGTGTATAAATTAATAATTAATCAGTGCTTTTTTTAATTTATTAGAATGAGGTAGCTCTCTTCTCTCATTAATCCCTCTTCTTTTATCTCAATATTTAAACTTAATACTTTTAAAATAAAAATTTTGATCTCTAATTACTATGTATCTTGTAAGAAACTTAATCAATGTTTTTTTTTTTTTGGTCTAGACCCCACGGTATCCGCATCTCTCGTGGACGGCGACTAATCCAGAGTCGGGGCTTAGTCACAGTTAAGGCTCCTTTGATTTTCTACTTCTTTGATCTGTGTGTGTTCTGGCAACCCAATCCATTTTGACGGCATCCTAACATGGGTTTGGAAGGCCTAATGTAACGCCAGATTAGGCCGAGGGCCCATTTGATCTCAGAAAATAGCAGACTTCTACCGTTCAATATCCTTAGCTGGCACAACGCCGTTTCACCAAATGATGTTGAACATGCAACACAGTTCCGTTTCCGCTCAGTGACGCTCACGGTTCACCCTTTGAGACATCTGACACCTTCGACTCCCCTATGGCTACGAGGTAAGTAGACCGACAGCAAACACTAAAAATTATTTCTGTAAATTGTTATAAGCTTGCATTTGTGTGAATGTATATGTGTTTTTGCGTTAGTTTTTTTTTTTTTTTTTTTTTTAGTTGGGTCCAGAGAGTAACTTCGTAGAATAAGGGCTCTTGATTCCCAATCTTGGAAAGATTGAGAATCGGTGTAGTTGGGAAAAGAAATAGAACGAGATAAGAAGAACAGATGAAGGAAGAGAGAGCGAGACAAGAGAGAGAGAGAATCTTTTGTTCAATTTCTTGAAAAACCGTTTTAACGGACTTGACCCCTTATTTATACCGTCCATTAACGAGATTGACAGCCCGTTCAGTAAAACGCACCGTTTTACTAAGGCCACTAACCTACTAACGGAGGTCAATGGCAACCATCCGTTGCACCTAATCTAACGGTTCAGATACAATCCTACTAAACCCCAATACAACTCAGTCCCCCCCCCCCCCCCCCCTTTACAATTGACATACAGTTGGAAAGAATAAAAGAATAAAAGGAAATTTGCTGGCAGGTCGTAACATTTTTCTTAAAAAAAAAGAAATTAGAGTTGGATTCTCACAATGCATTATACTCAAAACAGGGTAACTAACTATAAAAACTTACAGGCAAGAACTTAAATTTTTATTTTGAAGTTCTAACATCGGGAAGGGGTATGCATATAAAAATGAAGAGAATTGCTCATAATTAATGACCTCTTAATAAACTAAAATTTTTTTTATTCACTATTTTGATATTAATCTAATGTTTTTTTAATATATAGATTTTACTAGTAATAGTCATTTTTACCTTCTCTTTTAGAATCGCTTATTCGTGACATATGTTGATATATTAATTTTCGATTAGTGATTATAAAAAAAAATGTAAAAAGTGATAACTGACCCCAAAATTTATTGAGAGAACCACTATTTATTAAGTTGTTCAACGAATTAGCTCTCAATTTTATAAATCTCACCCTACTACTCATAATTAGAACATGAAAGCATTAAAACAAATGTATAAATGTATAAGTTCTAACTAGCAACGAACTCTAATTTTCCTTTTTGTGCAGGGAAAGTATAAGTCCATAGAATTAGAAAGGCCTCTCAATGGACATCAATGATTTAACTACAAATAAAATGTCTCCGATGTGTTTCCCAATGAGGTTATAAAATTTTTGGGGCTAGCCTATGTGGAACTAAACACTTAGAAAAGCATTTCTTATCGAATGCAGTTTCTTGGTGATGTCCTCCATATTCATTCGTTCTTTTGGAGATGTTGCTGAAGAGCAAACTCCAATCTCAAGAATTGAAAGTAAACACATATGGACAATGGGATTCATGTGTCTGACGTTGTCATCATCGTTATCGGTCTCCTCTTCTTCTACGATTTCATTGTCCCTGTCTTCGGTTTCTGCATGTCCTGCTGCTTCCATTTCTGCTGTTTGTCTTCGAAGCGCTGGGTCCACAATTTGCATGAGCCTTTCTGGAAGTGCTGCCTGTACGAAGTCGTGGATATTTAAACCATCATTAAACATTTCATCAGTAGGCCGTCTTCCAGAGAACATCTCTAACAAAAGGATTCCATAGCTATAGACATCGCCTTCTTTGGTTGCTGTGCCACTCATTCCGTATTCTGCATATTATGTAATCAGTTTTGGTCATATGTTAATGATTTCCTGATAGAAAGCAACAAAGATTAAAGAAAAAAGAAGTAGTACCTGGTGCAGCATAACCAATAGTTCCCTTGAATCCAATTGTGCTACTGTTACGTTCATTGGTGTTGGACAGGATCCTTGATAAACCAAAGTCACTCACATGAGCAATCATGTCTTCGTCAAGAAGGACATTGCTAGGCTTCAAGTCGCAGTGAATGATGGGGTTTTCGCAAAGGTCGTGAAGATAGAACAATGCAGATGCCACATCAATTGCAATGTTAAGTCTTTGGAGAAGGGTCAAACTCCTTGATGGACTTTCAGAATGCAACCATTTCTCAAGGCTCCCATTTATCATATATTCAAAAACTAAGGCTTTGAACTCATTACCTTTATAATCCAAGCTGGAGCAATATGTTATGATCTTGACAAGATTCCGGTGCCGGATATCTTTCAATGCCTTGCATTCGGCCACGAAGCTTTTGGATGCTCCTTTCCGGTGAAGGTTGAGAACCTTGATTGCCATTTGTTTCTCTGCTTGGTCAATGAAACCTTTGTATACGAAACCAAAGCTGCCAGCTCCAATAAAATTGCTGGGAGAGAATCCGGAAGTTGCCTGATGGAGGTCTTTGTAGGATAACTTCACAACGCCAGGTGTTGGTGAAGTCGCGACAGGTAATGTCTTTGTTGATCTTCTCAACCAATATGAAGCAACAAACCAGGAGATCAAAATTAAAAACAAGAGTGGAACAGCAACGATGATTGTTAGCTTGAAGGCAAGGGACTTTCCACGTTTTGTAGCTCTGTTGGAGCATTTTGGTAGGCCAAGCGCCGGAATACCACCACAAAGCCTGTTGTTTCCAGCCAAAGATACGACACTTGCATTCTTAAAAATCCCCTCTATAGGCACCTCCCCTTCAAGGTCGTTGAAAGATAGATTCAGGTATTGCAGAAATGGAACATTTTGTAGCTCTTTTGGAATTTGTCCTGACAGGTTATTTCTTGAAAGATCTAAACGCTGAAGGCCTTTCAAAGAAGCTAAAGATGAGGGAATCATTCCTTTCAAGGAATTGCCCTGAACAAAAAGATGCGATAGGCTTGAGCAATCCCCAATAGCATAAGGAATGCCACCAGACAGATTGTTTTCTGAGATATCTATTGCATAAATATTTTTCAGTTTACCAACTTCCACGGGCAGGGTACCATTTAATGAGTTTCGTGATAGATTGAGTAACAATGATAAGGAAGAAAGACCTATTACCTTCTGGGGTATTGCTCCACTAAGGTTGTTCTGTGAAAGGTCCAAAGACTTCAAATTCTGGCAATCTCCGATACTTGGTGGGATTTCCCCTTCCAATCTGTTATTTGATAAGTCAAGTCGGAATAATTGAGTGAGATTGCCTAAGGAAGACGGGACCAGACCAGACAGACTGTTTCCACTAAGGTCCAAAGTTTGTAGCTTTTGCAACTTCCCAAAATGAAAGGGAATGATACCTGCCAAAAAGTTGTTCTCCATATCCAGTGAAATTAAGTTCACCAAGTTGCCCAATCCAGCAGGAATAGCTCCAGTGATGCGGTTGTTTGAAAGGTCCAATTGTTTGAGTTGAGTTGACAGATTGGCAATAGAGTTGGGTAGATCAGTAGAAAAATTGACTGAACTGAGAGACAGTATTTCAAGTCTGCTGCAATTTTTCAGAGACGTTAAGAAGTCCCACTCATTAGCTGAGTTACTTCCTAGGTTATTTCCAGAAAGTCGTATCCACCAAAGACTTTGCAAGTGCCCCAGATTCGTGGGAATTCGTCCAACAAAATTATTGAAACCAACATCAAGTATTTGCAGTTGAGAAGCATTGGACAATGAATCTGGGATTGACCCAGAGAAGCTATTATTCCCCATTCCAAATGCTTGGACATTATGGAGAGTATGGCCTATGTTGGCAGGAAATGTGCCTTCTAGTTGGTTCTCCATGGTCAAGATGGTGACTAGGGATGATATATTGTAAATGGAAGGAGGGAACATGCCGGATAGCCTGTTAACGCCAGCATAGAATACTGATAATCTTTTGAGCCGGCCAAACTCATTTGGAATACTTCCTTGCAGATTGTTAAAGGTTGCAGAAAAGTATGTGAGCAAAGTAAGGTTGCCCAAGGCAGGTGGGAATTCTCCTGTCAAATTATTTGAAGTCAGTCTGAGCACCTCAAGGTTTGCTAAAGAACCAAGCTCTGCGGGAATTTTCCCTGCAAGAAAATTCCACGATAAAGCAATGACCCTGAGCCTGGAGCAGTGGGTCAAGTTGACAGGAACCTCCCCACGCAATGTGTTGTTATTCAGAAACAATTGCTGCAGCCGGAACAGATGGCCAACTTCTGCTGGAATTGCACCGTGTAAACTATTGTTCTGAAGGTTGAGGAACATCAGAAAGCTGAGATTGCCAACATAAGGGGATATTGTCCCGAACAAATTCTGCCCCTGTAGGGCTAAGGATGTGACTCTTTGATGCCGGTGACTGCATGTGATTCCAAACCAATTGCAAAAGTGGAGAGAATCATTCCAGGAACTCAGGACTCTATGTGGATCACTTGCTATCAGCTGTTTGAAATTGATCAAAGCAAGTTTATCGCTATGATTTCCTAAAGCAAGAGTAGCAGTGGTAGACTGGCAAAGCAAACTCCCAGAAATGGAAACAGTGATTAGCAAAGTTAAGCACCTGTACAAGGTGGACTTGCTTGAGTTGTCCATTTCTGTTTGAAGCTAAGTGTATGGCCGGATATCCGCAGAGGAGGGGAGCTCAAAAGTTACAAATATAGCAATAGAACTGAGAAATAAGTAGCTAGCCGCAAGATTGACAAACAAGTTTGAAACGGGAATGCAAAAGTCCTGATCATTTTGTGTCTTTGTCAGTGATTGCTGATGACGTGCCGGATTGTTTCTCGTGTATCTAGCAGATGTTAGTTTTTGTGGCCAAGAAAGTTACAGTCATATTGGTGACTCTGCATCGCCGTCGGTCAATGGGAGCTTAAGTTACTGAATGCCGGCGTTTAAGGAAAGAGTGTCATTACATCTCCAGAATTGGGTATCTGTCCGAATATTTTTTTGTGCAACAAAACAGTGATTTTGTGCAACAAGACTGCTATTTTGTGCAACAAAAAAAATACAGAAAAATAAAGATTTTTTTTATTGCATAAAATATCAGTCTGATTGCACAAAATTATTATTTTGTTGCACAAAAAAACATTCGGGCAGATACCCAATTCTGGCAGCCTAATTTTTTCCTTAAGGAAAAGTCTACCTTATGTAACAAACAGGAAAAGTCCATCCTTAGGACCACCCGACATACGTAGCATTGGTTTCAACAAGCAATACTTGGATTTTCCTTGACTATGACTAACCATGCAAAATGCCGACTCTTTTATTGACTCTTAGCTTTCCTTGTTTCTTCCACCAGTTTACTAGTCCCTTTCACTATACAGCTCTTTTTCTTCACAAATGTGCCAACCCTTTTGAACTTGTCCAAACACGTGGGCAAGAATTTGTTGCAAGCAAAAGATAAGCTATCATCGACTCCAAGGTCGATTCCTGAAGGTAAATAAAAAGCTTAGAGGACGTGTTACAAAAAGATTGACCCTCCATACGAAAACAAGAGAAAAGCCACAATTAACAGCAAATTGGAGGCACAAGTAAGAACCAGAATGATAGGTGTGGGAAATATAAGTAAAAGCAAAAAATTAGTGCTTCTCTACTCTAATCACGACAAGGAAAAAACATAGTAGCAAGCATGTAATATAATCCATGTTCCATAATTATGTAATTTTAAATTTGAAACTCACAGATTTGACTCGCAGAAGCAACCTACACATTTATCCCTTTAGCACGAAGCCTTGGTTTGACCAGGCTTTATGTTTCAATGCCAGCATTTCTTCCGTACACGTACCTATGCCTCACAAATAATTTAAAATGGAAAGTAAGCACAGAAAATGAAAGATGGATGCCTTTGTAAGACATTTTGGTTGCGTTGCAAGACGGCAAAAGGACACAAATCATCCTTGGTTGGTAAAATGTTTCGAGAAGCATAGAATTAACTTTTTGAATTGTCCGTGTTGAATGGAAACCACCCAAATGGCATATGATAAGGATGAGAGACTAATAATACTTCAAATACTACACTACCAGATAATAGATTGAATTCGGCTTGATGTTGGAGTCTTTTTTTCCTTTTAAATAGATTTTTTTTTATTTTAATGAGTTGTTTAACTTAAAATAAATTTAAATAAAATATTTATATCTATACAAATCACTAAATTTAATGCGAAATACAATTTTAATACTTATAAATTCTTAGTAGTCTACAAATTCTTATTAATTCTAAGTTAAAGACATCATTTTTATTTCTAAACTTATTTCAAAAAAAAAGAAAAAAAACACAAAGGAAACGGAATAACTCAACAGCCAAAAACCATCATGATTATTTGATCAAATAGAAAGGTGATGGTAAAAAAATGCGAAAACGAAAACTAGTCTAAGTGGTTAAGGGCATCAACGGCAGGTATTTAGGCCCGAGAAGCTTCGTCCTATGAGTTCTCAATTGGATATTGGTTGGCAGACGACACCGGTTTGCGTTTACTGCTTTTAATTGCTTGACAAGTCCAGCTTGTCAGTTAATTCTTCCATGTGTCTTCCCGACAGCTAACTAGAAAACAGAGAAATGCCTTAAAAAAAATTATTATTTTGGTTTCATATAATAAATCTAATATATTTTAAAATTTTTTTAATAAATTTAAATTATTTCATTATAAATTTTACACACTTATAATTAATCTTAAAAGAATTCGTTATTATATATAAGTGATATGTTTATGATTGGTAATGTGATATGTTATGTTTCATTTTAATTTAAAATAAAAAAATACTGAAAAAAATATTTAAAAATCTCTGAAGATTTTCTCTCTCCTGTCCGTCTCCTTGTCTCTCTTCAGCTCTCCTCTTCTAAGTTCTGACACCAATCCAACGCCCCCATGCCACCCACAAACTTCAAACAACACGAGCATTTGCAAAATCAAAGGATAATCCTCGAAATTTGAATGCCGTATTACGTCGGACAGAACCCATACCAACGCGGCCGAACGTCGTTGTCGGCGATTTGAAGGGGATTTTAAGTTAGCAGACCATGTACTGGGACACTCCTGCCTCTTTTAACTGCGTTTTTTGTGGTGCTTCCGGAGTCACCGTCGTTAGTAATTTTGTTATCCTCCTACTCAATTCCATAGTTGTAGCTAGCTAGCATCGTCACCACTCTTTTATCAGTTAAATTCTTCTAGCCGTTGATTTTTTCTGTAGTGTAGGTTTAATCGATCGGCCGTGTTTGGCTGATGATCTGCAGGGATTATAGTGTTTCACAGCAATTTCGAGGATGTTGGTGTTATTTGATCTTGGTGGGAGGTAGCAGTTTGGTGTCAGAACTTAGAAGAGGATAGCTGGAGAGAGAGAAAGAGGAAAACAGAGAGGAGAGAAAAATTTTTTAAAAAAATTCAAATATTTTTTTATTTTTTATTTAATTTTTATTAATTTAATATTAAAACAACACGGTGTCATAATTAATTATTTACAAATAGACGTACTACGTGTACATACTAACGAAATCTATTAATATTAACTGAGAGTGTGTTAAATTTATTATAAAATAATTTAATTGTATTAAATTTATTATTGTTTAAAAAATGTGTTAAATTTATTATATAAAGAAAGATGATGATTTTAGAAAAAAGAAAAAGAATGTTGTTTGGTGAGTGTTCACAATTTTCCCAGGAGGACTTGAACAAAGGATCAATTTTTTTTAGGACAAAATCCAAATTTTTCTTCAATCTTTAAAACGATTCTCAATGGCACCGGAATAAAAAAACCGCTGAATTTATTTTGGTCAGAGGTGTCTGCCAAAATAAAATTATTCGTCTGCGGAGAATTCGGCTCCTTCCGTGAACCCATTCAATTGTGGGCCCTTAAACTCGTTCAGACTGGGCTTGGAACTCAAAATACCGAATGGCTACGCGGCCTATTTCATCAGCGGAAACAGGGTTATCCTAAGAATTGAGTATAAGTTAGCTGCCTTTCAAGGTGAAGTGGGCCGAACAATAGCCCATAACGATTTAGCAAGAGCCCAATTGTTCGGCCCGACGCCTACGAATTATGAAGCAAGAAGCTTTTTCCTGTTACAGGTTCTTCCCAAATTTAAATTGAATTAGTGAAAAATTTAATATCACTTTTAAATACTTTAATCTAACATTAAAAAAATGTCTTTTTTTTTTAGTTTAGTTTTATACCTCTCAAACTTTTTCCTTTTTTTTTTTTTTACTGATTATATTTACATTACTGTGTCTTCTCGCTCACGCCCCAAAAGCAAAGCGCGAATCCAAAAGTGAAATACTGGAGCAGAACACAATGGCTTCATTCGCCGATTCGTACGAAGACGACTCACTCCCTCGCACCGGGTCGACTCGCTCCTTCGCCGACGACGATGCCTACGGAGCCTACAACTCTCGGCAGTTCGATTCTCTTTATGGCGGCAGTGACGATGTTGTCGAGTCGCAACCGCCGATCTACGGCGCTGGCAGCGAATTCCCGGCGGAGGATGACGGAAAGGGGTTTGACGGAGAGTTCGGCGAATCGGACGGCCCGGTTTTGCCTCCTCCATTGGAGATGGCGACTGAGGAGGGATTTGCCCTGAGAGAATGGAGAAGGTAGATCGACTCTCCCCTTTTTCTTTTAATTTCTTGCTTTTCTTGTTTTTATAAGAAAATTATGGGAAAATATTCCGAATTTTCGGTGGCTAATTGCGCATTTAATTTCAAATTTTGTAAGTTCTAATCGTTATTACGCTTTGAAATGCCCGAGGGAATGAAAAGAACATAGATTCGTTTTCAGTGGAATTTCACTGCACTACATTACATGGATTGAAAATAACTATTGAGAAAATTGGATCATTGCGAAATGTTATTTGATTTTCCTTGATTGTGGTGTCGTAATGCATTTTTCTTTTGTGGCAATTAGATTCCTCTAATAGCTGCAAATTTATATAAAAGTTCGACTCGACGAGATTGTGCTTCTTTGGGAAACAGATAGAATTGATGTTTTATGTTTTTTATTGATACTCAGACAGAATGCAATAAGGTTAGAGGAGCAGGAGGAAATTGAAAAGGTGTTGTTGAGAAAAATAGTGGAGGAGGCAGATGAGTACAAGGTTGAGTTCCACCGAAAGAGGGAGATCGCCTGTGAGAACAATAAGGCCACCAACAGGGAAAAAGAGAAGGTGAGATTGCTCTTTTGTGCTTTGAACGTAGATGTCAATCAAATAAGGTACTAAATATAAGAATACTCAGTTCCAGTAGTGAAAATCCCAAAACTGTATCGCGATGCTTTACCTTCCCTTTCATATTTTAAATATATTTTGGTTCGTTACCAGTTCCATTCATGCACATTCTCTTCTCGTAGCTCTGTTATGAAGCTGTGTATATTTTAAGCAAGAAAATCATCTTGACTTGTGCAAATATGTCCCTGAGAACTTAGGGAATGGGAAACATTTACTCATGGAAATTATTCTAAGCAAATTATCGGATATTTCAGCGTAAGGCTTCCAGCAAGCTGGTTGTTATGCTGGAAAGAAGAAACCAATGCATCATGCACTAAGCATGGTCATGCATTTTAGGGGCTATCCAAAATAATATTTTCTGTGAACTGGTTATTTAGTTAAATGTGGGTGTGTTCTTTGCGACTTCTGTGGAAGAACCTACTTTGGATACATCTTCTGGTGATATGGCTAGTTGGCTACTGAAGCTGCCTGTTATATTTAAAACTTATTTTTAGCAGATGCTTGTTTTCTGTGACAACAGTCGCAATATTAGGTTACTTATGTTGGATTTTATAGATTTATTTTTCTGGTCATGAGTCTAGGAAGGCCTTTTTAATGGATAAATCTGGTAGGGAAGCTTCTTAATCATATGGTGCAGAAAAGGGAAGAAAAATGTTTAAAACTAATTTGGTAGAACAAGAACCCACACTTTGACAAGCACAAGCTGAAACAGCCTCCTCTCTGTAAGATCGGGGATTGAAACTCTGCAAATGTAATCTGGTAGCGATCAAGTCTGGCATTGGTGGAGTGGTGAGCATTGCAACAGGTGGGTCAGGGACGGATGCTGCCAAACTTTAACCCCAACTTGTACTTTAGGGTTCATACCTGAACATGCCTTGTATTCCATCGGACTTGGGTATTAGGTACCCCTCCCAAACCCCACGGGTACCCAAACCCGCTCTTATTAAATCTTTTTCCTGTTTATTACATATTATATTGAACTTTTGAATGTGTTGTTGGATAGTTGCTGCCATGAAACAATTATCACGAGTACTGCCTTTTTGGAAAGCCCAAATTTCCTCTGTTGGATTAGCAATGGGCACAATAGAAAAAAAAACCTTGGCAAAGTGCCAACCCCACCACCCCATCGTTATTTGAAGAAATTGGGTTTTTAACCTGAACCTCACACCAAAACCTGGTCAAACTGGTTTAATCCCATCCTTGTCAGGTCATGGGGGATGGGGCTTTTTTTTTTGGCCATCCCCAGGTGAGGTTGGCTACCTAGTTCCTTTTTTTACAGCCAGAATTTCATTGTGCTGAAAATTTGAGGGCAGCATTGCAATTTTTTGTTAAAGATGAAGCTTCCTCGTAATTTTGTGTCTAGTTTTATTTCTGATCATGTACAGAGGCACTGAGGCAATTTCTCTCACTGTGGTTTTATTCCATTTCAGCTATTTCTGACCAACCAAGAGAAATTCCATGCTGAGGCTGACAAGAATTACTGGAAATCGATTGCAGAACTCATTCCTAATGAAGTGCCAGCCGTAGATAAGAAACGAGAGAAGAAGGATAAAGATTCGAAGCCTGCCATTACTGTGATCCAAGGACCGAAGCCTGGGAAGCCAGCTGAACTTTCAAGAATGCGACAGATTCTTTTGAAGTTGAAGCATAGCACACCACCTCATCTGAAGCTTTCTCCACCACCAGCTTTAGGCCCTGCTGAGGACGTGAACAGTGGCAATGCCGCTGTTACAGCTACTTCTGTCGAAGCTGCTGTGGTTACTCTGGAAGCTGTGGCTGTTGCTTGATAGGTCAAGCTTATTATCATCTTTGTCATTCATTTACATTAGTCCAATGCTTGACAGATCAAGCTGATCATCACCTTTGCTTTTTCCAATATACCAATAGATTTTTTGGACTTCCCGCACTTTATGGTTGGTATACTTGATGGTGGAATGTCATATTGTCCGTACTCTATATACAAAACTTTGCCATGCAGGCTTTCTTTGTGTCTTCACTGTGTGCTGCTTGGAGAATTTTCATCTTTGGTTTGTTAGCTGTGAGCCAGTTGCAAGTATACGTCATTACCTTAGAACCTGTAGACAAAGAGAGGTAAGGTTTTGGAAACGCGAGACTTGGTGAGTTTGAGTTCATACTGGCATAATGCAATTCCATGTGGACATAATGATTGAGCCGACTTATGCGAGGGCCTACTGAAAGCACAGTTTTATGTTGTTTTGTGTATATGTTTGGATGGAAGCAATGGGATGATTCCCTGCTAGCAATTAATGATTCTGAAGGATTATGATAAGAGTCTCTTGTGTCGTGGTCCAGCCATTTTTTGAGGCCTCGGTGGTCCAGCTACTGTATGGCTTCATTGAGAAATATCAAATATACACTGAACTGTAGGAGAATTATGCCAACGCAAACAGTCCATTCTGCTGGACATTTGATCTGGATATGTGGTCTAGCTTGAAATCGATGGCAGATGGCAATTTTCTTATCTTTTTAATGGTGCCTAGTGGGTCATCCTCGCTCCCCGTATTGCAAGCTGATTTCTAAATTGTTGACGATCGATCTTCCATTGGTTATCCCCAACAGTTATATTACGAAAACCAGGAAAAGAATTTGACGGCCATATATGTGTGGGATAATTGATTTCGAGTATACATAGCACCAAAGATTTTTTAAATGAAAAAGACTGTATCAGTACTATGAGTCAAAGCATCGATAGAAATCTTGGCATTTATTACCGAGTGTTGGCAAGAAGACAACTCCATATAATTGTAGGTTCCGCATCTTGCTTGTGCTTGCAAATCACCAGTGAGACCCACAAGACGTAACCTGGCTAGGCAACAGAGATATGCATCATCTTTTAGTTGCTGATTGGGTGGCGATAAATCTGGATGACGAAAAGGTCGGCAATCTTTCTTCACCTGGTTGCTCTTTGTTGACAATAGAACTCCCATCGACAAAAAAATAAAAAACTCAATCCTCAAACTATGAGCTTACATGCAATGTGACTCAGAATGAAGATATGAAATGCCAAGATGGGACGGTTAAAAATTGATTTCCGGTTCTTGATGATAGTTTTGATGCAAAACAACTCACCTAGTAGAAAAGAGCGAGACTCTTCAAGCTCGACTTATAACCGGTTGACTGCATAAAACTTGTTTGCCAATTAAACTAACAGACTTTACATCAAACATCAGAACAATGACCAGATCAGAAGTTGGCTTCCTTTTTAATTTGTTGGGCTGACAAAAGCCTCACAATGACGTATGAGCTGATTAGAAAAAGCAGTTCGTATCTCAGTTAATGGGGCCAACCGTCACCTGCCTCGTAAAGGAGACCGGCCTCTATCAGTGCCTATTTCATCCCCTAATTCAATCCCATCTAAACAAAGGCCATTGTTGTTGACGCTCACTTCTGAGCTAGCATTGCTGCTTGTTGCGAGAGGGGAGTCCGCTGCACTGACTGTTCGGCTTCGTGCATGCCCTGATCTCACGCTGTACATTGAGGATGCTGGGATATTAGTCATCAAAGGCCTTAAATTGCCAGGAATGCTTCGCCTTATGTCCTGCGTACAATGTGAACTTAGAATAAACAATCGACCAGGAAAATAAAGGTAAAAAGATGCTAGGGGCATGCATTATTTGGTTTAAACTGTAAACCAAGCTAAACTAAACCACAATCTGTGATTTCGTTTGTTTGGCATTTTGAAAAATATGCTTTAATTTGAGCTTTTTGAAATAATTATGGTTTACTCTTTAGGTTTGGTTTTTGAACAATTTCAAACCAAACCAAACCACAAACCCTAATTCTATTTATATATAGTATTTACATATATTTTTTAGTTTATGTAGATAATATCCTTTATATTAAGACACATGAATGCAACTTAATTTACTGTCCTAATATAGAGTTCTATATTCTGTAAGGGTCCTAGTTTCAATTGCTTAAAAATACAATATTAGAGCAAAAATAAAGACACATACCATGTGCCTTATGGCCATATCCAAAGATTTCTTTGAGAGTGTTCTTCCAAAGCCTGAGCCTTCTGGTGAGGCAGACTTCCCAGAGAGATTGCTATGAGGAGAATGCTTGTCATCTTGCTTGGGAGGTGCCAGTTTTCGCATATTGATCACTCTTTCTACCATTTTTGTTCCAATGACAACAGGACTCACATTGTCATCTACTCTAGAATGTCCTCGAGGCAAAGCAGGAACTGAGCTCCCACTGGTGTGCATAATGCCATTAGGAGCTCGTCCCCTTGAAGGAGAACATGATTGTCGTCTTGGCCTCCCACTAGATGCGGGCTGAACAGAGGAAGAACGAGCAGTAGGTGCCCCAGGCCTACCTCTCATCGCTGAAAGCGGCCTATCCGGTACTGATGTTCTTAAATTTGGTGGAGCATCCAGTGAAAAACCAGGCATCTCCGAGGGCTTCCACGGCCTGGATTTCACGGTCGGAGAAGTGCCTCGTGATGGCAGTGACTTTTTTGTTGTTGTGGGAGCTGGTTTAGTAACTGAAGAAGACGATTTAATAGGAGGAGCAGATATGCTTGGTGCACTTGACGGAGTGGATGGCCGTCGAGTTGGGGTCGCTGCCCTTGATGTGGACTTGGGTGGAGGAATGGACGCCCTTCCAGTAGGTGTTGAAGATCTTGCCGTTGACCTTGATGGTGTCAATGATCTTGCAGGGACTGTGGGCTTTGTTGTTGCAGAAACAGTAGACTTAATCGTTGAGGTAGTTGGCTTAGCTGCAGAAACTGTAGGCTTAGATGCTGATAAAGTGGCTCGAGTAGTAGGTGTTGATGATCTGGGTTTAGAAGTTGTGGTCAATGTGGGGCGTCCAGTCGGTGTTGCAGGTCTTGATCCTGGACCACCAGATGATGAGGGTCTCCGCATCCCTGCAACCGAAGAGTTCAACCCAGGAGAAGAAGCTGACTGTCTTGATATCAGGTTGCCTCTTGCAGCAGACTCTGGCTGGGGATTTGCCAACTGTGAGGAGAGCACAAAGAAATTATCTCACATCAACAGTTCCTGAACTGAAGTGTCACACAAGATCTCAAAAATTCTTGAAAATAGATTAACATAAAGCCACCTCCTATCAATTTTAAGAGACTAAGATCAACATGAGAAAAATGCATGTTCCTCTTTTGGCAGGATTCATTACCAAACTTGCAAACATACTATGGCTTCGTATAACTATTGAACCAAGATTTCATGGTCAACATACAAGAAATCTCAGCGTAACTCAATTCATGATGTTCTATCTAACTCATTGGTGCCTATGATCTGAACAATTTACACCTTCTGGCATTAGACATTTCAGGCAAATGTAGAGTTGGGAATCAAGAGTAAATTTGAACCAACTTAAAGAAACCACGCCATTCATGATGGGAAAGGATCAATCAATTGACTACGACAAGCTTTGTGGATTTCACAAAAATCTTGCATGCTTACATTTGTTGATCAATTGACTATGTCCACACTTAAAAAAATACATCTAAGAATAACGCAGAACTAGGAGTCCCATCCACCTCATGTTTGGTAACATAAACGACTTACCCTAGATTTTACGGTATTGGGTGGTGCCTTAGGATTACCAATCTGACTCATTACAGTCTTCTGCGATTCCATCTCCAAAGAAGGGAAAAGAGGTGTACCAGGGGGTGTTAGAAGCCTGAAAAAACAAGATTAACTCATGAAGAACTGCCCCGAAAGATCCCGTCTTACATAAAAGGAAAGAAAAAATAGGCTTGTTACCAGTCGTAGTCATTTTTATCATTTTCAAAATTAAGAAAATCATCGGCCACAGTCTTTCTAGGGAGCGTAGCAGATGAGATGTTGAACAAAGGAGAAGTACCAGATTTCGAACCTGCAATTTTCCACACCATCAAAGTAATAACACAGTGTTACAAGGAAACAGCTGAAATAGTTAATCACTCAACAAAAGATCTCATCTCAATTTATCTTAGATAGCTTACTAATTACGAATCCAACATTCGAAACACAGAATCAAAATATACCCAAAGGTGAATCCAGCTCTTCGGGGTTATTAAGAAGGAGATTGCTCTGCTGCAGCTCCTTCTCGCGCTTCTTCATTTCTAGAAACAAAGCGAGCTCCTCTTCCTTCTCCCTCGCCATTGAAGCCTTTAATTGTTGCCTCTGCTTCGCCACCGCCGCTTGCATTTGCATTTGCGAGTCCTGTGCCCTAAAGCTACGATTCATTTTCCCCAAATCTGAACTCTTCTTCTCTCTCTCTCTCTCAAGATAATTTAGGTAAAAGAAAGAATTAAAAAAAAAAAAAATCCACAGATCCAAACAAAAGAACCATAAGCTAAAAAAACCTAACTCCGCCTCTCATTCACAGAGTTGACTTAACTTAACCGCCACACAGCTGTGTTCCAATGCTAGTTTTCTAACGAAACGACATCGGTAACATTATTTTCACGCGAAAATTGGTGAAAAACCAGATCTACCTCAAAGTCCGACGCAGGTAACCGCATTTTGTGTTTGCTTCTGTTTACAATATGAAACAGAGCGATTTCATCAGCTTGAAGAAGACGGCGGAGCAGCGCCGTGGTGCGAGCCAAAACCTAGCTCCGGCGAGCTTAGAAGAAAGAAAGCGGCATTTTTGAAAAAACAAAGCTGAAACCCTAGAGAAAAACGAAGCGCGAAGATACGTATCGAGCGGAGAACGAAATATCAGAGACCACAAAAAATGCAGAGAGCCGCAGCACGTGAGAAAAGGAGATCACGAGCTCACAGTGAACGGAGGAAGAAGAGAGGGAAAAGACAGAGGCAGTGGCAATGTGTGTAGTTATGCGAAAGACGAGGGGCGAAATGGTAAAATTGGGGGCGGGGCCGCTTGCTTGTTTCTTGTGAAAGGTCGTTTCTGAGTGATTATTAGGTGCGGTGGAAATGGAATTTGCGAATTTGCTTGTTCGGGAGGACAAATGTTTTTAGGTGGTTGTGTTCTACTCTCACTTCAACTTCAAGTCTACGTTTTCTTCTCTTCTCTTTATTTGTTTTTTGGTTACATGTGTAATCACGAGATTGCCCCTCATTTTTCAATGTTATTTCCTCTTTTGTAGTTCGGAGTGCCATGGAAATTTGCGATAGCGGATGCCCCCAAATTTCTTGACTATTCTTTGTTTGCATTCTACAACTTCGGATTTTTCTTCTTTGATTTCTTTGTTTAACAAAACGGACAAATATGAACCGTATCCAAGTTCTATCTCCCTTCTATTTGTAAGTTTAAAATGTTTTGATGGAAGTTTGAAAGTAAGATTTATAGAGAATTGTTATTCTCACGAACCAAAAAACTTGATACACGAACAAGGAACACACAAAAATAGGACCCACATGACTTTTTGTGCGTGTATCAAGTACTTTATGCGTGTAAATAGTACTTGCCAGATTTATATTGTATTTGGATTTGGATAAAATTTTAAGAAGAGAAAAAAGTGAAAGAGAGAAAAGTGAGAGAAAAATTAATGAAGAAAAAAAATTTATTATCCTCTCGTATTTAAGAAAAGGTAAAAGGGATGAAGAAAAATAAAAATTTTTGGGAAAAAAAATAAAAAGTGAAGGAAAAAAATAATATGTATAAAAATTTTAATTTTATCCTCTAAAAATATATATTATATATTATATAAAAAATATTTGATTTATAAATTATATATAAAATATTTGTATAAATTTAATTTAATAAATTTATAATATTTGTACAATTTTTATTAAAAAATTTAATCAAATTTTAAAGAATGTTGAGATGTTTTTTGTTTTAGATAAAATTATAATTATCAATATATAATAAAAATAATATAATATTTTAATAAAAATATTAGAGAATCCTCTCAAATCTCAAAATTTTCAAAAAAATAATTTTAATAGATTAAAGAAAAAAATTAACTTTTTTCATTTTTAAAAATACGTTTAAAATATAAATACTTATATTTTTTCCTCCACTTTCCTCTCATTTTCTTCCCTCTTTGCTTTATCAAACACAACATTAAAATCTGACACTACCACATAGGTCGTGGTTTTTTTACTTCAAATCTCAGCGGAACATGGGTTTTGTCATGTAGTGTTTTGTATTTTTGCTGTTAAAAAACTGTGTCGTGCGTATGCTTTCCAATTTTTTACGAATATTTTTGCCTTGTTCACAAGAAATTCGTCCAAACGTGGTTCAAATGTCAAGGGTGAAAAAGACGGGGCTCAAACTTTGATTAAGATTTAATCTAACTTTAATTTGAGGCTTTTTTTTAACAATAAAAAAAATATTTATCATACGTATATTAATTATTGAATCTTTAAATTAAAGTTGTCATTTGAGCTACCGTAATACCTTATTCAATTACTTTTAAAAAGACAAACCTACTGCATGAATACTATTAAATCTAGCATGATTCTACTAAATTGACCACGGTGTTAACGAGTTTAAAATCAGTATTGCACAACAAGCCTAATAAACCGAGAGGTTAGTGTCGCTCTAACACAGACATTAAAACTCGAATTCGAATCAAATATGAAAGAAATACGTCAAATCACCGTTAAACTACCACTTTACATGATTAATTTGAAACTTTTAAGTTTTCGCTTTTGTATTCCTTCTATATTAGTTGTGAGCCTTAAGTTTTCTTAAAAACGAAAGAACCAGGTTTCTATTAAGAAATTCTTCCATTCACAAGTGTGAAAACAAGACACTTCGTTTCCTTTGCTACTTCATTTACGTAGTAATTTTTATTTTGACCTTTGCCCATTAAGAAAATTCATACAATTAGTAAGCTACAACAACAACAAAAAAAAAAAGCGAGAGAGAGAATTTTTGTTATTATATTCCTATAGATATTATTTCATCCTTTTAATTGAATGTGAATTTGAAACGAGAAGTTTAAGACGATCACCAGTAATTGGTAAAATTAAAAAAAAAAACATTATTGCGTTTCGTCGCTTTTCCAAAGTTTTTTTTATCTTTTTTTTTTTTCATGCAAACAAATTTGGTTCTGGTTTTGTCTAGACGAGGATTCTTTTTTTTTTTTTCCTCGAGGAATTAGACGACGAAGTTACTCTCTACTTAATTTTGGAAGAGAGTTTCAACTTTTCTTTTTTTTTTTTCCTTTTTTTTTTTTGGTTAAAAGTTTCAACTTTTCTGTAGGAAAGGACGTCACAATTTTCTTTCTACCTAAAATGGACTCTCCTAGGTTTAACGTGGACCCAAATCAATGGGCTTCCCAGGCCCAACCTACCAAAACCTGTACCATTAGGTCCCGAACTACCCAATACGGTCGCCTGACCAAGGCTGTTAAAATCGCAATCTACTTACCAAAAACCAAAAAAAAAAAAAAAAAATCGCAATCTAGATGGTAAGAGGACACGATCTACGATCTTACATCTTTTTTTAACGATCTAAATCACATAAAAAATTACTTTTTTGAAAGATTTAGGTAGAAACTTTTCCTTTTATTTTCGAAAAATAAAAGAAACATGAAAGGCGGAGAAACAAGCTTGTGCAGTAAGGTCATTAATCAACAGCCAATGCAAAACTCCAGACATAAGTTGCTGGCTAACACCATGTGACCAGTGATATAATATATAGAAGGTCCATCAGTAAATCAAGTTATTGAAACAAACAGACGCTTGGAACTGAACATGGACCGAATTAGAATCAACAATCAAATGTTTTAGAATCGATGTTATTGACGGCACATTGCGAGGGCTGTCCAAATGCGATATTCCGCTCACTAATTCACAGGCACTAAGAAAGCGCATTAGAGCCAAAAGAATGCACAGTTGGGAAGGCCGAGTTAATCAAGCATCATCTCCATCACTTCCACCAACTTGTGCTTCATGATTGACCCAATAATTGCTTCCGTCAGGACCCGAAACCTTAAACCTGCTCAACAACAAAGCCATAGCCATACAATTTTTACTTCACTGTGTCACTTCTATCTAGAATTGGAATTTTCTCCAAAACCCCAGTAAACTACTGACCGCTCAAGAACAGATTTTCCTTCCTTGTATTTCTGAGCCCTTTCGTGGGCAGTTTCCTGAAAGAAACCGTACAATTAACCAAAAAGCGACAAGGCAACATCCATATACCACGAATCGATTCTAAATCTTTGCTCCGAAATCTTACATATTTCCAACCTACGATTGATCCACACCCAACACAGAAAATGTCAGCAACAGTATGCAACCCAGTCATCATCATCCTTTCTTCCTTCACCCCCACAGAGACATTTACTCTGCCAAACAATGAAAATTAAAATGGCTAGAAGTGCTTTAAAAATCATTTTGACAAGACATCATTTGTTTGGGTGCCTAATAAATGACAATGACAAGCTTCTAGTCCGCAATGTGACATACTAATATATCTTACCTGCATCTACCCAATTACCGTGTTTATCGCTCCCGCTCATCAATTACAATAGCACAAGGGATTGATGCTTGGATATGTACCGGCTAAACTTTTTGCTTGAACGGATATTGGCAACTTGGTCATCATAAAGAGATGATCAAATTTGGCCCATGGATAAAATGATTAACACATCTAGGCAAACCAAGGCAGTGGCAAACAATTTTGAAAATTGAGATTCACATAGCTTGCAAGGGTGACAAAATAGAAACTTTCCGACTACAGTTTCCTCATCTCCATAAAACACTACAGCAAGAAACCGGTGCTGAATTTCGATCATAATTCCCTCATTTCTTATTGTTTTTCATTCATAAATCCTAATTTCTTCCTTCCAAACAGAAAGCTCACACTTCCATCCTGAGGCAAATGATAAGTTCGCACCTTCAAATAGGGGCCTAGGCTGACCAAGTGTCATGCAGACCACATGCAAACTTCTAAAAAGTATATTGACTCGAAAAGGATAACTCAAGTAATTCTTGCAAGCACTTACACAATGTCAATTATCAAGCTTCATCCAGACCAGATGTACACTTAAAAAAATGTTACAATTTCACAAAATTAACTCAAGCATTTCTGGCAGGCACTGAATACAATGTGAACAAAAGCCTTGCGTAATTGAGACTAATTCTAGCTGGAATTGTGCAGGAGACATAACAAGATCTGCCCAAAACCCAAAAAATACTTACACCTTACTGAAGAGATAAGCTTTTCCATGCCTGCAGTGGAAAGACTGAATAAAAGAGGAAAGGAAAAGCAGCAGTGAGAACACTCTCTTCCTGCGAGAACAACAACGACAACAACAATGACAACAACAATGCAACAACAACAGCAAAGCCTTGATCCCAAATTTAATTTGGGTCGGATACATGAATCTTTTCTCGCCATTATGTTTTGTTATTAATCAAATTTGGCATAAGATCTAATTGTTCTAAATCTGCCTAAGTCAAATCCAACTAAACTTTGGGTTAGTTGCTGCTGGTCCCAAGCCCGGATAAAAGATGGGCACTGCGGTAGGTTGTGGCTAGGATAAAACCAGCTAAATCCTTATAGCAACAAAGAATTTAATTGAGGCTGCTACATGCATCTTTTCTAGCCATTTTGTTCTATTATGGACAAAGCTTAACATGAACATAATTGTTGTAAATCCTTTTTAACTAAGGATTCCTAGGTCAACTTCGCTTGCCCTCTGCCCATCCTCTCACCATCCACTTGGATCCAGTGACCCCTCTTAATTGGAGCATTTATAGGTCTATGTCAGACAAGTTCAGGCAAATGCAAATGCCACTGCCTCAGCTCATCTCCAGTTGGCACTACACCCACCTAACTATGAGTATCCTTATTTCTTGTTCAGTCCTTCAGCTTGTGAACCCCAAAACAATAATTTTTATAAACAAGTGCTTTCATATGCTACTGCATTGTCAAGGAATGTGACCATGTATGTTGCTGTCAAGCATCTCCTTGGCAAATGATATTTATAATCATATAATATGTCATCTAACTGACAATGCATCCCTGGTCATACCAGAAACCACTGACCAAACAGAAGAATGCATATGTCCACATGCACACAGGTACATGCACTTTGTTCCAAAGGCAGACTACCTGACTATGCAAAAGTATGCATATAATTATTGTATGTGAGAACATATTCCACTACCATAAAATCAATAGAGTTGGTTAAAGAAGCAAGAAATAAGAAACAATGACTAGTGGTCTGAGAATTATAGAGAGCCTTACATGATAAGCAGCAAAATACAACTTGATTTACCAAAGCATCTGAGAGCAAACAAAGTTTCACTCCAATCTATGTAATTTAGTCTCCAGCCAGAAGTAGGACAAAGGGAAAGCAGAATGAAAACACTCACAATGTCGGGTACATTGAGAAGACCAATCATGGATTAAAGCACAAAACCAGTCCAAAAGGCACCAGGAAAAAGAAATTAAATCAGCCATTGACATTAAGCAATGAGTTCAATCACAATCCAAAACCAGCAACCGAACACGTAGAATTTGCCAAAAAAAATCAAAAACAATTGATGCCATTGAGATCTAAATAGCGGATAGAACCCAAACTTCCTAAGTAACAAGCATTATTCAACTTCCAAAATGACAAGAAACTACAGACTAGTAAAGGTTAACATACAGCATGACATAAATAAACATTAGTTAATGGTCAATGAGGAAACGACTTGCCATAGTTTAATAACTAGCTGTCCTTATTCAATGAGCCCAGCGGAGCAGATAAACAAACTAAACATCAAGGATTCATCACTGACGTCTATCAACTTCAATAGTCACGAATCTCAATTAACCTTCTTGATGAACAACGAGATATAATTACAATGACTCATGATAAAATCCCTCAAATTATAAGATAATCCTTGCCTCAAAAAAATCCCCATGCAATCCGCTTACAGTAATTCACTTAAATTTAAAAAAAAAAAAAAAAATCTACAGTCAACCCATAAAAAATCCTCATCCAAACCAGAAATCGCTAAAACCAACGAGATTCACAACACCCAGATGAGAATTCCTCAAGATTATCACAACACAGTAAAGAAACGATCAATCAGAATATGATCCAGAAAAAAAAAAGGACCTTCGAAACAATATCTTCACAAAGAGCGAGATGGGTTTTACAGTGCTTGCAACTATAGATCTTCCCTTCAAGATTCACCACAAAAAGCCTCCCCATCTCCTCCCAACCAAATCCTGACGCCAAAATCTACACGTAATAACTCAAGAAATATGATATGAAAATTAAAAAAACAAAGCGCAGAAGATGACACAGAAAGAAAAAAAAAATTAAAGAAATAGAGGAACCTCTGAATGTTTTGATGGATTGCTTTTACCTCTTTTTCTTGATTCTAGGATTCTTGTTCTTGCTGCTGCTGCTGTTGCATGAAACGCAAGTAATTTTGATTTGGGCCGAGAAGTTAATCACCATCTCGCAATTATAACGCCCTTTTGCTGCCAAAGTGGAACCTGACAAGACGTGTATTTCTTTTTTTAATTTCTTTTCTTTATTTTTTCCGCCCTTTTTATCTTTATTAATCTCACCTACAAAGTAGGTGGTATAGGGTAAGAAACTACAAATAACACTCAGATTATCTTATAATATTTAATTATTAATATTTTTTTAATTTTTAAAATTTAATTACAAAGTTCATATTATTTTTATTTTATTTTAATTTCACATAACTCACATTTATTAAGAGTTTCTTTTTTGGTTGATTAATAAATTCGTTATATTGTAAATTATATAATAAAAATAATTATTTTTATTATAATAAATTTTGCACTCTCTTATAAAATTAAAACTTAAAATTTTTAAAATAAAAATATTAAATCTTAACTATTAAGTATCATAAGGGACGCGTTAATTATTTCTCATTAATTGATTAAATTCATTTCGAATTTAATTGTACTAATCATTCGGCGGATTCCTAAAAAGAAGGATTAAGGAAAGGAAATAAGCAAGATAGTAAAAAACAAGATAATAAAAAACAGTTAAAAAAAAAAAGACACCGGAAGATTATTATTGCGAAATAAAAATATATAAATACAAAATTTAGACATAAATAATGATATAAATTTATTATTTAAATTTTAATTATTAATTAAATGATGAATATTATACAATTAATAATTTAAATTTAAATAATAGAACTGTATTATTATTTTGTGTCAAATTCTTGTATTTATATAATGAAAATTTATTATTATTATACTTAATTAATTAATATCGAGAGTTTGCAGTTGGACCCCTGAGACACGAAATATCACATTTACGCCCACTTGACTTGGTGCCGGTGGGGAATATGCGTCAAGCATATTAACGTTTATTTGTGCCTTGTAGAAAACATTTTGCTGCTAATGTATGACTTTAACACCTTTTTTTTACAGCGTTCTTTTATATTCGAATTTGTGGTTAAATTAGTGTTTATTCACGTGCTTCATAGTTTATACATTTGCTTCCCTCTGACAATCAATAATTTCAGTTTACATCTCTCGTGAGTACAGCCAATTGAGATATACCTCTTAATTATGTGTTCATAAATTTTAGTAATTTTATTTTCATTTTTGGTCTCCCGAATTTCATTATAACGAACTAATAAATTTAATTTAAGTTATATATATATTTTAATTGTATATGTATCTCATGTCTTATCATTATATTGATGGTTGAGTCCAAGTGGTAGGTATATACATGAAACTGTCCAATATGCCTGTTCTGACTAATTCCATCAAAAACAAAATCGAAACAGCTAAAATTACCGAAAATGAATTGGTTATGATTTATAATCTAAGCAAACTGCATTTAATGATTTTATTGAGATTTTAAAAATTCAAAAACTATTAAAACCAAACCAACAGCCTAATAATATTCAAATTCAAAATTTTATTTTACAGAGACATGAACCACGAACCACTCGAAAAAAAACCCAATCATCTCTACCCGAATCTAAAGCTTCAATCTATTTGCATCAGTGTTAAAATAAAATTAGTTTTCTCTAATGACTTATTTAGAATAAAATCTTATCCTTATTGTTTATGAAACTTTATTTTATTTTTTTGTTATCGAGATCTTTGAAACTTTATTCTCTTCCATAAACATGATTTTAATTATCCAAAACAGCCCACAAATGCAAATAATAATTTGACTGATTTCACTTTCATATTAATTTGGTTGAAATTTTACACATTTTCAAACCACTATAAACGATTTAACATATATATATATATGTAAAACCAAACCAATCTAAATCGATTGAAGTAAACCCCAACTGGTGGCTTTATTTAATTTCCGGGTTATAATATTTAATGCAGATTATGGTCTTAATCTGTCTTATCTTCTTAATTTGGTATTATTATAGATTTATAGTTGCATGGCCAACAAAAGTGAAACAACTTCTGTATTAAAGATTCCTAGTAAGTGACTCAAAAAAAAAAAAAAGATTCCTAGTAAGACTAAATGACAAACACCCCAAAGGACAGTCTGTCAGATTCATCATCTAATTGCTTGTGAACTTGTAACTTAAAAGCCTCTTTCAAAGTTGTATCTCCTACAACTTTTCATAATTAAGCTCATATTACACTTATCTCATTGGACTCCTTTAACATGCCCATTTACACCGAGGACTGACTCAACTTGTGGAACTTTACATCCAAGATTCTAGAAGCCATGCAATAAGCTTCCCAGGGTTCTGTTGGCTTCAACTTAAAGGGCAAGGCCAATCTACCAAGGCAACATAGTAGTTCTTGCTCTATGGACCAAAAAACTGACATAAGGCTCCAATATTTTAGATTGAAGAACTAAAACATTAGAATTCATGAACCAGGCTGCAAAGCGAAAAAGGTGTAGGCTTCCTCACCAACTACTTTCCTGCATTTTTAAAGCTGACTCAACAAGCTTGACCTTTTTCATGTTCTCATTGTTGACAAGCGAGAGTTTCTCAAGTGAGGATTTCAGCTGTGATATTTGTCTATCTTGGACAGAATTCTCTCCCAGTCCTGGCATTCGCTGGTTAAGAATGTTACCTTTTGGAAGTTGCGTGTACCTTCTCAACCTTGCTTTCAGAGTGTCAAGAGAACTATGCAGTGCATCCAACTCCACCCCTGCAAATTGATCTGCAAAAACAACCAAATGAGTTAAAAATATGAGGTAGTGAGAGCCATTCTACAAGACTACAACTGCACTTACACGAAAGTGACATGCAAGTCAAATCCAATACTTACTGTGAGTGAAAGAAAATTACGTGACTTTCACAAGTAACAACAGGGCAACGAAAGGGGAATGGAAGGAAGAAAAGAATCCAAATTATTCCACGAAATGGTTTTGTCAAGGTTAGAAATAGCAAACATTATAATTTCATTTAAATTAATGTTACAACTGATTACCAAGCTCAGACTTAAATTCGCGCTCCGCCCTAGTCAATGGTTTCTTGTGAACTCCAGGCAAGTTCCTCAAGTGATGCAATCGTGTCTCCAGAAGACTGTGTAGCTGAACTGCATGGTCAATCCTGTCCCCCAATCCGGACTGTTTATCCTCTACTTTCATAAGCTTCTGTTGTGCCTCGCCCACTCGAGCATGTAGGTCATCAATGATTCTCTTCAACTGGGGCCCATGATGCTTGAGCTCAAAGTACACCTACAGAAATTATGAACACCTTTATACCCTAACCAAAAACCATGAGCTCGAAAATAGTTTGTTACCATTTAAAACTCAAAAATGTAACTCAATTACTAGTCTAGCTCAGTTTTTTCAAAGCAGGATAGAATCACATTTCCCAAAAAAAAAAAAGAAAAAGAAAAAAACCATTTTAAACAAAAATGTCCTAAAAGGGAAAGAGGTGGTTGTGAAGGAACATTCTCACCTTATGTGCATATTCTACATAATTTTCATGAAAAAGCCGAAAGTATTGATGAAGAGTTGACCGGCCTTCAATAGAATCTGCGGCAACAGATCGAAGATTTGGTGAGGCTTGCGGAACAAGAACCACTTTAGGACCACTAATGAGTTCTTTGCTTATGATTACTGGGGCACTTCTCTCCTTAATTGCTTCGGAGTTTGTGGGGTTCTTCTCTAAGTCAAAGCTTGCAGGAAGCAATAAATTCCAAGTCTGCATCTCGAGCACAATGCATTCTTGGTTGGAGGTGATTCCTATTATCCAAGAATATCCAAATGAATCAGACAATGGAACAAAACCACTAAGAGGAGGCGGTGAGGAGCTCTCTGCTTGGCATGTGCTCAGGACAGGATGCACTGAAGGACTTCTGACTGTCTCGTCCTTAACACCTGACTGATTTGTAAATGGCAGAAAATGCAACACTACGGAATCTATCCCTCCATCATGAACAGTATAAATTCGTTCAGGCATAAGTGGATCAACAAACATAATGATATGAGAATCACTTCCTCTTTTCCGTGGCAAGGCCAAATCTACAATTGCAAGTCTTAACAATGGTGGTGGATAGCCCAGCCAAACTGTACTACCAACTGGTTGATCAAGCTTCACAATTGGAAGCTCATGTGAGACTGATTCACAAATCATGGCAAAACCAAGAATATGGTCATGAGAATTAGCACGAAGACGAGGTGGGTTACCCACAGCCCAGACAGGCTGGATTTCATCAGCTAGGGCATCTATTTGCAATTGTCCACCACTCCAGGCAATTACCAGAATGGAGTCTTTGCTAACTAAATTATACAGAAAACTCGCTGCATGACCTTCACATTCTGCACCCCTAGCTGCCAGATCTTCATCTTCCTTGCCATGACTTACTTTCCTTAGGGGCCCCTGACACATTTAACAAAAAAACATTAATGTTATGAATATGCGACTTATTAAAACAACATCATTAATGCAAATAAACAGAAATATGAAGTAAACATTTTTTAAACATGGAAATCAAACTCATATGGGACAAAGTTTGGACTGCAGGCAAATGCAAAATCTAATTCCTTCAGACATATTTAAACAAGAACCACAGAACATTGATCCATGGAATGGCTTCTGCAGGGGTGCAGGGGGCCTCTCATTAATGAATTGTTTCTCACAAAGATTCCATATATTAGGCCATATTGTGTCCTGCATCCGAAAAGCCAAATTTTGCTAGCATAAATATGATGAGAGATTTGAATGAAGCATTTTACTTTAGTAGTTTCTTCTTTCATTAGCACGTGTATCAAGTGTGTCCAACATTCCAACAAAAATTCCCCCTGCTTATTAAACATACAATGCTAACATATGTTTGAGGAAGATAGCATTCTCCACATGTAAACTACCATAATATACCAATATACAAGCATAACATAATTCTCATTTACCAAAGTAGAAATCTTGAAGGTTTACCTTTCACTATAGACATTAACAATAGCAAAGAACCATGCCTGATACGTATAAGCTACACATACCAAGTAAAACAAGACACTGGGATATTCCCACAAATTAGATGATGAAAATACCTGCAAACAAAGCGATGCATCAAATAAGGTATAAGGACGAGCTTTTATCATTGAGAGATTTTCCTCTTTCACTGGTTCATCAACCAACTTTGGAAATGTTGCTTCCAACCAAGATATTGCAAGATAAGAATTGCTAACAGCTGTTGGATTTGCTGATTTCAGCCCAAATGTATGAGCATCAGTATATATCTCCAACACCGATTCCCATTTGTAGACACTGTTACACAATAAAGCACTCAAGGTTGGCCACCATCAAAGACAATTATAATCCAACATAATGCTTGATATGCTCTTCTATGCACCTTACACAAATTATAAAGGCCATGGTCAAGAAGCAGAAGAAACACACAAAAAAAATAATGACAATCAAACAACATTCCAAAAACAAATAATCACCAAGAGCAGCATGACTAGGTGTCCATTTGACTAAATCCCAAAACATATAAGTGAAACTGCAAACATTTACAATGGTAAAGTTTTTCAAAATGGGAAGGGTGCAAAAGGCTACAATTCCACCTATCTATTGCGCATTCAGGAAAAAACAACACAAGCACAAATATCCCTAACATTAGAAAACAATAAAGGCGAGGAGTACCTTCCAAATGGTATAATTGGGCATAAGATGTACACTGAACCATCACTGAATAAAACAAAAACCTGCAAAATGGTGAAAAGGCAACAATTAAGTGCTATACAATGGAAAATAATAGTCTCCAAACCGAAAATGATGAAAAAAGCAGTGGGGTGAAAGATAAGGATATCTCAACAAGAAAAAAATAGGCACGATTGTCAATATAAAAACTAAGTTGTATCAAACAGTGACAGGAACAAAACAATAACAAGAATCTTGAATGATATTGTAATGCTCAAAAAGTATCAGTCAAGATAAATGAGAGACTCTTATCACAGACTAATGAAGGTAACCAAGATAAGTTTGTGGTAAATGCTGGAAATTAGCAGCAAATTTCCACAAGAAAAGACCATGTCAACAGAACAAGCCACTTATAAAAACACAAATGCATTAGCCACAAACCGTATTGTGAAGGACAACGACGTCACAAGATACCAGAGGGTCTCATTGCTTAAAAATATATAAGATGTGTTAACATGTCGGCATGAGCACAACGCATATGCCCTGTGCCAAGTCTTATCATAAATCCAAACTTACACTAAACCTGTCCCACAAGTGGTCTCCCCCAAAAGCAAAGTCAACGGGACAGATTGACGCAGCAGTCCTGGATCTACCTGGTTCCACAGGTTGCAGATAATATTCTTGCTCTGGTTGCAGGACATCTGAAGACAAATCAAAAATTCTGCGAAGAATGAAGAAATGAAAGAATTTAAAACGTGTAGCCTCATTCAACCTAAGATAGGCATCAAAAACAATTTAACAGCCATCTCTATCTACATTAAAATGTCATTAATCTATTTGAAAAACCCATACTCATTGAACCGAATTAAGTAGCACTATATGAGTTCAGTTTCTTTGAAAAGGTTATCAATCTTAAGAAATCAAAAGTAATTTGACCAAAAGATTTCAAATCTGTTAGACACCTCAACAAACATATTTGCATATACATCTAGTTTGGAACATAACTGAATCCAAAGCTGACAAAAAATTTGCAATACCTGAAGACTGAATCAGAAGACAGAATTCCCAAATGTGTGTCACTGTACGGGTGCCATAAAGCTTGTAGTGCACGTATCGCATTTGTTTCATAAAAATATTGATGAGAACCAACTGTGACAGTCCTGTAAACAAAATTCAACAGAAAAACAGTAATTTTCAGATGGGGTAAGATTATAGATAATATGATGTGCTCACAAAAAAAAAGTAACCTAACATGGCAATGCGGAAAAAAAACAAAAAAAGGCAAAGTTTCGCATCATGAAGCTCAAGGTGCTAAGAACAATATTTATTTTATATTCTGCCCAAAAAAAAATCTAAATGACTATGTAGCAGTACCTTCTGGCAATAGTTGCAGGCATAAGTGATGAGTTACAAGATAAAAGACTAGAAGGAGTAACTGCATCTAAATGACATGTCAGATATGAATTGCGCGACCAGAAATCACTCATTCTTCCCTCAAGTTGCTCCAACATTCCAGAACCGAAATGTGCCATGTCACAAATTGAAAACGTCTAACTAATTTCCGCCAGTACCTGCAAACAACCGTGTTGTCTTTGCTAGAAGTTCGTCCGTAGAGGTACATGACGCACAAACTATTCACACCAGAAAGAAGCAACGCCGATCCATTTCTGTTAATGGAGATTTTATTGACCACAAAGTCAATCTGCACGTCTGCCAGCAACACCTAATAATGCATTATCATCATTCACTTTGCACTCTTGAAATTTGTTAAGAAAACGCAATATAATACAACTATTCAGCAATAATAACCAGGTTTATCATATTCTACCAAGCATTTGCAAAAACAAACATCCACTGAAACACACAATCCAATCCTAGCTTATGCAATTTCTCCGCAGAGCTCCCCCCTTTTAATTTTAATTATAGAATTGAAAAACCGGCCTTCGAAAGTGCGCTAAATAGTAGCAATTCTTATAACAAAAAGGGAAAGAAAGAGATAAAGCGAGAGAGAGAACCTTAGAGGGAGAAGCAGCGAGTACAGAAGTAGGTTCAGGTTCGCCGAGGCGTATAGAGATCCGATGGAGGCACCGCTTGCTTGAATCCCAATAGTACAACCGGGAAGCGCCGTCCCAGGTCACCAAGTTCCTCGGCGGCGAAAGAGCAGCAGCGGTGTCTCCGTCTTCGGCTGCTACGGCAGCGGCTGCGGAAGTGAAAACCGGGTGAGTCTGGAGCGGGACCCATTGAACACCTTCTTTTGGAGTTAGGGATTGTCGAGAAGAATCTTGATTTTGTTCATCACTCAACTCGAAGCTGTACCTCATCTTTCCCCTTTCCCTTTCTTCGTTTTCTTTTGGTTCTTTTCGTTTGTGTGCTTTTCTTTCTGCTTTACTAGTAATAAGCAATTCCGGTTTGAGAGCGGGATTGCTTCCGACGGCGGAATTTGTAACATCAAAACGGTGTCGGTTTCCTCTCGCGTGCACTGACATTTGAGCATCTCCTGGAGGGCGAGTATAAGTTGAAACGGTGCCGTTTTTATTTTAGTGAAAATCAGATTCCAAATTTCGTCGCCTTGCAGGTATCATGCAATTGAGATATATAATTTTTTTGATATTAAATATTTGTATTTTTTTATATAAGTTTTAAATTTTTTGATATTTTATTTGAATTCTAAATTTTTTAATTTTTTATCAAATCAGTCATTTCATTTACGAAAAGTGGTCAATCCATTAATAAATGAGTTTAAATTAATAAAAATTATTAAAAAATGGTCAAATAAATGAATTAAATATTTTTTTCATCAATAAATATACACATATAATATTTTTTTAATCAATAAATATACGAATTAAATATGTAAAATACATACTTTTTGATAAAAAAATTTTAATTAGTGTATTTAACTTTTTTTTAAATAATTTTTGTAAATTTAAAATCATTTTTTTAATAGATTGATCACTTTTTGTTAACAAATAGACTAATTTGGTATGAAATCAAAAATTTTAGAACTCAAATGAAATTTAAAAAAAGTTTAGGATTTATATGTAAAAAATTATAAAGATTTATAACTTATAAAATAGATATTCCCCGTGCAATTCCTATTTTATTTCGTTTCATGCAGCGCTATTTCCCATTTTGTTGGTTGCACTGGTTGTAGATATTGATTGGATCATAGTCATACATTATTGCAGTGGCTGCATAATAATTGCAATGTATTGACTGTCTTTCAAAAAGAACAATAATTTCACACTTGATTTCAAAATCAGGCATTGGTTAAGCTATAGATAGATTGCAAATTATCCTATGGGAATGGAAAAAAAAAAAAAAAAAAACTGTACATGTAAGAAAATAATTTATCCTCGGGCCACAACTCCTAAAAACAATTAATTTACAGTATCTATGGAATGATGATTTCAAATATTTCTAAATAAATAAATGGCCGCCTAGTAGCCCATATACTTCGCATCCGCCTGTTTATTTTGCTGATTTAATAATCTCCAAGTGCTGGTTCATTTGAATAGACCTGTTCCAGAAAAGCTCAGCGTAAGTTACCGTTGATTTTGCTTGCAATTTTGAGATAGACACAGCAAAACGGGCTTTGTTTCTAGTGCATGATTTCCTTCAACTAGGCTTTTAGCGCATAAAAAATTTAAAATTAGGTTATAATTAAAATATCGAGGAGTTAAGAATAGCTGAAATAGTTGAAAATATTAGTTTTAAAAAGACTGAATTTAAAATTTAGTATATTTCTTATTTTTTAATATTTTAATTATTGGATTACCAATTTTAAAATTAAAAAACAGATAAATTTCAGAACAATACCTGCATCCCAGGACCAGAGAATTCCACTTGCCCAGTGTGGGAAAAAAAAAATTGCAAATCCCTTGTCCATCTCGTTAGTTCTTTGTTGTCAGCAATTTCTGTTCTCCCTTTCTTCTTTGAGAAGCTTTTGATACCTAGGAAACCCAGTCTTGCAAGCTGAAACCTGCAGCAAAACGGCACAGAACAACACATTACGCGACGCTTGCCAATTTACATGCGTTATAATTTTCCACCTTTTCTTTTTTTGGGCAATTAGAACGTAGCTTCACAGGGTGTCTGACTCAGCCAAACAACGAGGTGTGGCCTTTCTTTGACCAAGTTAATGCTGCGCATGGACAAGAGCATCACCTTCTAGAGAATGGGACACGCGTCAGCTCGCTGTTTAATGGTGACTTGTAATATGTGTATATAATAACAATCGGTCTACGTAACAGATTACTTAAGCAAGTCGACATAATTAATAAATTAAAGTAAGTGTGAATGGTAATTCACTAGTATTTACTTTTAGATCAAACGATGCAAATCGTAGCAAATAAACAGCAATAAGCATCTAATTAAAGTCCTTTTTTCCCTTCTCAAAAATTCATTTTTCTTTAAAAAGAAAAACTTTCTCGTGGGAAGGGAATAATTAAAGGAAAGAAATTTCGGTGATGTCGAAAGTTCAACTGCGAACAGAATAAAACCCCAAAAACGTGTGTGCAATTCAATTGAAAGCAACATTGATATTGTATGCAATCAGATCTTTGTCCGTATCGAATTGCAAGGCCCCATTAGCGATGCTTCCTAAATAAGACGGAATGTGCTGTTTTTACAGGGAGAACGTGAGCTCATTCGAAGTCGATGTTGGCCTCTTTTGAACTTGCATCTCAATAGACGCATGCGCGCTTCCATTGGACTTGCACAGCCAATTCCGAGTGTCCCATTAGTTAACTATATAAATTTTGTAAACAAGAAGTGTAACTTTACAATGTCGTGACATGAAAATTGACAAGTTACACACTCTATCTCTCTCTCTTTTTTAAGTTCATTTAAAAGTCAATTAATTAATCAATTAAGATTGTATTCTCTCCTTTTACCTAGAGAAAAAAGAAAGACAAACTCAGGGGTGTTTTGAGTTTCTGACTCATTAAATCATCTATTCTTGTCCAATCCCCTGAGCCCACCCCAAATTTTTAACCTTTTTCTTTTTTCTATGTGGACTTTGTGTATTTTTGTTAGTTTTACATTTGGAGCATATTGAAATGCCGCCAATTCATTTGTTTTTTTTTTTTTTTAAACTGGCTTGCAATTAGAACTCCTATCAAATTGAGAACTCCGAAAGTTTGAACTATAACTTACTTGTTGGTGAGGCCTATTCTAACAGCCTTGTATGACCTTCCAGAATCTGAATAATCAAAATTCAATCTTTCTACAGTAAAAAGGTGGTGATTATTTATCGACTGGTAATGTAGTTTTCTGCGCATCTCAATTCAAAGTTATAAGACTCTCTTCTTCTGAATATTTTTGCCAATCATTTATACTATTTTTAAATTAAAAAAATTATATAATAATATTTAAGTGACAATAAATTAATATAAATTGTTGAATAATTAAAATTAAAAAATAAATAAAATATTAAATAAATTATATATTTATTTTATTATTAATTAAAATTAATCTGCAAAATAAAACTTCTTTAAATTAAAGCCTCTGACTATGCCTCTAACTTTGTTGGGATTTGCTATAATGATTAGTATCAGCCATCATGATGTGAACGTTATAGGAGTATCAGCCATCATGATGTGAACGCTATAGGAAGAGAGAGAGAGAGAGAGAAATCAAAAGGAGACGGGAAGAGAGGACTTACAGCTTCAATGTCAATTTTGAAGACCAAAAGCTTTCTTCTTTCTCTCCAACTTATTCTATGTGCAACAAGAACATGACCAATTGCTAGAACCAAGGAGCAGACAAACAAGGCTATTTCCGTGGCCTTAACAAATTGTCCTCCCTCCATACTCCGAGCAGTAAACAAAAAGGCTGCCTTAAACGACACATAAATCAGCGACAACACAGAGCACATAGCTGTAATCCCCAGGTACGGCCCGTCGGACAACCTTGGTCCATCACATAGGCTATAGACACCTATACCACAAATGATAAACCCCAATAACAATCAACAAAAACGATTTCACCCCACCATAAAGTTTAGCCAATTAATGCAAGGAAACAGTTTTTGATACTTACAGAGGATTACAGCCGATCGTATGATGGATATGAGAGGTATGTCAATAAGCGAGTATCTGAAATCAAAGTTATTAAAATGAAAAGACAGAGATTTTAATGATAAAGGGGAAGGAGAAAGAGAAAGGGAGGCAGAGAGCAGGGAAACTGGAAGAAGTGTATCGGCTATGGCAAGAAGAATCGGGGCAGAAAAAATGAGGAAAGATATCAACATGGTAATCAGGAAAAACAGAGTTTTTACGCCTCTCAAGAGTCTTCTTAATCTATCCTCCTTTGTAAAACCCATCTCTTCTTTTGCGTTTTTCAATATGGCCTTTTGCTTGTTTTTGGTTTTTGAGTCTATGTTATGTACACAGAGAGAAATGGGAGGAGGACTCAGAGGAAAGTTGTGGGACTCTTGAGAAGAAGGGCTTAAAAAGGAGATGAAACTTAAAGGGGAATACATATAAATGCAAAAAGAGCAATTTCCTAATATTTTTTCCGAAGGAAAAATAGGGCTAAAATTTTAAATGAAAATGTTATGGAAGCTGCAGGCTAAGAAAGGTCAATGAAAATGTCAAAAAACCCCGATTGGGAGGTTCAATTTGTTAAAGGAATTCAAATATATGTAAAAAAAAAAATTAAATTTTATCAAAATTAAATGGTGAAACTAATACAGTAATTATTTGATCCTTTATAATTTTTTAAGTATATTATTATAATGTTTTTAAACGAAATTGTGGGCACCACACTTTTTTATTAAAAAAAAGAGAGTCAGAAGGACTTGTTCACTTGAAAGGGGGGAGAGAGACAAAAACTCAAAATATTGCACACGAAATATATACACCGCTCAAAAATTTGAGCTTAATATATATCCCAAAATCAACGGCAATACCTAATTGTTTCTTACATGACAGTTAATGAATGTTTTATATTGTACCACCCAATAAAAGAAGCAATTTTCTTTTTCAAAGATTTGTCTGTTGTGGTCACCTAAATCATCGTAGAGCGCATTTTATTTAGTATCATGCTTCGGATTTGTGTAATAATATTGAACCCAAATATGTTTAACCGGATGATTGAATGATCTTGACTGAAACGCCATCTAATTGTGGAACATTGGGGTCGTGTGATCACATGCAAATGTCCATTTTTGCGAATCTTCAGAAGAACTATATATTTTTGAGCTTCAATTGGCTAGCTAAAGAAACAGCCCGACAATTTATTTCGGGAGTAACAACACTTCAATTTTTAATAACAACGGACATATTTTAGTAAAAATATGAACTTTGTTATTTAAAATTCAACTCTCATTACTTTCGAACATACTGTCGGACTTAAAAATCCTCTGTCGCATAAACTTTTTCCTATATTTTTTTAGTCAATGAAACATTATATGTTTTTCATTTATTCTTTTTCTTAATGTAATCGAGATCGAAGCTGAAATATAGTATACAGCTACTAAGACCGTAATTGGAAACTAGAGATTCCTAAATATCCATACTGACTTGCTTGTAACGTATTTCGTCATTTTATTTGATATTCTTGTCGAAATTCACGAGCGCACAAATTGTTTTGATTAGAGATTGTTTTTTTAAGCGAAAGTTATACTCAAGTTCCCGAGCTAGCAACCCTCTCTCACTCGCGAATTTGTAGTTGAATGTGAAGCAGCTTGATTTGAATTCAATATTTTTCGGTTATAAAACTTTTGATTCCTTATCAAGAATCATTTAATTTTAAATTTTAAATTATTGGGTGAAATATAAAAACAGTCGAATATTTAATTTTAACAACTCAAAAATATCTATTTGATACCCTGCGTGCTTGTAACACTGTAGTAAGTCCGATGAAAGCGATTCGCTTCATATGGTCCATCTTGTATAATGCGCATGATACATAGATTCCAAAGATTAATAATGTCAAAGCATATAATATTATTTTATTATTAGTGTGTTAAAATCACAATACCTGCTGCATAATTTAACACGTTTAGCAAATTTTCTCTCTAATCAGACTAGATCACTCTGACATTGAAAACAGTATTTAATTTTGCCTTTTTTTTTTTTATAAAAACTTCTACGGAGATTGGTATTACAAAATTTTAACAAATTCAGACAATTGAAAGCTCATTTCCCTTTAGATACTTTAATCAGTACAAGACAAATTAGCTAGCTCATCATAAGAAATTTATTCCTCTAATCAATCGAGACTTAAATGGTTCATAAAGACTTGCCCCTATAAGATGACATTAGAATTCGTATTTTTATGAAAAAGTGAAAGAATATGTATATTGAACTACTAAGCATGGCCTATTGGTTACTGGGGTGAAATTTGAATTCAAATCTCAGACTTTCTTTGTAGTTAAATTTTTCTCTATAAATCTAACTAAAACAAAAGGGAATACATGGACATAGTTTGCCAATCATCAGAGTTTAATTTCAAACTAATTATCTAATTCCATCAGAGTTTAATTTCAAACTAATTAACTAATTCTGCGGTCGTTAATATTTGGAAAACGACAAAAGGACTGACTCACTCTATTGTTTGTTAGTGCCCTTATCTAGCGATGACTGAACCTCATGCAATCAGTGTCTGGATAAATGGAGAGAATCGGAACGCACATTGTTTGCAATAGACCAATAGGACACTGGCAAGCTGGCCCTTAAGTCCTCCATTGATTGCATTCAGCCACGCACGCTATTGTCATGCTTGAAACTAATAGATAGTATATTTTATCCTTAATGGTTGATGAAGGCCATCATCAAAGGCACTAAGCTCAATCAAGATCAACGTCCACCGCCAATAAAATGAAGCAAGGCGACGGAGGTTTGGGCAACACCCAACTTAGCACTTCGATGTTTAACTTAGTGAAAGTAGCTTGAGAGGGAGTGAGATGTGGGTATGTGAGATATGCATGAGTCTTCTGTCTATAATTGAAATTCCTATTTATAGAGCCTAAAAGGGTATTTTAAATGTAGACCCCTCTGCAAAAGAATACTGATGTAGTAGACCAAGAGCTCATGAAAGTCTAGACTTTAAGACCTAATGAGTCCAATCTATAGTTTATCAATGGTCAAATGGTTATCGCTAAATTCTACATTTTAAGTTGGGTTCTAAACTTATGAGAAGCTTGATTAAGATTTTTTTGCGTTTCGGTTGGTAACATCAATCACTGTGAGTATACCTTGCGTCAGATGAACATGCAAACAGATGTCTGATTTATTTCCTAGGAATTGATGGATATGGGTGAATGGTGGAGCCTCTGCAGCATTGTTGACATATGCACACATATGTACCCATTCTGAATGGTTGCAAATGTGGGTTAAGGTTTTATTCAAATACTTCGGTTTGCAATACAACCGCCTCCTTAGAATAATAATAGGGTTGTTTTGAGACTCGAATTTTCTAAAGATGACGTTCTTCGTCATTAAAGTAACAAAAAAAAAGTAAGGGGCGTGGGAGAGGAAATACAGTTGAGCTCATAGGGATAAAATAAGTACCCTATTAAATTCCACTTGGAAAAGAGACTACATAATCTTCTTCTTTTAGGTAAATCACATAACAAACATCATTCAGCATTAAGTACAATATTGGCTCAAAATTATGTCATTACTTTTGACAGAAATTCTAACCGGAGGAGGTAAGATCATTATTTAAATCTAATAGTAGAGATGACAAGCAAGCGGAACGAGTCAGAGTTGAGTTGGGTTGTTTTAAATTTTAAGTCGTCTGAATTTCATGTATTTTAAATTACAAATTAATCAGATTTTAAATTATTTAAGTTTAAGATATTTCAAATTATGAGTTTATTTGATTTCGAGTTTATCAAGTCTCAGATCATTTGGACTTCACTTGAATATATTAGTTTTCAAGTCCTTCAGGTTTTAGATTTCATTCTCAGATTTTATGTTTTTCATATTCAAGTTATTCGAATTTCAAAGTAATTAGGTTTAAGGTTAACTAGATTCCAAGTCATTTATTGGAGATTGAGTTATTTAGATTTTAGATTATTTTAATTTTGGGTCATTGAGTTTTTCCATAAGTATGGGTGGAACCAAGTTGAATATCCACCAGATTGAGTCGATTATAAATGGGATCAACTTTTATAAGCCGGCCATCTATTGTTTCGAGTAATAACTACAAATGTGTGTGTGTTATATATATATATATTTCTTTTGCGGCGTTGTCATTTGTCAAACAGCTATGTCTTTTTTTTTTTTATTTATTAAAAATCTTATTAGATTATAAATTATATAATAGAGTAATTTTCTCATTTCATAAATTTCACTCATTCTTTCTCAAGATTTAAACTCTAGATTTTAAGAATAGAAATCTAAACTTTAATCACTAGTGTGTCTCCTAACACTATGTTTGGAAAGAGAGAAAAGAAGGAGAGAGAAATGAGAAGATTATGGTAAATTTTTATATTTGGAGAATGTTTAAAAGTAGACAAGAGAAAAATTTTTTATTCTCCTAATCATCTCTTACCCACCAAAATTATCCTCCCAAAATTGAGAAGATTTGAGAGAAAAACTATTAATTCTTCTACATTTTTATTAAAAGACTATATTACTTTTATTATATAATAATAACTACAAATTTACTTAAAACAAAAAAAAAATTTCTACATTCTTCACAATTTTATTAAATTTTTTAATAAAATATTATATAAATATTATAAACTTATTAAAATAAATTTATAAAATATTTAATATATAATTTACAAATCAAATATTTTTAATGTTATATATAATATTTATTATTATCGGGTAAAATTAGAATTCTTATAAATATTATTTTTCTCTCCTTCACTTTTCACTCTTTCTCAAATAAGAAATTTTTAATTTTTATTTTTTTCATCACCTCTTTTCAAATATGAGATATAATAGAAAATATTTCTCTCTTATAATATTTCTTTCTCTCACTTTCCTCTTATTTACTTTTCTCTTCTTTTAAAATTTTATCAAAATACAGTCTAATGGGACACTATGTCTATTTTTCAATAAGTGCCAAGAAGCTATATTTTGATTTTAGACAACAATGAAGGGCTGATTCACGATATTATCGATTTTTACGTGGGGATATTTTGCCTCTATGGCAAGTTGGCAACTAGTAATCAGCATATGACTATACACGGTTATACATTTGAAGCCGCCTTCAGCCGGGCTAAGATTCAAAATATCACTCACTCTATTCTACGTTTGTGTTTTTGCATCAGAAAAATGGAAAGGAGTTTGTGTCTCATGGTTTTCCTATAGGGTGCATTTGTTTCATGGGATATGATAGGATTGTATAGGCTAGTAGCCAACTATCCCACTTTAACTTATGTTTAGTTGGTTATTAAGATAAATATAGGATAGACTAGTGTTAGATAGTACTATCCCTTTAATTCTTATGGGCTAGTCTATCATATATTATGAGTTAGTATTAATAATTTATATATTTACTAAAATATCATTTTAATTAAAATAAATTTTAAATATTTTTTAAAAAATTAACATAAAATTTAAAAAATTCATTTCTCTCTCATCTGCTCTCTCTCTCACTCCTCTTCTCTCTCTTTCCTTTCTCTCTCCTCCCTTTCCTTTCTCTCTCTTCCCTCTTCTCTCTCTCTCTCTCCTCGTCTCTCTCTCTTTCCTTTCTCTCTCCTCCCTTATCTCTCTCTCTCACTCCTTATCTCTCTCTCTTCCCTTCCTCTCCCCTCCCTCCTCTTTCCTCCCTTCCTTTCTCTCTCCTCACTCTCTCTCTCTCTCTCTCTCTCTCTCTCTCTCGTGCTCATTCTTTCATTTTTTTCATATAAATTTAAAATTTTATCTTTTAAAATTTATTTAATTTTTCCTCAAAAAATTAAAAAAAATATTAGTCTCTTTTTTTATATTTTAAAATTTATTTGTATAAATAAAATTAATGCTTAATTTTAAAAAATATTTTTTTATACAAAATTAAAAAATTATAAACAATATAATGTATAATAATATGTAAAATAAATATTAATTTCATTACTTAATTTTAATTATTTTTAAATGACCTTTATTTTAGGATCATTGACAAATTAACATATTTAGCAGTAATTTAATTCGAATCTCTTGAATGTTAGTTTTCTTTAATTTGTAGCTCTACTTATTAATGTCAAATTCTCCCGCTCGGGAAGCAAATTTAATATAGACCATAATAATTGTCTACCAAATTACGAGACTATCATAAAAAGGATATATAACACTAGTATGCAATGCAAAAGTTTCACATCTACCAGTAAATTATTGTTCAATTAGTACTGGAGTGATTTCTTAAATTTCAAATTAGAGTCTCAATTGGAATCATTTAACAAAAAAAAAAAAAAAAAGCATGAATATGATAAATTACTCATTAGCTGCCAAACCTACTGAAACAAGAAAGATGGGAATGAAGTTGAACACATCTTTATCATTTTGAAGATTCTTAAGCTCTTCATGTAAAATTGTCCGCGTAATCAACAGAGAAAAGGCACACAAAAAATACAAGCAAATTGTTTTGTTTTTGTTCAGCAAACCCGAACAGTGGATCCTTTTGGGCGAAGCAAAGGGCATCAGATCGATCTCATCCGCTTACCTTCAATCAGGTGCACGCGCATGCAACACGTAGAGACTTCTTTTTTTTTTTTTTCCTTTTTCTTTGTATATGTGTGGATGCACTTGGAGAAATTGATACCTATGAAGACGACAGCACATTGCTATATTATTAATCGATAATAATGTATGCCACGCCCACGTCTCCATATAAGAAAAAAAAAAAAAGGATGTTATATAAAGTATTAATTATTTTGTGATATCTGTACTGTTGGGATGTGCGCGTGCAAGCCTTGCATTGCACCATACAGTTTTTTTTTTTTTTTTTAAATTAAGATGACATATAAAATAGGTATAGAGTAATAAAAAATTAAAATCAAGATTTAAGGTAATACTAACAAAATTTAAAATAAAATTAAATATATTTAAGAATTAATTTAAAAAAATTATTATTTTTTAAAGACTAAACTTATTCTTATATCTACTCTATAATTATTTCTTATATTCTCTTAATAATACTCTTTTTTTTAAGAATAATATTTCATAGTTATGATCCTATTAGTATAACAATAAACCTAGTACCAGATGTATCTAAAATATAATGTGGAAGAAATGATGTGGGAGATGATTGGTGATGAGCTGTGACTTGTAATACAAAGAAAGGGGCACGGGGTGCTAGGCTGTTGCCGCGTAGCTCAACATCAGCATTCCGATCGATGTCTAAGCCAGTGGATGCTCAAATGAAAGTTGAAGGAGATGACTTACAGAATTAGAGCTTTTCTATGGGTATTTATAGACTCTTGCCTTCAAGGGAGCGGTCCAAATAAAGCAACATGCCAAAGGCCTTTAAGGTGTAGCGCTGATTAGTCCCTGGCAGGTTTGACATCTTATACAGTAGTGGGAGATAAACTTTGCAAAAGTCAACTGAGGACCACCCTACAAAGGGCGAGTGGCAGAACATATCTACACTTGGCATGAGCCTTGTCTTTTTTTTCTTTTTTGCCTTCAAAAACAAAATAGCGAGACTAATGATTTGACGGTTCCACTAGAATGTATTAAGCCTCTCTCTCAATAATAAAGACGGTTTAAATAATTACGATAGAGTTTATACTGAGAGATATCTAGATTTAGTCCTACCACACCCCGACACACTTGAATTCAAGATCTTAAAATCGACATGTACAGCTTCTTACTGTTAAACCATGGTTTGGCACGGCGCCATGGGCATTCGGAGTGCATGTGGGTAAGAAGTTGGACCGTGTGCCAGACGCGACTTGGAGGGGGTTTGCCGGTTGTGGTTCTTGGGATGAAGTGCCAGGTCATGAGCTGGCCCGCCTTCGGCTTGGAGAGGTCTTTGGGCTTATATTGGGCTTGGCAGAGGCCCATGACGATATTATCACTAATATTGTCTGTTTATCAAATTATATGGCCGCATACAGTCGTATTGGTATACATTTCATTTTACAATTTCGGCTTCATACGCATTTCGTTCATTGTTTTTTCCCAAGTGATCCGTAATAGTTTACATATTTTATTCGGTTAATTAAATCAAAGGAAACGACTGTAGAGCTCCTTAGGGATAAAGTGAGGTGGCGGTATGGGTTTCGCATGAGTCCCGTGTCTTTTTTTTTCAAAGAAAAATATATGGTGTGCATATAATTATAATAAATGCACAAGAGGTTGATAAAAATATGTATAGAGTCATTAAAAAAATTATTATTTACTTGTTCTTAAAAGAATTTGTATAATTATTCTACTACCCTATGTGCACTTCTTAAGGTTTTTCAACACAAAGAATATAAAGGGCACGGGTCCACGTTAGCACGTCTTCCTTTCCTATCTTCCACTTGTGACATTGTAGTTAGACCCTCAATCAAAAACCTTTACAAGATCCTAAACTTTAATCTAAAAAATTAGGTCAATGTTTCACTCTTTTTTTTTTTTTTGTCTTAAAGAGAATTAAAACCCATATAAAAGAAAAGAGAGCAGGGTGTAATAAGAATTAAGGACCACATATCTAATTAATGAGATTAATAATTATTTGAATTAATGTTTAGAGGTCATTTTCGTTTTGTATTTTTTTTCTTTCCTTAGATGATGAAAGGCCACGGGCTCATTGCACGTAGATGGTTCCCCATTGGCTTTGATCGAATTCGGACAGACTGATGTCGTAAGTTTGGGATTTGATTCCATAAATGAGGGCCAGGCCTTCGACCTAGTTGCTTAAGAATGACGCCTTTCAACGAACACGCATTGGTTTAGATTGCAGCTGGGCCATTGCTTAATAAGGACACCATTTTGGAATGTAAACATATATTTGATTTGATTGACCAAAAAAAAAAACATATATTTAATTTTCTTTCGTATACTTATTTCACAATTGATTGCAATACTCATACTAGAATTATTTAATTTTATATTTGAGTTATAGTCACTAAAATTTTATTTTCCTGTTAAAAATTACTGCTTTTTCAAGTTTCCACAACAAAAAAGAAAAAAAAATTATAGATACCCTTCTAAATTAATTTTCCTAAACTTTTTTTTTGAGTCAAATTTTCCTAAAGATTAAGATGACATAATTTATGTACACAAGTAACAGTATAGTGAAAAAGTATGCGCGAACTAGGAGATTCTCGAAAATATTTACTATTAAAATGTATCATGGACACAATAGGTCTAGTAATTCTAGTAAAATTGCATTGCGTTCCAACCATATACACTTTGATACAAATATTATACCATTTAATACATATTTTATATATTTAATTATTTATTTATTCAAATATAATTTTAATAGTCAATGAGACCAGTTAACCAAGAAAAAAGCAAAAATGATAATTAACAACGCGTCTTAATTAAAAATTAGAGAAAACTTAAAATCCTTTTTGGATGATTTCTTGAAGACTTTGAAAATTTTTTTAAATGACACTATTAGGTAGCTGTTTAATGAGGTAGTTGTTAAGTAATTATTAATATACAATGTGTTGGTCAAAATATATTACACATAATTTAAAATATACGATTTCTAATAATAATATATAATATGTTAAATCAAATTATATATATCAAAATTACAATAATAATAAAAAAATCCAGTAATTAATTGAGAAGACAAATAAAACTTCCAAATAGCTTTTTCCTTTTTTTAAATGCAAGACCCGTAAAATAGTGATTCTAAATTCTACTCAATCGGGTTAACTTAAAGACCCTTTGTTCGTTGGGAGCGCTGAAATCTCCAGGGTTTTTGGCTTGCAACCTGCAAGCAAATATAATAGTTATCTGCGCTCTTTTCTTGGCCGGTGTGAGCGCGAAGGAAAAAGAAGAAAGAATACCATAAAATTTTGCTGTGGTAGGAATCGTCACTATTTAATTAGAGGTCTCAAATTTGAGTACTTGAAAATATAGTGACGTTAAATATTTATTAAAAGACTTTTGTCATTTTTTGAATTCTTATTTAAGTTAGTTCAGATTAATCAGATCATTAGATTGAATACTGAACTGTCTTAAAAAAAAAAAAAAAAAAAGAAGCGACGAATATTGAAAGTTAACCTTGTCTACAGAGACTAACTTATGCTTCAGGCCCTATAGGTACGTGTTCTTTCTTTTCTTTTATTTTTTTTTATTTGATTTAAAAAAAAATTTGCAGCGATTGGGTAGAATTTAGGGAGTTTACTTTACTCCAAAAAATAGTTGCTGATGATGCTCTCTACTTGTTCGATAAAAGGCTCGTCCGTGATTTTTTGATTGTGTTGGCTTAGTTGTAAAACGAGGATCATTATGGCACTTCAGCTGTTCGATAAAATGCACGTGAGAATTCTCATTCTAACTTTTTTTTTAAAAAATTTTTTTGTTTATTTTTAGTCGCCTTCTGCATTTCAAAGCTTCCTGGCGGTGACATAGCAATGGCTGCGACCAAGACCCGAACGAGTAGTTTCTCTCGGAACCCATCAGTTGTTTCCTCCTCCGAAACCCCTGGAGTTAAGTGTGGTCCCAATGGCACTTTCCTTGTTTCTTCCGGAATACCTGATCTTGACAGTAATCTTCTGCATTCTTTTCCTTTGTTTATTCCGTATAGCCGTAACTGTATGAAAAGTGAGGAAGTGATTTTGTTTTGCAAAAGACGAGAACTATTGTAGTATTGCCTTTTGCTGAGTTTTCTTACTGTTTTGTTTTCTTATCTGTTACCAAATAAATAGGGATAGTTGGTGGTGGTTTCCCTTTGGGAAGCTTAGTCATGGTAATGGAAGATGCAGAGGCGCCTCATCATATGCTCTTGTTGAGGAATTTTATGTCGCAGGGACTTGTTCATAATCAGCCTCTTCTTTATGCTAGTCCTTCCAATGACCCGCGAGTGTTTCTTGGTACTTTGCCTGGTCCTTCATCAGCCAAAGATGATAAATCTCGTAATCAACCTCTAGAACAGGTGATCCACTTCTTCAAGTGACCTCTCACGTTTTTTAATTAATTTGCATATATATATATATATATATTTGTTTGCTTCAGAATAATTTAGATTGTGTAGCCTCAACAAAATGGCAGGACAATAATTTGAGAATTGCTTGGCAATATAAGAAGTATTTTGGTGAAAATCAGCAGAATTTTGACAGTAATAGAAGTAAGCCTTCCTTTTTCTTTTCTTCCTATTGTCATTTTTATGGCGGGATTTGGGAAATGTGTTGGTTGGAAAACCTTATGTTACGTTATTGCAGTAAACAAGCAAGAGTTTTCCAATGAGTTTGACTTGCGCAAGCCATTGGACAGGCATTTTTTCAGTGGTCAACGTGTGGATTGTGTTAGCACTAACAATTCTCCAAGTGTTTCAGCTCTTTGTGATCATTGTGTCTCTTTTTTATCTCGGTTTCCAAGGTATTGTCTTATGCTTTGCTGTTATCTTATGGGTTTAGATTTTGCTTTTTCATAAAAGGTTGCCCTGAACATTTTCTGCATTGTCTGGATTTTTGCCTCCTCTGTGCATGTGCCAAAGAGATTTTGTTTGTATGTTTGTTCCCTTGCCTGCATGTATGGGGATAGATAGGTAAGTGCCTACGTGCATGCTGTTGTGTGTGTCTGCTAGGCATTGTGGGCACTTTTTTTATCCTTCTATTATTTTTAACATTGCTATTATTATCTTCAGAAATGATGGTAGCCTTTCTTGCTCTGGGCGAATTGCCATTCAGTCATTATGTGCTCCACAGTGTGAATTTTCCAACAAGGTCGGTGACAGATATTTTGCTCAACAATTTAGTGCTCTGGTCCACATTCGTTTGACATTGTGTTAAATTCTTGAAAGTTGCCATACCACATGCTTCTCTAGTACTTCTTTTGGAGCACAATAGTCGCAGTGACTTTTAATATTGCATGAATCTTGTTTTTCTTTGTTTTCTAATCCTATCTTTCTTCTTATTCCAGATCTATTGTAAGTTCTGTTTTAGTAGAGCGAGTTGATTTCATAAAACTATTTAATGTTTTTTGTAGGAATGGGATGTGCTCTCCTTTATTCAATCTCTGAAAGGCATGTTACGTTCTGCAAATGCTGTTGCTATCATTACCTTCCCACCTTCTCTTCTTTCACCATCCATGTCTAAAAGATTGCAGCACATGGCTGACACATTGCTTTCTGTCAGAGCAATTCCAGGTCTGTGTATTCCAATACATGGTTTTGGATCACCCAATTTTGTTGCTTTGAGATTAAAAGCAAAATCTTCTCAGATGAGGACAAAGAATTGGCAAAACTTCTCACTGGTTACCAGGACATGATTGGCTTCCTCAACGTACACAAAATAGCACGTATCAATACTCAGGTGTTTACTTGACTTGATTGATCCATTCATCTGTGATGGGTAGTGCTACTTCTATTTCCTTTGATAATTGTTGGGTTCACAAATAGGTGTGCTCATAATTTGTTTATTGACACCAAAGAAGAAGGCCTCCCTTTAATTACTTACCCCTTGAAGCCTGCCGGAGTTGAGTCTATTTTGTTTGGAAATGAGCCGTTATTTCCATTTCAGTAGACCTGACATATCAGACCTGACCTCAGGCCAGGCTAGGTCCTGTTTAGGTTCAAAGCACTGGTTACAGTTTGGAAAAGTAATTAACTTTGACCAGCGATCATGGGCCGGTTTCTGTTCCGGTTCAATACAAATCAGTATATTTCGATTATTTTTTTGGAATTTTGCATTAAAAAATTATTGTGAATGGACAATCCATAATTATTTTTAGTTAGTGTGAACTGCCAATTTACAGTTTCAGTCTGGTCCAGTTACCATGCCAAGCTAGTTGACAAAAAACTCCAACTCTAATTAGACTGAGTGCCTCCTCGATTCCGGTTCAAATCATGACATGGGCCAGTTCATGGTCCGGCATCCTCTGATCCGATCTGGAAACGGTGTCGCGATCTACAGTGCTGTCCAGCAATACTGCATTGTAGTGCTTAACCTTTGAGCTCAGTTCAATACAAAAAGTGCTTCTGTTTGCCCCGGATACTTGTATTAGATGCCATTTTCTGTATTTTATTTGCTTCTCGCAACACTTTGGTACTTTGATAATGTCTTTTCCTTTGTTACTGATTTATTGATAATGTATTTTCCTTTGTTACTGATTTAGACTTATCAACAGGTTCCTATGATTCTTGAATCCACAACGTTCTCTATAAAATTGCAAAGGCGTAGATTTTTGGTTTTAGAATGTCTAAATCAAGCCCCTGTGGATGGTTCGAGTGGGACTTCATATGGCACATCTGGTAGTTGTTCATCTTCCAGAAAGGATACCCTGCACTTCTAGTAAAGCTGGTTTATACATGACTTACTGACCATCTATTGTGTCAAAGCTGCGAAATGAGGGGACTTGGTTGAAAGAGGATCAGTCCTTGCTGTCAGAATGCTCCAGTCTTTTTTCATCTAATGGCCGAATTAGTGGATTGCCTGATAAAAATCTTTCAGCGGTAGTCTAGCTTTGAGTGCGAGGAACATCGTCAGTGTTATGGTGCCATCAATTTTGTAAAAGCAAGATATGACAAAGAATACGTGTGATGTTGCTAATCTTTTAGTAGTCAGAAGATTTGTAAATTGGCGTTTTATCATATTTTGCAAAGCCAACAGCGAAAAATCGCAGGATTATATATTCATACCCGCGATTTTGGGGGTTAATGTTCTTAGCATTGACTTTTAAGTTGGAAAAGCTAAAGTTGTGGATATTTTAGCATTTTTGGTGGACTCTTGTGGCATTCACAATGTTATGCATCAGAGTTGCGGCTTTGACTGCAGTCTTTAGGGTTAAAACAGCTTCACGACTATGAACTTTGCACGTTGAACCATTTAACAGCAGAGTTATACCATGCTAGGATCTTGGATACATCAAGCATGCATGTTGAAGATTATAACATGAAGTGAAAGTTCCTCGATAAGCAAGTTCCAAATCTAGAAAGAGATTGCCTGACATGGTCCCAAGTTTCCCTTCGACTTTGATTCCCCTGAAAGTGCCGTTGAAATTCGGTCCAATAGTAAGCAAGACAGGGACTGAATTTTATAACGTGTCTGGATGACTTGCGCTTGTAACACTATTCGGGGTTTGAGGTGGCCGAAATTCTGTAGAAGAAACCCAAATTGACTAATCTTTGCATGCCTCGGCCGAAGTCTTCGAGATCAAAGTTTCTAGAAAAACGTTAAGTTCGTCGCTCACGGTTACAAAATTGAAGAGTTTGCACGTGAAAGTGCAATTAACAAAACAGAGCCATCAAAAAACGTATGTCAAGTAAAGACCAAGAGACATAATTCAAGTCGTTTAAGAAAAAGATAAGTATTCAGATCAAAAAAAAAAAAAGAAAAAGATAAGTATGAATAAAGTAAAATGAAATTCACATTAAACATACCATAATTTAAGATCCAGTAACAAACAATAAGGGAGAATCGTGCTAGATTATTGCGTGAAGTTAGTTAAATTATTAACACTAAATTCACAAGAGAATAAACCTTACGAATGCTACAAAGGTAACTGAACCGATCGTAACTTTATATGACTTTATATAATAGACGTATGTTTAGCCTCACTACTCAATTTAGTCAAATTTATGATTTCTCATACAGGATGAGCTCTTTTACTGTTTCAGGTAAACAAGTGGTGTTTATATCATATGTATTTCTAAATAAACCTCATGTATAAAATCATATATTTGTGGATTGTATGAATACTCCATTGGTTACTTCAATAGGGGACTTTCTAAACGACAGTATCCACATAAAAATCTCCGTATAGAATCCCCAAACTAAAATTACTTCTAACACTGGGGGACAGCTCCTTGCTTTAAGCTTTATCAAATTTTGATTTTGATCAACAACTCAATTTTATTTCTTCTGTGGTATAGGCCACGAAACATTAATTTATGTCAATTAAGTGTGATTTAACTTTTGACTCCTTTAGTAAAGCGGTAAAGACAGTTAAAGCTTGTAAGTTTTAGACCAGAGCCAAACTTTTTAATAGGAAAATTTTTTTCACGAGAGTAGCCCTGTAACAGTGTTTTCAAAATGATAACAAAATAATAAATTGTTGAATTATTGAATTTATAAAAAAAATTGTGAAATAATTGGGTTGCTACTTAATTATAATTATGTGATATTGCTAATTGGTTAATTAAGTATTATAATCATGTGATATTGTTAATATAGTCTTGTTACAGATAGAATCCCGTTACACGGGTCGGGACTCAGTGCTAAACTAAACTCTAATTTTTTTTTTTTCAAAAGCGAAGCTCTAAATAATATCCAATGTTATATTAAACATATTTAACTTTATTTTAAATTTTATTTTTAAATATTTTTTAAAAATTTTTTTAGCTAACACTGAGGTAGGGCCGGGACTAAATTTCCAACCCACCAACATTTTTCATTTGCTGTATTGCTCATGAAAGTATTTTTTGTTCAGATTATTTTTATTTTATATTTGTGTCCACGGAAAAAATAGGTGGATTACAAATGCCGACCCCAAAATACGGGATAATGGGATCCATGGGTCAAAATAACATTTTGCCACCTTGTCACAGGTCAACAAGCCAAAAACGTAAAGGCAAAAAAAAAAACTGTCCCGTCGTTGTCCCATAAATCCCGTCTACGTAGCGGAACCTTGGTGTCCTAACCCTACAAAACCGGTTCTGCGCGCGTGCGCGAATCGTCGACCACCACGTGCCCGTGTCTTTTATATGAAAGAGTAAAATAATATCGATATCTGCCTGCGCAGTCGTATGGCGATGCGATCTCTTTGGCGAACTCGGACAAAGCTCGCGGTCGTGGTCAGCGCGATTTCCACCGGCGGCGCGGCAGCAACAATCGCTACTTCTGAAGATCCAGCCACTGCAGCGAAGCTCTGCACGATTGTCCCTGTCCGCTTAGTTCGCGACGCTGTGACCGCTGCCTCTATCGCCTTTGGTATCTTCCGAACGTATTTCTTTTTTCTTTTCCCCCCCTTTTTTTTTGTATTTTGAAGAAATAATTGTTTGTTTTCCGGGAGAAATAGGGGAATCGAAATAAAATGAGAAATTCAAGCTGAGACCAGGTTATAAATTTGAGTTGGTTTTAAGTTTTGCCTTATTAATCTGGTCCTTGCACCTTCTTCTTCAAATGGATTGCTAAGCGTGGCAGCAGCCGCTGATGCAATCTTTAGGTCCTGCCGTTGTCGCTAATTAGTTTAATACATTATATTTTTTTTAGTCTTAGACCGTCTAGCGTCTAACTCAATGGATTGAGTAATCTGTACCGATTTGAAAATGACCTCAAAGAGTGACAAAGGTCTTCCAGTAGCTATTTAACGCGACTGCATTCCCAATGACTCGAACTCAAGGCCTCTGGTTAAACGGTAATAGACCCCTACCATTTACACAAACGCTTGTTGGTGTTTAATATGTTATATTATAGTGACTGAAATCACTAGGCCGATATGCCTTGAAATCGGTAACATTTTGGTTTTCTTTGAGAGGATTGATTTTCATGGAAATTTAAGCAGTTGTCTCAAGATTGAACGTTTTGGTTGCCTGAAATTTGGAAATAGAGTTTGTCCAGATTCATCACTCAAATCAATTGTATATAACTACTAACCCCTGGCCTAGTTTTAGAGTTGTTGGTCTCTTATTCTTAATATCAAAGTTTGAGCTCAACCCAAAAATTCTCTTAGGCACTGGCGGAAGGCTAAATAAAGGTAAAATGGGTTCTATGGAGTGGAGAAGGAAATTTGAACTGTTAATTTGATAATTCTGAATTTTCAATTTGTTTGCTTGTTTAGGAGCAATAGTATGCCTTGTTGTTTAACACCTTTCCTATTTCAATTACTTTATATTTAGTATTCTGGAGATCGTCTTTAACGTATTATAGCGGGGTAATTTTGAGCATGTGAGAAGTGTGATTAGATATACATGCCTTTTGTTATTCCAATAACATGTTGAAAATATTTTGTTAATTATTCTATTTATTTAGTATTTTGGCACCTTCATTGTGTTGCTTAACACCTGAAATCCTGTAAAATCTTCCGTGGATGTACCCCATGGAAATTTGTTTCTTATGCTGTGTTCTGTAAATTTCGATTAGATTATGAATACTCATTGTGGGGACTACCAGAAGGAAGTATTGAGAGGTCCAAAGTCAAACATGAAGTTCACCTCAGGTCGGCACATAAGCTTCAAGAACTTTGTTTCAAAAATGGAGGAATCTACATCAAACTTGGCCAACACATAGGGCAGCTGGTATGCTTATATGCTACCGCCTTAAGTACGTAAATTTAAGACATTATAGTTAAAAAATATTGTTGATGTGTTGTTGAGTCAATGTGCGATAAATCAAATGCAAGGCGTAGGCTACAATGACTGCTATGTTATTCACAGGAATATTTAGTACCTCAGGAGTATGTACAGATAATGCGGGAGTCCATGTTGAACAAATGTCCAGTTTCTTCATATGATCAAGTACGTGATGTTTTCAAGAAGGAACTTGGAGAGACTCCTGATAAAGTATGTCCAACTCATTTGATTTCTTTTTGGACGCCTTTCAGAGTATATATGCATAGCTCTTTGATTATATTTGGGGACTAATATTGATGCATGTTGCCTCTACTTTTGCAGCATGGGCCACCGTCCTAATTGTTTATGACCATAACACATATTTATTTGGACACTCTGTAGTTTTGCACTAATCAACGCATTTTCATCTCTAGATTTTTCAAGAGTTTGATCCAGTTCCAATTGCTAGTGCTTCGCTCGCACAAGTTCATGTTGCCAAGATGCTTGATGGTCAGAAAGTTGCTGTAAAGGTTTTAATCGCTGTCCCTTCAAGGCCAAATACTTCTCTCATGTGCTAGGTGGAATTGAATAGTTGTGTGATTATATATGTCTTGGTCACAACGCACAACTCATGAGGAAATCCTTTTGAAACATTCTTGATATTCAGGTTCAGCATACTCACATGACCGATACTGCTGCTGCAGATAATGCTGTTGTGGGTTTTCTAGTAAATACCCTACATAGGCTTTTCCCTTCGTTTGATTACAGGTATATTTTAGATGGTTTAATGCCTAACAAATATTCTCTCAGTCTTCTATTTCTTTATAATTTCCTAGAAGATTTGTCATCATTGGAGAAGATAGGGCAGTCTAGTCATGTATATGGACTCTGTTTACAATAGGATGAAAATTATTCTTTAATTTTGTGGGGATGTGCTTTTCTCCTGAATATTAGTGAGAGGGCAAATGCATATTCTTGAATGGCAGTGCTAATTGATGTTTCCTTGGCCACAACTGCAGATGGTTGGTAGATGAAATAAGTGAAAGTTTACCCAAGGCAAGTTTGAGAGTTTCTCAATAGTGTAGTTTTTCAAGAACTTCTGTTTTCACATAAACCTTCAGGACCGTGCAAACATGCATTATTTTATTTATTTAATTATATTGCATTACAAATGGATCATGGTTTTGATTAGTTTTGCGTATGGCCATCAGGAACTGGATTTTTTGGTGGAGGCCAAGAATAGCGAGAAGTGCTTGGACAATTTCCGGAAGTTATCTCCTCATATTGCTGACTATATCTATGCACCGAAGGTGCATTGGAATTTAAGTACTTCAAAGTTGTTAATCATGGAGTTTATGGACGGTGCACAAGTAAATGATGTAAAGACCATTCAAAGCCTTGGAATTCGACCTAATGAAGTTGCAACATTAGTAAGTTCATTCAATGATATAATAGACTCATTTTTTACTTGTTGTGAAGGCAGCATGACTTCTGGGTGGCCATATTTAGTGGCCAGATGAGATGTTTTTTCCCCTTAGAGATAATTTTTACCCCTCTAAGGAATATGATGACATCACAACAATATAGCTCAGACCCTGTATTTTGCACCAAAGGGTCATTCAGAAGCTCACTTTGTTGCATTTTGCAAACAATTTTCTGCTTTTAATTGACCTTCATATCATCTCAATTGACTAAAGAGTATACTGGAAGATATTACTTCAATTTGGATGGAGAAATTGAGATATGTAATTGCACAGTAGGTCAAGTGACACGGCAATAGTTGACTTGGATGCAGTCCACCATTCCTAGGGCATTAGTGTTTTTCTTTTTTTATTTGGTAACTTTGAATGACTGTACTAGAGAAATGGAGAATTTGAAGTGCAATTCGTAATATTTCCATTCCTTGAGAATTGTAGGACATTTGATGATATTCAAGTTTCTATCCAGGTTAGTCAAGCTTTTGCTGAAATGATGTTCAAGCATGGATTTGTACACTGTGATCCACATGCTGCCAATTTGTTGGTTCGTCCATTGCCTTCTAGTAAAAGGAGCATTACAGGTGATGGATTCATTGTGTCAAGACTACTTGTGCACCCACCAACTCCCGTCCTCCCACCTCGCATAAAAAAAAAAAAAAAAAAAAATAAATAAAAGAAAGCGAAAACAAATCATAGTTGGTGGCCTCCCCAATTGTGGGGTGTGAAAGATTCATTCATATCTTGCTCATTCTGGTTATCCTCTTCGCGCAATCATATTCTCTTGAGTTTATCATATCAATGCACTAGTGCCGGACAATCCTCATCCAAAGATTTTCTCCAGTTTGTCATATATGTAGAATGCAAATGTTTGGTTGATTCCTGAATGCACTGATAAATTTGAATTTTCCCTTTTTATATAGGTAAGAGAAAACCACAATTGATCTTGTTAGATCATGGTCTATATAAGGAACTTGACTTCAATACTCGTTTTAACTATGCTGCCCTTTGGAAGGTAATTTTTGGTGTCCATGAAAATGAATTCTCAGCAGCCTATTGTTTTTGTTTTCCTTTGTCAGTGTCTTTACACTAAACTTTATAGGTTGTGATATTTGTGGTAGGGATTGATATTTGCCGATGCTAATGCAATAAAGGAAAATAGTGTTAAACTGGGTGCTGGTGAGGACCTCTATGTATTATTTGCAGGGATCCTCACAATGAGGCCCTGGAATAGGGTCATCGATTCCTCTATGGATCACTTGGTGTTGAAAGGCAATGACAGCGAACGTTCAGAACTACAGGTCCTGTTATTCTTGTTAGTGCTAGTCTTATTCCTCTAAAGGGGATTTCTTGGTTCTGACAGCACGCTTTCTGACATTACAGATGTATGCATCTCAGTATTTTTCTCAAATATCCGAGCTTCTACGGAGGTTGCCGCGTGTGATTTTGTTAATGCTGAAGACAAATGACTGTTTACGAGCAGTGAATAATTGTTTGGTAATGTCATTAATGATAAAGAAGTCAAAATAAATCAGTTTTGTCATGGGTTCATCATCTAAATAAATTAGTTTTGTCTTGGGTTCATCATCCTTAACTATGAATTTACTTGTCAAGGGACTCGAAAATTGTTTCAATGATGGCTTAGCAAATGTCCATCTCTCTAAAGGATTTTCTCTTTTAAGAAAATTTAGATCGTCTTTATTGTCATGACATATTTGCTAATTGAATGAAACATAGAAGCGCATGTTATTGGTCGAGAAGTGCTCAATTTTCTTGATACTTCTTGTCAATCATGAAGAATTGTTAAACCCTAGAAGAGCTGTGTAACTTCTTAAATGGAAGAGAGTTCCTCTGAAATTGACATAGTTTTAGGGATGAGCAAACACTTCATGTCATCAGAACATTGATAAATTAGAGCTTAATTTCCAGGTGTAACAACTGATAGCTGAGTATGGAAATCTTATTTTATCAGATTAGGGTTTGGAAGATGGTGATATGACTTAATTAACATTGTGGCATTCTATTTGCATTTAAAGAAAATAAATTACATATTGACAGCTTAGGACTGCTCAATTCAAGGTCATTATTATTTATAGGCATTCATAAATGTTGAAGCATGTTGATTGCCATTATGGAAAAGGAAAATTTTGTATTACTTAATTTAGCAGAAGTTTATTATGTGACAGATGCAGGGATCTTCGCTTGAGACATTTTTCATCGTCGGAAAAGTTTCGTCTGAGGCTGTTATTGAAGCAAAGAAGTTACAAAGGAAGTCTTTCTTGAGCAGGTTAGGTATATGGTTAGAGGAATTGTCACTGGAAGTTCGACTTGTGGGGATGCAGATAGCTTTGTGGCTTTTACAATTCAGGAAAGCTCTGACGGGGTGAAAACGCAAATATAGCCGGTTTCTTCTCTTTTTTTGTCACACAATTTATGGACTATCCTATTCTTTCTCTCCGTAGTTCCAGATCTTGCAGTCTGCTTCTGGACACGGATTGACGCATTGATTTATTTTTTCTCTTTCCCAAATCGTGTAGAAGGAAACAAGCATATGAGGCATCCTTTACTTTTCTGCTCAAACAAAATAATGGCATGTCCCGAGGGTTTATTTATGTTGTACAACCCCATCTAAGGGGAAATGGGAAATAATGAATGTGAGTAACATTATTTGTTTATTTTCTGTATCCTCGTATTAGACAATGTATCTTCTGATGCTGGTTTTGATTGTGAGTTCAAAATGTGGAGCTCTTATGTTACTGTGCTTTTCCCTCAAACTTTAAAGAGGGTTTTGGCCTGGTAAGCCTTGCATGTGTCACTTTCTTTGTCGTGGTTGTGCATGACCCTTTCTTTGAAGTTCCTCTCCCACTGGGTAAAATCTGCTACTTTGTATTCCAACATCACTCTCAAACAAATGGTGGGTCCGGTATCATAATTCTTCCTGTCCCTGAAGGAAACCGGGTGGATTGCTGTTACGATGTGTGTCGTGCTAGGTGTCATAAATTTTGCTTCCATGGTGCGTGCATTTTCGGTTGGTTGCTTGGTTTGGTGGTTAGGTTAGGATAGGGACGTAATGCAGCGTACCATTTTGTAAGTGGATGTCTACGGTTGATTGCTGCTCTCCAATTCCCCGAAGGAGAAATTTTGTGATAATTAAAGTAATATAAATTTTTAGATGATTAAAATAAAAAATAAATAAATTATTAAATATTATTAAATAAATTTGTATTATTATTTTGATATTATCTAAAATACAATTACTTAGAGTTTATTTTTCGAAGAAAAAAAAAATACAATCACTTAGAGTTTTTTTTATATTATTTTTTCAGAGTTTATTTAAAATACAATCACTTAGAGTTTATTTGTACGTGGAAGTGAGGAAAATGTTAAACTTGAATTTGGCTTATGGTGGCAAACAGACAAGTCCTGTTTTTGATTCGAATCGTATTATTTTACATCTCAATTATTAGCATTTCAAGTGCATCAAATTTCCAGTATATCAAATATGAAGTTCATCGAATTTCAAATTCATATCATTTTTCAAGTTATTTAGACTTCGAATTTTTAGGATTCAAGTAACTCAAATTTTATGTTAATGAAGTTTCCAATTAATTTAATTTTAAAATTATTTTGAATCCGCATCACTCATATCCAAAATCTTTTCAAGTAATGTAAATGGAGTCAAGTCACAATTTTCAAATCAATTATAGCGAGTGCCGGTTGGGGCCCTAACAAGTAACAATAAAGGCCGGTAGCAATTACAATCAACAAGGAAGTGGAAGGGAAAGGATAATTCACAACTTCAGATCATGGCTGCTCCGCCATAAATTATTAAAAAAAGAGGGACGTGATTACGTGAAAGAGAATGTAACAACTTAAAAGGGAAAAGTTGTACAGTTAGTAAAAGAGTCAGTTGAAAATTTTTTTAGAATCGTAACTTATTAAATTTATTATATAATAAAAGAATAATAATTTTTTATTTAATTATATTTATAATTAAAATAATTACATAATAAATTTAATAAATTATATTCTAAAAATTTTTTAAACCAATTTATCTAACTATCTGACACTGACGAAACTTAAAAGCGGTGGTTGGTAATGTCATAAAATATGTGCGTGGAGTGTCGTTTTCCCTGTCCCATTCCCTCCCGCGACCTGGGCGGCGGAAGATAATGCAAACCAAATTAGAACAGACAAACAAACAAACAAAAAAGAGCCACAAATCCGAAGTCCGGGAACGGCGAAGGAAATCAGTCAAACTCTTTAAATATATTTAAATAAATACCTCTCCTCCTCTCTCACTACAGTCTCCCACTCCGCTTCGCCACAACTGGGCGGCGTGCACAAAGTCACAAACACAAGAATATATATATATATATATATATATTTTTGTTGGAAAAAAGAAAGGTGAGAAATGGTGGGACCCGCGAGGCCTCAGTTCGTTCTGTTCGGCTCCTCCATTGCCCAGCTCAGCTTCAGCAATGGCGGTTGGGGCTCCATTCTCGCCGACGTCTACTCTCGCAAGGTTCTCTCTCTATGTGCGTCGTTGTTTATTAGTTGTGGTAGCGGTTTCCTAGCGCTTTGAGATTCTCGAGAAATCTATGAATGAGGATTGGATTATTGTTATTATTTTTTTTCCCAAATTTGGGCGGACGAAGGAATGAGATGCAATATGGGAAAATACCTTCACAGAAATGAAACCTAGTAATACCAAGTTTTTGGAAAATTTTCTTTAATTTACCCTTTTATAATTGTTAAATTTCTTTGTTTGTTTGTTTGTCTGTTTGTTTTTCATTTGGCTGCAGGCAGACATAGTCCTGCGAGGGTACTATGGTTGGAATTCACGGCGTGCTGTTCAGGTCCTGGATCAAATTTTCCCAAAGGTAAATCCTTCGCTATATACCCCGGGTTTTATTTTATTTTATTTTATTTTTTACTTGATAATTGTAGACGGTAAATTCATGTATGCTTTTGCGAGAACTTAGCAATAGTCAAGGTGATTGGAAGTAGTAACTTTCAACTGAAAGACTGGAGTTCCCCAATCCCCTAACTGCTGGGCTACAAGCTCCAAAGGATTAAAAAAAAAATTAAATCTTGTAGGCTTTGCAGATAGGCTAGCATGAATTGTTCATTGTATGTTCTGGCTTTTTGCTTGGACCACTAGTCTATGCAGAGAAAAATATCAATTCACTTTTCTTGCAGTGGCCATATATATTAATCCTTTGTAGGAATATCTGATTTTGCTCTTTTCATTCTTGAATTTTCGTAGGGCTTCTCATGTACGGTAGAAATTATGACTCAAATTGTAGGTTGTTCTTTAAAAGTGGATGGTCTTGCGGTAATTTCTATTAGGGATTGCTATACATACTGGTGGATTTGATACAACGATATGTTTTTCTACTAAAGTTCTTCTGTTTTGAATTTGAAGTAAATAATATTTAGTCAAGTGTTTCCAGGCCAATGTTCATTCCATATGGTTCTCTGATATGATTGTTATGGTTTTTGCCACTATGTAGGAAGCTGCCGTACAACCATCTTTGGTGATAGTTTATTTTGGTGGTAACGATTCAATGGGGCCTCACCCATCTGGCTTAGGTCCTCATGTCCCTCTTCCTGAGTATATCGAGAACATGAGGAAGATTGTGATTCATCTTAAGGTTCTTTCTCGACTCTATTATACAATCTTAGCCGTGTTGACAGAGCAACACTGATGCGTTGATAAGAACATTGATTTGGTGATCTCAATTAAGATAGGTTTCTGCTGTATTGAGGAGAATGCCTTATTGTTGCTTCTGATTTCCGGGACATTTGCTTCTTTTCTTTTTATTTTTTGCATATCAAACTGCCATCAAGTATATTCTTCATTCTTTCAACTTTCTGTTACTACTAATTTAATTTTGAATGAAACCATGGTCAAATGTATCTTAGACAAATTTGCATCCTTATAAAGCTCTTAAATGCCAATGTGTTTTTTTTTTTTCCTATGCAATCCCTGAATACTGGAGTACACACAAAGTTTCTATCATCAAGTATATCTTGCCAATTCTCATATTTTCTTAACTTTATTAAGGTTATGATGTTTGTTCTAACATAATTTTTTTTTTTTTTGATAATGTCATTAGAGTCTTTCAGATACAACACGCATCATTTTTCTGGGTTGTCCTCCTATTGATGAGTCCAGATTCCATTCACATATGAGGTGCTGTGGAACACAAGATTCATTCTTTGCTCTTGTTGTTTCCTGTTAAGGTATGTGAAATTGGTGGGTTATTCTCCCCTTTTTAGTTGATAATTGGCGTTTTCCCCTCTTTTAGGTCGCTCAGTGGAGTTTTTAGTGAACTAGTGCGGACAAATGAGTTATGCCTCATGTATTCAGAAGCCTGTATAAAGTTGTGCCAGGACATGGGCGTGAAGGTGATTGATCTTTTTTCTGCATTTCAAAAAAGGAGCAATTGGACAAGTGCTTTTCTTACGTAAGTCCTCTCATTACCTGCTTCTTGTTTAAGCTGATATATTAAGGGCTGAGAAGTGAATTGTGCAGTTTCATTATTTTCGGGCATAATCTGCTCCACCCTGTTCTGGCTCTTATTGCATGACACAGTGATGTGGGATAAATAGATTTCTATGGCTATTTACTTTTAGGATCAGCAAGTGGAGTTGCTGTTCTATTTGTTACTTCCAAGGACTTGAAGTATCAAATCTGTGTGTTCATATTTTTTAACCATGACATATATGCTTTTAGTAGGTTTTGTGAACTAAGTAGTTGCATAAAAATGTTTTCCACCATACACAGACCTTTGACTTCTTTACCAGAAAAATTTAACAGAGCAGCAAATGAATGGCCAACATAATTTAATTTCTACATTGCCCAAACCTTTCCATTTTTGTCATCTTTTCTTTTCCACGGCCAAAATGACATGGTTACTGAGCATGCTGTTGTGGGACAAGTATTGAAATAGGCAGGGTAATAAGAGGGAAAAACCTGAATTTTCAATGAATTTGCAGTGCAGTCCTAACACGTAACACTTACAACTCTCAGCTTTAGCTGCACTTTTATTCTCAATGTACAAATGACACATTGATCACTTTAAAATGGGGTGGTAGTCACATGCATTGTACTCTAATAACGAATATTAAAATACATGAATCTTCACAAAGCCTTAGAAATAAACATAATAAACGCCACAAATAAAATCACAAGATACATTCAAAGATTTTCAAAATTCAGTTCAAGTTTGAATTTTTTTCCTTCCTCATATAATATTGCTGAAATCTCTTGTTTTTCACATGATAATGGTTCTGCTATCAACATACATTCGCCATGACCTATCTTTCTGAGGAGTTAATGAAGCGGGTACAACATGGGGACTAAGGCTTTGATGCACAAGTCCTTTAGCTAAAGTTCTACTTGTCTGTCCAACCCTCTCGCTCCTTAGGTCCATCCTATGATGTAGGAGACTCAGTAGTTGTGACCCAGTAACTAAATCGATGTCATGTTGTAAAAAGGTTATGGGACGTGATAGGAAGACCTCTCGTTATTGGAATTGGATGAGCAGATTTGGGTTTAAGGTTGGAGTCTGTTAGCTGGGGCTTTGCTGGCTTGATAATGATATTTTTGGCCTCATACCTAAAAACTCAAGTGTTGTCCCAACCGTGATTTGTCAGAACAAGATCCTAAAGCCAAAGAAGACCAAGGACAGTAGCTACATCCCTAGGAAAAACTTCATAGTAAACCTTGTCCTTGTAGTCAACTAACTCAGTGGGCACTTGGTGTCTCTCAGTGACTGCTAAAGTACTGTTATTACATATGCTACTGACTATCCAATTGCAGAATCACAAATTTGGAGACAACTTTAATTGTACTACCCCTTCTATAATACCTGCGCTCTCCTGACTTAATACGAGCCAAAAATTAACTCCGTTTCTGCTTTTCATTGTCTGCCATGATAATAATTACGCACTTAACTACACCACAGTGTTTGTCTACTAAATCATGACTATCCAAACATTCTTCGATGTGGTCCACAATTTAATCCTCATTTTCAAAGAGGTCATCGGGCAACTCTAACTCTATAACTAGGGCACGTTGAGGACAATGAGCAACGAACTACTTTGGTTAATGATTGTGTAGATATTGACCAAAGTGACCGTGGTTAAGTAGATATTGACCAGAGCAGGTAATTGAGTCTTCAGTTATGACGTGTTTCCCAGTATTTCTTTGGCACGTGCTCACTGGAATGAAAGAATTGATGACTAGTGACACTTTGAAAATGCCCTTCGTCAATAGAGAAGCTTACAGTGCATGGCAGCTTTAGTGGTGATGCATGGCTCTGGAAAGGATTTCAACGGGCTGAGAATGGTGACAGTGGTGGGTTTCCAACCACATACATGGGTTTCTAGGTTACCTAGTCCTGCCCCCCCCCCCCCCCCTTTTTTTGTGTTGGACTAACAAATTGGATTTTGGTTGAATGTGGCGTTTTGGGCCATTCTATTGGATTGAACTTTGCTCTGATATGTAGGACAAGTATTCAAAACCATGTTGTCAAAGAAAGAGGAAAAACAGGAAATTTTATTGCATCATAGTGCAGTCCCGGTACTTACAAGTCTCAGGAAATTTTATTGAATCATAGTGCATTCCCAGCTTAGAGATTTCAAAAATAGAAGATTTTAAATATTTTTGGAGATTCAGTTCAAGTTTGAATTTTCTTCTTTCTTGCGTGATATTGCTGAAATATGTTATTGTTCACATCAGATGCTTTAGGAACTAGGCTCAAATCTCACCTTTTACCTATTAAAAAAGAAAAAGAAAAAGGACTTCTCTGTTGTCTACTCTTTTGTCAGCTTCAAAGCCGGCTTTTACTAAAGCATGTAATAATAGAGACATGCTTGTGCTGATTAAGCAGAATTGAAGATTGATTTTCAGCTTCTTTTTCCTTTATTCAGAGACGGGGTTCATTTGTCGGCTGAAGGGAGCAAAATAGTGGTGGAGGAGATACTGAAGGTGCTGAAGGAAGCTGACTGGAGTCCGTCTTTACACTGGAAGTCCATGCCCACAGAATTTCCGGAGAACTCGTCTTATGATCTTGTTGCTGCTGATGGGAAAACCACGCTGAATCCCTCCGAGTGGACTCTTCATTGGGAAATTCAATGGAGCTAGGTTTGCAGTACCATCTGCTGGGTTCCCTTTCAGACAAAAACAATTCACGAACACTGGAAAGATGAATTAGCATTTGCAGGAACGAACATATTGAGTGATCCCATTTGTTGGATGATGTGTACACAAACCTTACTAGTTGGCCATATATCAATTGACCAGACGACGTGGGTGATAATATTAAGACGAGGCAGACGTTTCAACTTTTTTAAGTCCTCGTATCGTGTCCCTTCTTGTTCTGGTGCATTTGGCTGAAGAATGCGACTTTTTATCTATTTGTTCGTGTGAAGTCATGTGAGGCTGCTTTGCTTTCTAAGAAATAGTAGTTGCGGGTCAAGTCGGGGTAACGTGAAATTATCATGTCCAACCCGAAAATACCCGAAAATGTTGTTTCTGCGAAAATGTTACATATAGCCAGCCCAGTATCGAGTTAGGACCGAACGAAAAAAAAAAAAAAAACTATATCTCTTACAATTAACAACGAAATTCCCAGTATTTGGGTGAACTTTTGGGTAACAGTCTCGCCTTCGTAATTTCTTATTTTCTCAAAATTTGAATTTTATCGCAAATTTTTTTGTGTTTTTGAAAAAAACTTTAAATTCAAGGTTAAGTCAAGTCATTATTGAGATGTTAAAAAGTGAATCTCACAATAAATTTCTTTATTTAGAAAACTATGATCTAAACGACCGGGTTGATTGAAAGATTTAATCTAATTTTATATTAAATTAATAGTATTTTATTTTTTTCCTTTTTAAAAAAAAAAAAAGACCATACATTGGATTTATATTTCATACAATCAATTTAACATCTTTATATTTCAAATGAATTTAATTTAAATTTTTTTTCTTTCACTTAAATATTAAATTAATTTGATACTCTCATAGAGAGTAAAATTTAAAATTTAAAATTGGTTTAAATAAAAACATGAAGTTAAAATCACGATTAAAAAATATAAAAGAAACAAGCTGATATCATATGAAATAAACTATGGTTGAGAATTTTTCGGTATTTTAAACTTTTACCCTTCTGTTTATAAAAAAGATTGTAGCCCAACATTAAAAATATATGCAAAAAATAATTAAAATTTAAATCTCAAATCTCTTAATTAAAGATACATATTTTGACCGCAAACACGTGAAGCTTTATTTATAGCGTAGATTTTTGTGCAGTAACCAGCCCAAAATTTCAAATATATTTTAAGTTTTATTCATGCCGTATATTCTTGCACAGTAACCGGCCCAAAATTTCAAATACTTTTGAAATTCCCTCGCTAATTTTTAAATGCCTTCTTCGCTCTATATTTCCATTCCTTACCAATACCAAAGATCAGATTCGAGAAACCAAAAGCAAAACCTTAACTTTTATTCAGCTTTGAATATCATCTTCTTCGTTCAAATTTGAATCCAAAAACATCTCTATCTTAACCGAAAACTATCCAATTTTCACTTGCGTTAACCTAGGGTTTCTGTCTCTTTCTCGCCGTTAATTAAATTCTCCGTGGAAATCTCCGCCGGCGATTGTCTTCTCTGCCATTTTCCAGTTGGGAATGGCAAATTACTATGACATTGATGACATTCTCGTGGACGAAGAGGTAGGTGAGCAGTATGTCTCTCTCTCTCTTTCTCCGGATCTCGATTTTCTTGCTCGACTGCTAAACCTGACGTAATTAGCTGTTTTTTTTTTTTTTTCTCTTGGATTTTTTTTTGGGTCTTTTTTTGGGGCGTGTGCTCGTAGTATGTCCCAGTTGTATTCCAGAAGGCGATCAACGGAGTGAAAATTGACGAAAGTACTGAAAAAGGCTTTGTAAGTTGCGAGGATAATACTAATTCTGTCATTGAAAGAGTGCTTGAGCAACAGCTGATTTTTTGATTTTTTTTTTTTTCAAATTCTTTTTGTTGGATTTTTCAGGTGGAACAAGGTTCAAAGGTTGAGCTACCTTTCTGGCTTGCTCATGAGTTGCACTTAAGGCAAGCTGTGTCAATTGGCGTTCCCGCCTGTTTCAATCAGAAGTAATGTTCCCACCATCTCTGAACTCACACTTTTTTTTTGTCCTTTAGATTTAATTGCAAATAAAAGAGTCAATCAGAGGAAGAAATATTTTGACATATTGCATTTGATTTGATGTTATTGGAGTTTAACTGATTTCATTCTCAGAAATATGTTTGTTGACTTCATGGATGTTTTATGTGGATTTTGTGATGCTTTGTTGGGTGCCTGATTGTGAGAAAACTTTGATTCCTGAAGGGGGGGATTTTTTTTTTCCCCTTGTCTGTAATTTTTCATCAAGAATCAACTCCTGTATGTCAAGGTTTTTTTTTTTTTTTTTTTTTGTCTATTTACCTTTTTTTTTCTGATGGGTTGTTCATTTTGCTAACAGAACGCGGCTGGAAGTCCAGGCTGATGCTGCATGTGTTGATCTTAGATCTCGCTGTCCCTACTTCTATAAATTTGGATGCAAGCTAGCTCCACTGTGAGTCTCCATCTTGTTACCATCCCTTTGTGTCTCGATATTATGGTCTCGATGTTGCGCTTCATATCAAATTGTTATACTGCCTAAATATAATATTGATCATCTCCCTTTCTCATTTGATATTATCTTTGGAATCATATAGGAAAAATATGTAACAAACTTCTTTAATGTTGGCTTCACTTACTAGATGTAAACAGCATTCCTGATATGGAAGCATGTCAAGGGAACTGGAGTGCTTTAGTGTATGAATCTAAAGAAATGAACAACTACATCATAGTTCCTTTATGTGCTTATCCTTGATCCCGAGAATTTTATGTGTTGTGTCTTGTTCCCTTGTTCTTTGCCTGACTTGACAACTAAAATCAGTTTTAAGCCTAAAACTTGTGTAAATAAGTTTTTTCTTTTCAAACTTCCATACAAATTAATTTTTTCTCATTCTGAAAATACGTTAGGCTGGTTGATATAGTCATACAGATTACAACTGTTTGTTTGTTTATTTTCTTTTTTTTGGTCTTTTGGAGCTGGTAGCTCAGCAGTTGAGAGATGAGGAATTATGAGGGAAGGAACTAGGATTTAGTCTTTTGTTTGTTCAGTTTCTTCTATCACCTTTTCTTGTAGCAGCACTACAAATTTGGTATGCATAGTTGCTCTGGTCTATTTTGATAAATAATCACTCTGATCTTACCAATGGCATGCAGTTAGACATACTTGTCCTGTTGATGGTAAATCTGAAGCATTGGTCTAACCTATGGGCGCTAAGTTCTTTGCTTGTACCATCTGTTTTCCTTATGTCCAGCAGTGGATTTATTTGCAGTAAGTTTTCATGTTGATCCCGTAATGATCCACAGGTGTGATAAAACGATCGAATTGTTGCTCTCATACACATTTAGAATCCGGTACAAGGAAGTACTCTACAAGGCACATACCACGGCATTTGCAGCAGCCTCCAAATTCTTGTCACTTTTAACAAAAGAAGAGATCAATTGTGAGAAAACTCAACTTGTTTAAGCAAATTTTGTCTGTAGGTGCTTCAAATTAATAGAGTAACATTGATCTCATGATGTTTGCATTTATAGTGTACGAGGCAGCTCAATCCTCCATGGCAGCCTTTAAGAAATGGCGGACCGGTGGACCCAGATTGCAGAGAGCATCAATTCTTGGGAGGAAGAGAAAACCAGCTGAATAGGAAACACCTCTAACGTGATCGCCCAATAATTTAGGCGTTTTTCTAGCTATTAGCATCAGTTATTATGTTGAGAATGAACATGGTCAAATACCATGCACGAGAAACCATTGAATATGTACACTAGAAGAGTAAAAATTCAATTATTGCAATAAACGTTGATCTTCCATCTCCATTCCATGCTTCAGGTGGTAATGGAAAATTTAGGCTATCTGAAAGAGTTCTATAATCTTGGATCTAGGCCTGACCACAGGCCGATTCTGGTTCTTAGTTCGAACTGTCGGTTGCAGTTTCATCAGGAGATTGAACTGTGATTGGCCAGTGGTCAAGACAACAGGTTGAACCGATTCCATCAGGCCTTGTATTGCGAGCATTAGTTATGCCACTGATCGGCTGCGTGTCAATTTCTGAAAGTCAGGAAGATGCACTTTGGATTGGACAAATGAACGGTAGTTTGTCATTGCAATTTATGTTAATAATTCTACGTTACATTTGCAAAGTTAAAGGGCCAAAAGGGGACACCTTGTGATGTTTGTCTCTCTGGGCCTCAGCTAGAGAATGGCTACCAAATAAACATCAACCACATGCTGTTCTTGGATGCTTGATTCGCCGATATTAAGTTCATGCTTCATATGTGCATAATGTCAGTCACCGTCCAACTTAGGTAACGCGAGCGTGACAAACAGAGTGAAGGTGTTTTTTGTGTTTACATTGAAAACGATCACAAGAATGTATCCTTGATAACAGTTTAACACGTGCCTTTGCCAACTCGTTTGCAAAAACGTTGCATTTCAAAAAAAGAAATAGAGCTTAGATACAACATATTTTTCGTGCCCTGAATTTTGAAGTGAAAGAGGGGATGTGTGCTGTTGTAGGGATAATCAATTTTTTAGGTCTAAACCTTTGTGATTTTTTCAATTTGAGGCCTAAATTTTTTAAATTTTCTATTTAAGGCCTAAACCTTTATTTTTTTTTCTATTCAAGTCCTTTTATATAATTTACCGTTAACTTTCCCGTTAGATCTAACAGAAATAGGATTAAAGTTAATGGAAAAATTAACGGTTTTACTGTAAAAGGACTTGAATAGAAAAAAAAATAAAGGTTTAGACCTTAAATAGAAAACTTAAAAGGTTTAGGCCTCAAATAGAAAAAAATTACAAAGGTTTAGGCCTAAAAAGTTGGTTATCCCGTGCTGTTGTATAATAAAGATGGTGTTACAAAGGCATTTCCCCACTTTCTATGACAACTACTTTACTTTTTGGTGCTCCATTCTGAGTCCCTTCAGCTTCAATTTTGTATACAATTTCCATGCCAGACAGCACCTTGCCAAACACGACATGATGTCCATCCAACCTTTGTACGAAAACAAATGATTTCATGTAAGTTCAGAAAACATAAAAGAAAAACACTTCATGATGTAGGCTAAGGCATGGCCAATGTCAATGGGTATCTGGTGCAAAATTCATGCATCCCATGAACAACTTAGCTGCTGCAGCAGCAATCTATTCATGGCTGTAACGCCCAACTGATGTAGTTGATAAATCGACCAATGGCTGATTAGGACATTTCAAAGCTTTGTTTATGAAACTGTCTTTAATATAACAGGCATGCTAAAGAACTGGGAAAGACCCCACCAGATGAAGCATTATGCTGTCAAGTGAAAAAATGCTTACCAGCTGGTCTTTACCACCGTAATGAAGAATTGTGATCCATTGGTGTCCGGGCCAGAATTTGCCATTGACAGCATTCCTATTATCAAAGGGACAACAGATTATTTAGATTCCAATAATGGATCTCGATGACAGCAGTTCACAATGTTATTGCTGGAACTAGAGACACATATAAGAGACTTCCATCTTACCTGGCCCACTGTGCTTTAGGTTGAAGTTCTCATCAGCAAACTTTTGACCATATACTGACTCGCCACCTCGTCCATCACCATGTGTGAAGTCACCACCCTGTATCATGAAGCTAGGTATAATCCTATGGAACGCACTCCCTTTGTAATGGAGAGGCTTCCCACTCTTTCCCATTCCTTTCTCCCCTACAATAATGGGGTTCAACAGGTAAAAACAAATATATAAAAGATCAAAAACATAAAAGATATAGAAACGAAGAACACAAGTTAGAAGTCACATCTAATATCTTCAATGTCTGTTTGTCAACACCATGTTCAGGGCATCGTTGCTCTACCGGAGAGTGATGACAAAATATTTGTAATCAAGGGTCAAGAAACTCATCCTAATGCGTAACTAGATACTACATACGACTGTCATAGCTTGCCCACACAGCATGCCGGTGCACAGAGACAGCTTCCTGCCACGTAGGTGGAAGCTCGGACATTGCCAAGGTTGGGCTTCTACCGACGGGTCCATTTCCAGAATTCCAGTCATTAGAGCAGGCAAAAAGGTGACATAATATGCTTAATCCTTATTTAATGCATTAATTGAACCTACTTGCTATCTTGTAACAATTATGCCAACATTTCCTGGAGCAAATGGCAAAAGCCGGGGCAGAAATATCAATCATTGTAAGTGCAAGTAGACGTAAAAGAGAAAGGCGGCAAAAGTTACATGGCTACCCGTGCAAAGTGCTCGAAAGTTCTCTGCACACAAAACATGTAAAAACTTGTGAGCAAACAGTTTGTTCTGACACAACAAATTATCAAAAACACATTAAGCCAGCATTCTCCGACACTTTAAAAAGCTCCATACCTACGGTTTTAGGAACTGTTTTGCCGAAAAGCCCCATGACAATGCGACCTGGACGCAGGAAATTTTGTACACATTACAACCCCAACCAAACACCAAAAAATCCAAACACAAGCAATTGTTGAGAGAGTAAGGTCATTGAGTCAATCAAACAGGAAGATTAGGCAGCAATTCAATTTGCACGTTAGTTCAAAATCTGATAAATGAAGCAAATAAGCAATTGTGGAAAAGAATTCGAACAAACGGCATATGTGAAGACACCGTTCAACTGGAGCGGAATTCGAACTCAAGACCTTTCAGTCATCGTAAAAACCTCCTCATGAATAGATCACATATGAAAGTTTAACAAATACAAAACAAAACAAAAAGAATTTTAATCAAATGTATGTATACCAATAGGTTTGCCACCAATCTCAATATCAAAGTAAACCTTGTGAGTCACTGTTTGCATATCCTCCTCATCCAACTTCTCTCCCTGTAAGTACGAATCGTACAATCGGATCAAAACATCATCTATATAATCCCCCCCTTCCCCCAAAAAAAAGAAAGGAAAAGTTGGCCCAGTAAAAACCAATAATATCCAACCTCATTGAGTTTGCCACTGATAACACGGGGCTCCGAGGAGGCTCCGGATCCGGCATCATTTAATCGATTCTGCTACCCATGAGGGGAAAAAAGAACGGTTAGGAAAAAAAAAAGGTTAAAAAAGTTATTTTAAAAAAAAAAAAAAGGAGAGGGACCGCCGGGGTACTTGGATAAAGACGAAAGTTGCGAGGAGAAGAATGATCCACAAAAGAGCAATAGATACTAATCGTGTAGTGGTCGTCCACATTGCTCTGTTCGAGTCGTCTCCGTTCAAGCTATCAATCAGTCGGCTCCGGCGGAGCGAAAATCCAAACTTCAAAGACCTTGTTTTGTTTTGTTTGGTGTTCTGTCAGCCGATGATATCCATCTCTCTCAGAATCTCAGTCCATGGAATAGGATGATGATGGCGGCCATTAGAACGGGTCACGTCAGGTGGTAAGTTTCTTGTTTTTGAGTCGGATCATGAAAGCTAACTTAAATTCCAATTTTCAGTTTTAGGGTTGACCACTGATTTTTCAAAATTATTTTCTGTATTTTAATTATTTTTCTTTATTGTATTATGTATTCGAGGCTTTCGAGCATGTCAAAAAAATATATTTTATTTATTTATTTTTACATATTAATTTATATGAAAAAATTATAGATTAACTGGATTTTTTTATGTTTTTACACGCACACACACATACATATAATAATTATAAGATAATATAAATGTAAAAATAAAAAATTATATAAAATGAATATAATATAGCGGTATAATATAAAAATTTAAGTAGTATGCACATATAATTGGTATATATTCATGTATATAATGTGCAAATTAAATAAAATATTAAGTAAAATATATAATATTAAATAATAAATTTGATAGTTGAAATGGTAGAAAATGTATCTTAACCGCTTAAGAATTAAGATCCACAATTTAAATACAATGATATTCCATTTTACTCTATTTGTTATCTAAAAAATGTTGTTCAACATAGAGTTAACTCGAGTTTAATCTAATTCAACCCTAAAATTGTTAGGTTGTTTCGATTTAGATCACTTTAGCTTCAGATCCAGAATGCAAGATTATAATTTTATTTTTTAAGCAAAATTCAATCAAATTAGCATACTAAGTTGTATTTTGACGTAAAAAAATATAGCATTATAAAGAAGATATAATTAAAAAGTAACTTAAAATAATATTATTTTTTTCTATGAAGAGCCAAAGTCTAGATTTTCAATCTTAAAGTCTATGGTACAAATTTTAGTATTAATTGATTTGTAATTTATTGATAAATTAAGTGTTAGTTTGTTTGTTAGAAAATAATTTATTTGAGTAAAATATTTTCATAAAAAAAATTTTACAGTTAAAATAATGATTTTCTCTTATTACTCACTTAAAACATATTTTATGTTTTTTGCGTAAAATAACTTACATTCATAACGAGCGTAACGAACATAAGTTATTTTGTCTGAAAATTTTAAAATTTTTTCAATATTTCCAGCCGACTAATTATTATATGAATAAACACTCAAAAATTAAAAAAAAAAAATTCTTATAAAATTTTTTACATAAAACAAACAGACGGTAATATTATATCGAGAATATCTGTTTTCCCATTTCTGGGGGAAAGAATAAAAACAAAGACAGACAAGAAATAAGAAATAAAATGGCCAAAATGGCCGTTATGGTCGTTCACTTTTCAGTTTCATAAGACTCCAACGATGGAGCTTCAAACTCTCCTGTTTTGTCGGCACTCGCTCCAGAACCTGAATCTCTCTCTCTCTCTTTCCACATTCTCACAGTTATCTCTTTTCCCATCTCTTCCAAATCCAAATCCCAAGATCAGTCAACCCCCCAAAAAACCAACAAAAAAAAAAAAAACAGAAAAATACATTGCACATTAAACCAACCCAAACAAAAAAAATTACAAAGAAAGAAAGAAAAGAGAGAAAATTAATAATGGGTAGCCACCACAAGAAGGAGAAGGACAAGAAACACGAGCCGAGCAACAATGACGAAATGGGGAGCTACAATTACAAGATGTTCAATATCTTCAACAGGAAGTTCAAGATCACGGAGGCAGAGCCTCCCCGCGACGTCAAAGATGCCTTTGCCAAGTTCTCCGGAGGAGCCACCCACATGACGGCCGATCAGCTCCGCCGCTTCCTGGCGTTGCACCAGGGAGAGATCGATCGAACCATTCCAGAGACGGAGAGGATCGTGGAGGAAGTCATAAACAGGCGGCATCACATTACCAGATATACCAGACAGGCCCTCAATCTGGATGATTTTTTCCATTTCTTGCTTTATGATGATCTTAACGGACCTCTCCCCTCTGAGGTCGCTCCCTCTCTTATCTATATATATAAGTGTGTGTGTGTGTGTGTATTTCTGGGTGATTTAAGAACATGCATTGCTTTAACATCAGGAGGTAGACGAAGAAGCATTTTTGTGTGAGAAAATGAATTGTTTTTGCATAACCTTTACGTGTGTATCTTGGAATAGAAAACCCAAGAATCCTTGATGGATAATGAAATGCTATATTTCTAATTGCTCCAAAATGCAATTATAAATTTTTAACCTTCTGGGAAAATCGTTGCAAACGGGTTCATTGTTTCTTTTGGTTTTGCATTTGTCATAGGTTTTAGTCCTTGTAATAGAGGTTGAGAACAGGAAATTCAAAAGTTTACTTTTCATTGTGTCAAATAGCAGCATAACTAGTTTCCGCATCAATTAGAATTGAATAAACCAGGTTGAGGAATAACATGTACCCAGAGGATTGGCTGGCTGGAATATTTCAACTTTTTATAGTTGATTGTTATAACTAAATTGACAACCGCCTGTATGTTCATTCTTTCAATAATGTAGACACTGATTGGTTCTGTTCACAGGATCTTTGAGTGTAAGCTGATGAATATTGCCTTAGTATTTGGAGGTTGATAATTTCATGAAAATGTAGTCTATCCATCTCATTATTGGTTTATAACATATTTGTCAACGAACACATTACAACATTTTGTCGCGTGTGCAGCAGTAGTCTAGGTATTAATTCTTAATTTGTTCTCGTATTCTTGTAGAACACCACTTGAGGATTATGCTAAAATGTTTTGAACATGTTTATATTAGTTGTTTGTTGATCTTTTCTTTGACAAATTATATGTCATTACAGGTACACCATGACATGGACGCTCCACTGTCACATTATTTCATATATACAGGGCACAATTCCTACCTAACTGGGAATCAACTGAGCAGTGATTGTAGTGAGGTACCTATAGTAAAGGCTTTGCAAAGGGGTGTGAGGGTGATTGAACTAGATTTGTGGCCAAACTCGACTAAAGATGAGATTCATGTTCTTCATGGAAGGTGCAAATAATTTTTCTGATTTAGCATTATAAGCTTGTTACTTTCTTTTCTGTATGCTACTTACAACAAATTCGTAAGTTTGAGCATGATTAAATACTCACTTTATGTCATTTGTGTGGATAATGTAGGACACTGACCTCACCAGTATCTCTCATCAAATGCCTAAAGTCTATAAGAGACTATGCTTTTGCTTGTTCGCCTTACCCAGTCATTATAACTTTAGAAGACCATCTCACCCCAGAACTTCAGGCTAAAGTTGCAGAGGTTATATTTCAATTTGTTTGATGATTGATGTTCCTTTAAAACAGCTGCATATCTTCCCATTCACTTTAATTTCAAGAAACTTTTCATGTAGATGGTTACTCAAACATTTGGAGCAATGTTGTATTATCCCGAGTCATATTGCTTTGTACGTCTCCCTTCACCAGAGTCACTGAAACATCGAATAATTATTTCAACCAAGCCACCAAAAGAGTACCTTGAGTCTAGCGGCATCAAGCAGAAGGGTGCTTTCTCACCGCATGAGAGGAATTCTTCGGAAGATGAAGAGGAAGCATCATGGACACCTCACACCCTGGCTGAGACAGAAGCTGATGATGTGGTGAGCAGAGGATAAACTTTATCATGTCGAATTGGATTCTAAGGCGTTCATTTAACTTTTTCCACAAATTGCAGAGTGACAGTGATCAAGATGATGATGATTTTAGCGAATTTGACAATAAACCAGGACACCTCGGATCACCTGGATATAAGCGTCTAATAACAATCCATGCTGGGAAACCAAAAGGTGCCTTAAAAGATGCATTGGATGTCGTAACTGATAAGGTTAGACGTCTCAGTTTGAGTGAACAGGAACTTGAAAAAGCTGCTGCATCTAATGGTAGTGAGTTAGTGAGGTGAGAATTGGACATCACTGTTGATGGATGCATGATAGAAGTTTCCATTGCTAGCTGGTCTTCACATTAAAGGCAAATAATTTATACTAATACATGTTGTTTTACCGTAGATTCACACAGAAGAATATTTTGAGAGTGTACCCCAAAGGAACGCGAATCACATCATCCAATTACAAGCCTCTCCTCGGATGGATGCATGGAGCTCAAATGATTGCATTTAATATGCAGGTTTGATAGTCATCATAGAACTAAGAAAGAAATCTACTTTCATTAAGAAGCCATTTTTATCTTAAGAGGCTAACACAGAGCGTGGGTTCCTTAAAATTGTCAAGGCCTTATGTATGTTCATAATTAGATAACCAGCTAGCAATTCTAATATATGTGTCTGGCCTCATGTCTTTATAACATAAGCGTCATGATTTCTACAGGATTTGTTGCAGGAATTCCACCAAGTAAATTCTTGATGTTGATGTTTTTCCTTTAACAGGGATACGGAAAATCACTTTGGCTAATGCATGGGATGTTTAGGGCCAATGGAGGATGTGGTTATGTGAGGAAACCTGATTTTTTAATGGAGAAAGGTCCACACAATGAGGTATTTGATCCTAAAAGGGCATTGTTAGTGAAGACGACATTAAAGGTGAGCTTTTCTCAAATACACAAAATAAATTTTTTACCCAATAACCGCTTCTTAGAAATTTTATTCCACTACAGGTAAAAGTGTATCTAGGTGACGGATGGCGCCTGGATTTTAGCCACACACACTTTGACACATACTCGCCTCCTGACTTTTACACAAAGGTTAGTTAAATTGATCGTGGGTATTGATAACTTGAAATAGGAAAATTTTTATGCTAAATGGCCTAGCAGTTTGTAAAAATTGCAGTATTCTGTAGAACTTCCTCATATGTTTTGCAGAACCTGCCCTGGCTTTCATATATACGACTACAGATTTTTCATTTATAGTTTTTCACTGAGGCCAATAAGTACGGCTATGTTCTATGCATGCTCATTGTATTGCAGCCATTCAATTGATTTTTTCAACTCATTGAAAGCAATGGATGAGCAACCTTCTACATTGCTTTCACATTCTAGCTGAAAAATTGCCATATACAATCAACAATAAATGGACACCTAACCTATTCTGATCGACAGAAAGTCATGTGTTGACAAATTAATGTAAACAGTTCGGCAACTCGGTTCCAATGACTAGTTGGATCTTAGGTTCTAATAAATTGTTATGTCTGTTGCATCGTGGCATCTATTCTTAATAATTTAAGGTTTCTGAAACTAGCAGATTCAAAAGCGCTAATGAAACATTGGCAGGTTCACATTGTTGGGGTACCAGCCGATGCTGCCAAGAGGAAAACAAAGATACTCGAAGACAATTGGTCTCCAGCTTGGGACGAGGAATTCACATTCCCCTTGACTGTTCCGGAGCTGGCATTGCTTTGGATTGAAGTGGGAGAGTATGACATGTCTGAGAAAGATGACTTTGGTGGGCAAACATGTCTGCCTGTCTCAGAGCTAAGACCAGGGTTCCGGTCGGTTCCCCTTCATGACAAGAAGGGAGAGAAACTGAAGAACGTTAGGCTTCTAGTCCAGTTTCAGTTCGTGTGACCTGGATACCATTCATCCAGGGTGGCACATACCCCCGTTCCCATGCAATCTTAGCAGTCGTAGTGACAAGTAGTGTAAATTGTCCCGGGATAGATACATACGGTGCATTTCATACATGGGACAGATAGTACAGGATAGACCAGTATGATCCCATTCTATATATACAATATGATCAGACTAACCTATCATGTAGTATCTTATCGTATCTCATGTACCAAACACATAGATTACAAAAATTTTGTATTTGGTCAAGGGATGGGGAAAAAGGGCAGCTAAGGTATGCAAGCAAAATGTTGCAATCTTTTTTGAAGCGCTAGGAAAAACTGATGTATTGAAAAAGTAAAACCGAAATTAGAACCCAACCAACAGCCATTAGCTATTTTGGTTAATGGGAGCCGACAATATACAATGCTTCTCAGCTAGAATTTAGAACGAGAGAAAGGGAAAGGTAACGGTGCATTTATTGCCACATCCATTATTGTAATGGCCTCTCTAAATTATGGTCTTTGTGCTTATGGACACGTTTGCGCCTTCTCTTTTCTTATCAGTCTCTGAATTCTTCTTGCTTTTTTTGTCCCCTTGCGTTTATGCAATCAAAGCAAAATGGACAATGGCAGTTATAAAACCTTTGTACATAAAGCCTTATATTTAGTAAGGCTATTTTAGTCAAGCCAATTCAGCTTCTGTATTCTTTGTATTTCTCAAAACTAGTATTTTATTTACAATATATTCTATAACTTAATTGATATTGGTATTGAAAAAATTATATTGATATTGATACTGATATTGAAATCGTTTTGAACATTAAAAATTTTGAACTGAGATATTGCAGCCCATTAACAAAAAGAAAAACTACTATTTATTCTTCACACGCTCCAATAAGATATTTACATCAGCTTAAAAGATTAAAAAAATTAAAAGAAGCTGGAAAGTCATTGAAAGATTTATGAATTTTTTTATTTTACTAATAAAAAAATTCTATCAAAAAGCATGTCAGTTATTGAATCTGTAAAATGAGACTGGAGTAACTTATGTGTGTGTGCTTCATTCAACTCCACATATAAGAAGGAACCTACAACTTAAGCGCTATCGAGTTCGAGTGGATCTTTCCGAAGCCAACCACAACAATTATTGAGTCTAAAATCAGTTTACGTGAGCACAGTAAAATTAGAAGTCAAAGAAGGACATTGTCTTAAAAGTGTAATTACTAAATCTCAAACCTAAATTATGAGTAAGGAGAAGGTAGTCAAATTACCACAAAACTACTACTTTAAATGATAAGTATTTATGAATTCATGAATATAATTATGTTTATGTTCACTGCATCATTATGTTTATTATTTTATAAGACATGATGAACAAATAATTTTTTTTGGTACCACTACTTGGTCATATAATTGGTGATATATAGAAGATATACAATTAATTTAATAATTTATTTATTTTCTTAAATTTAATATATTTTTCATAATTTAATAATTCAGATCTTTATATGTCAATTTTATACATGTTATTGTGTGTCTATCTAAATTTTTCTTTTTTTAATATAAAAAATATGTATTGCAAGTATATTGATTCTTATATTTGTGAGTTGAGACCGATAATCACTTGATATTATCTTCATTCAGCTATTTTTTCTAAGGTGAACCCATCACTCAAATATCAGTAGAACTGAATGAGACTATTCTAAAAGCGACCGCAACAATTTTTCAATCTTAAACCGGATGTCATACTTCAACTCACCTAGTTTATTTGTGTCAAAGGAGAGTGCATTAGTATGAATTTAACCGTAATTTTTTATGTAAAAATATATCGATTTATTACCGAACTATTATATTAAGCATAGTGAGCAAATATTATCTTAGTTATTTTAGGATTCAATGTTTTTTTAAATATTCTAAACTTTTTTTAGAGTATTTTAAATATTTTAAATTTAAATTAATTAATTAAAAAAATGATGACATTTAAAAAAATTAAAAATTATTTTATTAATATATTATTACTATTGTTCGAGCTGGCTCACGACTTCAAATTTCAGATTCCTCACGCCACCGCAAAATATATAATTTAATTCCGATAAGAAAAAAAAAAAAAGGAAAAACAAAGAAGATGATGATGTGACCCTATATAATTGATGTCACCCGATTGGTCCCATATTTTGTCGGTAAAATCCACTTGAATAATTTCAAATACGTAACTGATATTAACGCGCAAAAAACGCTGCATGCACTTGGGCCTTGATTCTGCTTTCTTATAGGGCGTGTATGCGGCGTTTTACTACCTGTGAAGATCAATTGCCAATATTCCAATTTTGTAAGTTTTTTGTTCAGTGTGATATCATAAATTTTTTATTTGACTTATCATGCTGAGAATTTTTCATGCAATTTGGTGAAATATCAATAAAAAGGTCTACAATACCTCGAGCCCAAAATATATTCTTGCTGACAAGATTTGTGAAAAATGCGTTAGACCTAATTTATAAGATGATTACTTGGTGTCTTGTAAGCAAATCACTTTATTTTGATCACCTCATCAAGAAAGACAAAAGAAACAGTCTTGTATTTGAAGTAAGTGAATATTTAGTGAGATTTTTTAATTTAATTTAAAATAAGATGAAAATGATATAGATGATAGAAAATTAAAAAATGAGCTATTTACTACTATTGGTAACTTTTTTAATATTATAAAAAATTAAACTGTATAATAAAATTTATAAAATAATTATTTTTTTTTACTTTCTATTAAGGGGACCCATGTAAAGAACAGAGCACCGACCTTTTTATTTTATTGGAATCATTTTTTATTAAAAAATGCATTGTAGAAATGAAGATAATAGTTTAGGTTACACAAATATAGACACGGGAGGCATGAATATCATAAGCACATATATGACGATAAATTAATTTAAAAAAAACACATAAACATAATAGACACGATTTTATATATATATATATATATATATATGTATATACACATATGGTTGATATACCTGCATAAATCTAAATAAATATTATTATTCAAAAAATATATATAATTTTTAAATTAATTATCGTGTTATTTACCATAAAATTGTTGTTATAATTAAAAAAATATCAACCACACAATGCGTACAAATAAATGAGAGTATAGCATCTGAAAAAAATTCCCTCTCTTAATTTTTTTTTTTGCTTTTAAAAATTGTGTCATCAACATGTTCTAAACATGTTTCAATATGTTCAAGCTGTGTTTGCTCTTTCTTTAACGAACATGTTTTTGATATGTTAGATATATAATCGTGAACACAACAATATTATAATTGTGTTCGTACATCTTAGGTCATCGCAACTAAAGGCTCAAGTTTTAAGTTGATGTTATTTAGTGACATCATTATTTAATTTCTACCATAATAACCCAGCACTAATGAGATTAACTAAACTCTCTTATAGCATATTATAATGGTTGTCTTATCTAGAACAAGTTAATCACTCAGCTAATTTTGAATAAAAACATCCAGCATATATAAGGAATAATTTTTGACTGTATATTTATACCACCATAAGATCGTATTTAATTATATATATTTTTTAAAAAATACTTTAGAGTAAAGAGACTTGTTAAAAATTGAAATAATTTTTTTATCGACAGTAATAAGATGTGGAACCCACTTAACTTTGCCTCCATGCAATGCTTTTGACAGACGACCTTGTAGCCTTTGTCAGATGTGTGGGCAGAAGGACCTTTCACCTTTTTGACAGTGGTGCTTCCAATTCCAAATCCCAATGACACACCAAAATGAAACGTAAGGCACAAACATCAAAAGATTAGTTCGGGCAAATGACTCCATCTTTCTTATTTTAAAAATTATTTATTAATTGTAATTTTTATCAAATTTATGTAATTAATTACATAATTTTTTTAAATAATATTTAATACATACCACAATATATAATAATAAAATATTACTTCTGTAATAATGAATATTCTTTTGTGTGTTTTCTTTATCTTATTATATATAGTTTGTTTAACAAAAAAAAAAGTGTTTCTGCATAATTACTTCTCTATTATTTTAATATATTAGAATAAACAAATCAAAATTCTACCAAGTACTGGAATGTCAATACTTTAACATTTATCTTGATATCATAAGAAATTTGAAAAAAAATCGACCCTTTTTCGTTAAGTAAGGGTCTTGATTACAGTACTTAATTATTCTTTTCTTCAAAGATAAGAATTTTTAATCACAAAATGATTACTAGAGAGTAGGTTAAGAAAATATAAATAAATATATAATTTATTTAATAATATTTAATTTTTTATTTTTTAAATTTGATTAATTAATAATTTATATTATTTTAATTTCAGTTTAATTTTACTTATGTTGCACTCACTAACACTATATTTAGAAAATTTATAGTAGAAAAAGAAAAAAAAATTATTATTTATTTTTTTCTATTTATTTTCTATCAAATTCAAATAATTACATTTTACTTTTTCTTTCACAAATTATTATTTATTTTTTTCTCACAATATTTTATTAATTACTTTTTATCAATAACAATAATATTATTATTACACTATTTTTTATTTATTTATTTATTTATTTTATTTTTACTATCTAATCACGGTATAAATATTTCTGTTGGAATTATTTTGTCTAACTTTGTACTGGCCAGCAGAAAGTGTCCGTACTTTACACTTTTGAACTCAATTGTTAATATTTAATTATTCTTTTATTGATTGCTAAACGGGTAGAGCTTTGCTTAGCCGTATTTTTTTATTTTAGGGCTTCTGATCCCAGCAAAAAGTGACAAATCAAAATTATAAATGTTACTGAGATACAAAATATAATCACGGTCACAGATATGAATTAACAAACAAAACCGTTAATTTTATTTTTTTAATTTTTATATAATAATTAATAATTATAATTAAAAAAATTAAATCCTATCTAAATTTTTGTCGTCTTTTTCTTTTTTTAGTCTCAGCAATTAAATTCAACTTTAAATATAGCAAAGCCACGTTCGTCTAGAAAAGTCTACCTGGGACCCACAAAACTTATCTGTTTCTTAACTTATCTGAAGTGAAGAATAAAAACTTCAAATTAAGTTTGTTGATATTGTAAAAATAAACAGTTAAGTATAAAAAATTATTATTAGTACACACTTATATAATCTGTAATACATAAAAATATATAATTAATTTAATAATTAATTTATTTTTTAATTTAATATAATTTAATAATTTATATAATTTTATATTTATTATTACGTATTTACGTAAATAATATATTTAACATGTAGTGATGTATTATTGTATTAGATATATTGAATTATGCAGAACTAAAAAATAACGGATCGTTTAGTGTGCTGCATTATTCCGAGATATCCTAAGCGCTAAAAATTCTGACCGTCGGTCCCTCGCTATCTCATCCAAATCTCCGACAGCAAACAAAACCAAACCAACCAACCTATAAACATCAGCCAGCCAATCTCTCTCCCTCCCTCAAAATTTTCTTACATTTCCTTCCTCTCTCTCTCTCTCTCTCTCTCTCTCTGTCTCTCCCTCAAGATCTCTTGTCTCTCCGAGAATGTCCAAGCAGACGTACAAAGTGTGCTTCTGTTTCCGGAGGAGGTTCAAGCTGGCGGCGGCGGAGGCGCCGGAGGAGATCAAGGCATTGTTTGGTCGGTACTCGGAGAACGGCATAATGACCGTTGATCACTTCCACAGGTTCTTGATTGACGTCCAGAAACAAGAAAAGGCCACTCTGCAGGACGCAGAGGCAATCTTTGATCGCCTTCACGAGCTCAAGCACTTCAACATTTTCCACCGCAGAGGTCTCAATCTGGAGGCCTTTTTCAAGTATCTTTTCGGCGACATTAACCCTCCTCTCGATCCCAAGCTCGGAGTAATTAATTTCTTTCATTTTTTCTCCTATTTTTTTATCTGTTTTTTTTTTTCTTCTGTTTTTTCTTTTTTGGCTAACTAGATAGAATTTTTTCGTGTTCTGTTTTTTCTTCTATGTTTGGAGCAAATTTAAAAGACCGTTTACAGAGGATTTATATAGAGTTTTAAATACATGTTATTTTCTATTCACGTGAAATCCGAAATTAACATTATATTGATATTACTGCTCGCTATATATTATTTTCCAATCTAAAAGTGAAGTTTCGTTTCGTTTCGTTTCGTTATCCTGGTGACAATTGTGGGAGACGCTTTTATTCGGGGTTTCGTTTATGTTGACGATCCACTTTGTACAAACGTGAGATCGCTCATGTTAACTATGTCCGTTTGTGGAATTTCTGATAGTTTTCAGATTCGCAAATTTTATATGCAATTTTTGTTGTTTCAGGTGCATCATGATATGACTGCTCCGTTATCGCACTATTTCATTTATACTGGCCATAATTCATATCTGACTGGGAATCAACTTAGCAGTGACTGCAGTGATGTCCCCATCATCCATGCTCTGCAGAGAGGTGCTAGAGTTATCGAATTGGATATATGGCCGAACACCAACAAAGATGATGTTCATGTTCTTCATGGACGGTATGCTGTTTTGGCACTATTGTTAGTTTCCCTTATGCAGCTGCCGGGTATTTAAATGCCACTCCAAATAGAATATGAAGGATAATTAGAATCCTTGATATGATCTCTTGGCATTAGTGCTCTCCCGTTCATTTTTGTGCTTGTTCTCCTTAATGAGATTAAAAGTTATGAGGAATATGTTTAACATTTTCTCACGTGCTAATACTTTTTGCGAGTTGCCTAAATTTGGAAAGACAAAGTCTAATGTTTTATGTTTTTTAATGTTCTAAGCCCTGTGCTCTATGAAAGCATTCTTTAACACCCTCCCACCCGAAGTATCTACTAATGAATCATGCATTGAAACTGTTTCTTTTGTGTAGGACGCTGACAACTCCTGTAGAACTGATCAAATGTTTGAGGTCTATCAAGGAGCATGCGTTTACTGCATCTGATTACCCTGTCGTTATAACATTAGAAGACCATCTTACTCCAGATCTTCAGGCTAAAGTGGCTGAGGTGGGTCTTTCATGATTGCTGGATTTAAAGTCTTTGGAGTTTAATGATTTCCTGTTCTTGGATATTACCTAGATGGTCACACAAACATTTGGAGACATCCTGTTTGCTCCTGGTTCAGAATGCTTAAAGGAATTTCCTTCCCCAGACTCCCTGAAGAAACGCATAATCATATCAACCAAGCCACCAAAAGAATATCTCGAAGCCAAGGAAATTATGGAGAAAGAGGACTCACAAACGAGCAGCACGGGTGACAGAAAGACTTGGGGGAGAGAGGTCTCTGAGATTAAACGCAGTATTTCACATGATGAAAAGGTGTGTGAAGAAGCAGATGGCAATTTTAGTGCATCATGCTTTTCTATTTTTTCTTCCTGACTTACCTTCCTGTAGCAGGAGGAATTGCATGGGGATGACGATGACATGGAAGATCATGATGAAGGAGATACAAAGTCACAACAAATTGTAGCTCCGGAGTATAAACGTTTAATTGCTATTCATGCTGGGAAGCCCAAAGGTGGATTAGACGAATGTCTAAAAGTGGATCCTGATAAAGTGAGACGTCTTAGCTTGAGCGAGCAACAACTTGAAAAGGCCATGGTTACCCATGGAAAGAAAATTGTCAGGTATTTACGAATGAACTATGTTTGAATAATGATAAAGTTCATGAAAGCTTCTTCATGAAATTTCATGAATAGCAGTTGGCCTGAGATTCAGGCCATTATACTGCTCCTTATGGCTCCATTTTTAGCTAACAAATTGAATTTTATTTTAATCATGATTTAGGGTAATATTAGAGACATTTAGGATAACACTGAGTACTACATAGGGTTTTTTTTTTTTTTTTTTTCCTAAAAAGAAGAAAAAATTGGGCGAGTCTATGACCAACTCCTCAGACTATAAACTGGGACCTCAAAATTACCCAAAGTCCATCTGTTTTTTTTTTTAATTTTATTTGGTGTCACATCAGCAATAATATCAATTCGTGAAGAGTTGGGATGTAAGCTTTCGGGTGATTTATCACTACTCATTATGTTTTATGAGGCAATTGGCAACTGTTTGTGTCATATGAAAGCTTGCCTATAGACAATGTGATAATGGTTGGTTTGGGTTCCCTGATGACATAAGCCTAGTAATGTTGATGTTCATATTGGGAATGTCTTACAGGCAACGGAAACAGTGGGTTTTTTTTTTTTTTTTTCTGGTTTAATGTTTTGTTGAGATGCACATTGTCCCTGATGGGACAGCCTAGTAGGAACTTAGGCTTCTATGTCGAAGGTCCTAAGTTTGAATTGTTGAGTAGGCTATATAAGAATCGTAGGATAGCCGTAGGCTATTTTTGTTGTATAGCCTATAGTCCAACGGATCCTCTTAACTAGCTAAAGAAAAGAGAAGGGGCGTGTCAATTCTAAATCACTATTTTCCAAGTTCCAACCGGAAATCATTTGTGCTGTTACAGTTGCAGTTAGCTTGTCTACTTGTGGATGTCTTCAAAAGTGTCCTGTATGCTGGTGCATATAATATTACATTTGTACTTTGAATGTGACTCATTAGATGACCTAGTTATAACAAGGTCTGATGGTTGTTTTGCTGCATAGGTTTACTCAGAGGAACATACTTAGGGTCTATCCAAAAGGTATTCGCATTGACTCATCCAACTACAACCCACTAATTGGGTGGATGCATGGAGCTCAAATGGTTGCTTTTAACATGCAGGTCTGTGATTTTACAGCTTTATCCAATTCAAGGTTTCTTGCAAAACTATCTTAAGGAAATAAGTGAGACTATGTGATGAATGAGAACATGGCTTTGAATCATTGTATTGCCTAACAGTTTGGCCTTATAAGTTTTTCTTCATTATTTTAAGCAATTAATCAACCGACATGAATATTTTATTGATTAGATGACAAGTTGTGCATGTTAGATGAAAAATGGGCTACAGTGTGTGACTAATGAACTAAGCATACTGTTTTGTCTCTTTTCATTTTCCTCTGCTAAGCACTAAAACCGGCTGCTCAAGTGTAGGGATATGGAAGATCACTTTGGGTGATGCAAGGAATGTTCAGAGCCAATGGCGGGTGTGGGTATGTGAAGAAACCAGATTTTCTATTGAAGTCTGGTCCAGATGGTGAGTTATTTGATCCCAGGGCTACATTGCCTGTGAAGACAACATTGAAGGCAAGTGCTGCAAATGCTACAATGGTTGATTAGAGTTCGTTCAGTTGGCCCTTTCCTGCAAGTCCTCTCATAATTTTGTCTAGACAATAAAGTAATCTTTCTTCTTGCTGAATAGGTGAAAGTATTCATGGGGGAAGGTTGGTCCTTTGATTTCCACCGCACACATTTTGATTCATTTTCTCCTCCAGATTTTTATGCAAGGGTAAGTGGATAAATTCTTTAGCCTTTTCACCTTTTCTGACGAATGATTGCAATCTACAATGTCACATTTTGATGTGCGCAATCAACAACTCATTCTTGCTCACTATATTTGCCATTCCGTCTTTTTGGCCACCCCATCTTTTTGCATTGGCAATTTTAATCATACGTTTCGGTATGGAATATGCGAACTAAGGCTTGATTTTTTCATTGTGCAGGTGGGGATTGCTGGGGTCCCTGCCGATACTGTAATGAAGAAGACAAAGACGCTGGAGGACAATTGGATACCTGCTTGGAATGAGGAATTTGTGTTCCCTTTAACCGTTCCAGAGCTGGCTTTACTTCGGATCGAAGTTCACGAGTACGACATGTCAGAAATGGATGACTTTGGAGGCCAAACATGCCTTCCTGTGTGGGAGTTAAGAAGAGGGATTCGAGCCGTTCCACTCCACAACCAAAAGGGGGAGAAGTATAACAGTGTAAAGCTCCTTATGCACTTTGAATTTGTTTGAAACAATTGGCAGTTCCACACTACCATGACTTTCACCAGGGCATGTACAAATTTTAAAGCTGCGTTGCTCTAGTTGCTGTTGCTGTGTGCTGGTTGTGGCTGCAAGATCCACATCGCCTGTATGATTGAATAATGCCTGCCCTGCTGTTGTTGTCCTGTAAAAAGTAAGATTGTATGTTGTATCTATTTTCCTGTAATCGTAAAGCAACAGTAATTATGTTTTTTTTTGGGTCTCCTAATAAACTTTTTGGCTGGTGAAGAGAATGTCTCCATATTTGTCAATATGTCAAGTTTTGTTTTCGCCATTTATTCTTCCTGTGTCTCTTATTGATTTGAAGCTTGTAACTTATCCACAAAAGAAGTATTCATTTAAGGAAACCAACTTAACGAAAGAAAATTAACGCAAGTATATTGATGATGTTGAGGTAACTCCTAGTCCTGGTATGTAGGCAGCTACAGGGCCACAGATTGGACGTTATAAAATTATTTCTAATTAAAATTCAATTACTATTTTCAGTGGTAACGGGCAATCAAGCTCCTTTTATGTTACCAATAACGGTACTTGTTTTCTCAATCATAACAACATATCTTAAAATGTTAAAATTAGTGTTTATGGATTGCTGATTGTAAACCTAAATTTGAGGGGAAAAAAATCACAAAAAAAAAAAAGAATAGTTTGGTCACCGAACTACTTGACAGTTTTCAACTTTTGATTTTTAATTAACGTATTCTATGTATGTACCTAATATGATATGTAATTGACATAAGAGTAGCTCAATCTCACAAGTCACAACTATTATTATTATTATTATTATTTAAAACCCTTTTCTTTTTTTTTTTGTCATAAACAGCCATAAGTGAAGAGACTCAAACTTTAAAATGAAAGGACCTCAATTGGGTTAAAACTCAATTCTACTGCACTGAATCAACTTCAAGCCTGAATGTGCCCATTCAGGAGACATCCAATAAGCTTTAGACAAGTGAATTTAAATTTTTTTTTTCTCTCTTAAATTTGATATTAAAAGTAATCACGTACTTACATTACATGCAGATTTTACATTAATTTTTAATTTATTTATTTATAAATTGTTATAAATTTGTTTCAAAATTTATTTTATAAAAATATTGTCAAAGTTTGACATATATAGGATATAAGATTGAAATCATATTGAGCATATACATGCATATGTAAATAAAATTTTTATTTCACGTCTCCAACTTTTTTTTCCCCCTTAAGCAAAAGGAGTCAAAGAAATAAAGAGAGAGTTAAAAATAGTCAATAAAAACAGCAGTTCAAGTGATAACGTCACTCCAATTGGCTTTTTCAGTATTTTTCATCTTTATTCCTCTACAGTGATGCAAAGAAGAGTGAAAGAATAGGGAATTGGGAGACTTCAGGCGCCTTGTATTGGATGTCTATGAATTATTCTTTGGCACTTGATGAAAAGCCTTAGCAAAAATCGCTGCCAAGCCTCGAATATCATGTTATTGGCCAGTTGCAGCCTGTATCAAAACCTGAGAGACCTAGATTTTCCGGCAGGCTGGGCTAGTGGACCAGGCTTATTAGATAAGCCCAAAGGTGTCGGGAGCTCTATGGCTCGAATTAGGCCTTCAGTAGCAGAATCTCAAGTCTCTAGCTGAGATTGATGTACCACCAAATTCTTCTCTATTTCAACAACAACAAAAAAAAAAAAAAAATCTTCTCTATCCTAGCGGCAGATTTGGAGTGACCCCCAATAATCTCAAAATTAATTGAGATGCTTTCTAGATTGCCTAATCGGATCAGCGCTAGAATTCTTGTGATTTACTCTCTTCAATTCCTACGATATCTTCATTCAATGAAAAAAAGCTAAAAAAGTTCAACCAAAAAAAAAAAAAAATGCTAAAAAGGCTGTGCATATATGTTTTTAATTAGCATGAATATATGTTAAAAGAAAATCTTTGATACGAAAAGCAATTAAATGCCTGCTTAAAATTAACAAATAGTCTGAGACCAGTAACTGATATTCCAATTTAACTGAAATACAATAATTAACCCACTAGGCATACAATCAAAAAAATTAAAATCAAAATCACATTAAGAATACAGGAGAGTAAGAAAAAACACAATTTGAAAAAGTCACAGTATTACTATTCGGTATGATAATTTAACGGTAAGTTGATATAGTAGTTTAGTGATAAATCGACGTGTTTTCACGCTAGCGGCTAACACGCTGATGATTTAGGTTTGAGTTCTCGTGCCCACATTTCTTATTGATTGACCCATGCTAGAGACCGTTTTAGGTGTAAACTATGATGCATGACATTGGGAGTCCGATTCAATAATTACTGTAATTTTCAGTTGTAGAGTCATGCTGGTCCTCGGATGGTGAGTCTGCATCTTTAAGGTAGTTGAACGAGATTCAAATACAAACAAAAGAGGATTACTTTTGTTCTAACTCATAAAATTAATAATTGATATACTTGTAATAATTTTTTTCTTTTGATAAAAAGAGAAGTCACAATATTTTGACGTTTATGTTATGTGAAGTAAACAATTGTGAAAGATAATTACTTTTGAAAGGAAGATGAAGCAACAGAAATAAATTTTAGTCATAAAGAATTTGAAGAGATTAACGAAAGAATAAAGTTGAACGTGTATATGAGCTACATAAACTCGACTATGGCGAGGGAAGGAACACATGGGAGCACTTTTTTTCTTTTTTTGTTATTATTATTATTTTTAATTTTATTTTAAGAGCTAGAGAGCAAGGGCAAGAAAAGGAGGTTGGCGAACCATTCGAACCCTGACATATAGAAGCATAGGATATGATGGCCTGAACGACTCTCCTTACCGACATTTGGAAATTCCCAAGATGTCGGCCGCCATGGCTAGCTCCCCGCAAGCCCTGTCGGATTCGGACTCCGATTCCGACCACTCCCACACCGAATCCCACCGCCACACCGATCTCTCGGACTCCATTTTCAGATCCTACTTCGAACACACGGCCAAGAGCCAATCGCCGTCCGCCACCCCGACGCCGCAAGACCTCTCGAAAATCCAATCCTTTCTCAACTCTTCCTCCTCCGGCGCCCTGTCATGCCTCATATGCCTCGAGCGCATCAAGCCCTCCGATCCCACCTGGTCCTGCACTACCCTCTGCTACGCCGTCTTCCACTTATTCTGCATCCAGTCCTGGGCCCGACAGGCATCCGATCTCTCCGCCATGCGCGCAACCACGCGCCTCCCGATCTCCTCCGACAAAGCAGCGGAGATATCCACGTGGCATTGTCCGAAATGCAGATCCTCGTATTCGAAATCCGAGATCCCTAAAACCTACGTTTGTTTCTGTGGCAAACTTGAAAATCCTCCGCATGATAACCCCTGGATTTTGCCGCATTCTTGCGGCGAAGTCTGTGATCGTCCACTGAAGAACCATTGTGGGCATTTTTGTTTATTGCTGTGTCATCCGGGGCCGTGCCCTTCGTGCCCAAAGCTTGTAAAAACCAAGTGCTTTTGCGGGAAAATTGAAGACGTTAGGCGTTGTGGGTATAAATTGTTTTCGTGTAATAATGTATGCAACAAATTGTTAGATTGTAAGATTCATAAGTGTAAAGAAATTTGCCATAATGGAACTTGCCCGCCTTGCCACGAGCGGGCGAATTATAGGTGCCATTGTGGGAAGAAACAGGAGGAGAGGGAGTGCTGTGAGAGGGATTTCTTGTGTGAGAATCCGTGTGAGAGATCATTGGAATGTGGAAAGCATGTTTGCAAGAGAGGGTGTCATTCAGGGGAGTGTGGGGAGTGTCCTCTTCAGGGAAAGAGGACGTGCCCATGTGGAAAGAGAGTCCATGAAGGAATTCCTTGTGATGTTGTTGTGCCTGTTTGTGGTGCTACTTGTGATAAAAAGTTGAGCTGTGGTTTCCATAGGTGCCACGAAAGATGCCACCGTGGACCCTGCATCGAGACTTGTAGAATTGTGGTCACCAAGTTGTGTCGCTGTGGTGGCTTGAGGAAAGAGGTAATGTTTTTTCACTTGTAAGTTTCAATTTATGGCTTTTTTGATGGGTGCATTGCTAGGAGGCCATTTTATGTTAATCTCTTGTTAACTTGTTTTTTTGGTACCTCGATAATATTGTCTCTCATAAGCTTTGAATTGCAGTAGAAATAATGTATTCTTATGTTAAGCAGCGATGCGGTAAGATTATTAATAATTAGCTTTAGCACTGTCAAGTCTATTTTGCTTCAAACTTTTTTAAAGTTCCAAATTGGGAAGATTTAACTGAATTTAAGTTAGGTTCCTTGCTACCAAGATTTGGTTTGTGAGAGAAAGTGCCACAAAGTGAGAGATTGTGGGCGGCATGCTTGCAAACGTCGGTGCTGTGATGGTGACTGTCCCCCATGTGGAGAGGTGCGGTTGTGATCCCTTCTTGCTTCATGCTCATGCCATCAATTATCTGTGTGGTTCATAGTGAATGAACTGAATTGCAGGTCTGTAACAAGAGACTTCGTTGTAAGAATCACAAGTGCCCTGCCCCATGCCATCAGTATGTTGACACTCATCAAGCTTTACTTACATTTAGCTTATGTTTGAATTGTAGCATGTGTCATACAGCTTCTTTGTGTCCAATCTTTGTTACTAATATTTGCCCTAGACATTTTGCTAAATCTATTTGGATTGTAAGAATCAATTGTTGTTGTTACATTTGAGCTTATCTTCTTAAGTTAGTACGTTTAATTTGATGAGAAGCTCTATTTTGGATGCAAAAGTTATCTTATAGGCAATATATTTTGATAGCTGTTTTTGTGCTTGTAGAGGTGCCTGTGCTCCTTGCCCTGTGATGGTCACAATCTCATGCGCATGTGGTGAGACTTACTTTGAGGTAAGTGATTGATATCATGAACCTCATTTTATGTAGATCATTTGAAAGCCTTATTTGCAACTCTCTACATCATCTTTAAATAAGATCATACAGGGCTAAATGACTGCTATGAATAAGATTGGAAATTGGAAGAACTGTGTTTCTTCTTAGTTTAACTTAACTGGAAGAGTTCATGAAAACCATTCCAAATCCTAAATGTTTGGTGTATTTTTTTTTTCTTTCTCTTGCGTCAATTATGTAGCATTGTATTAATGCTTGAGAATCACATCCGTATTATCATGTGGATTTTCTGCTAGGTTCCTTGTGGTACTGAGATGGACCAAAAGCCTCCTAGATGTCCTAAAACCTGTGGCATACGTCCTTTGTGCAGGCATGAATCAACTTGCAAGGTACTGATGGTATAGCTATTACATTGAATGGGGTGTGCTTCCGGCTGAGGTTTTCTGCAGTTATAGTTTTGATTTAAGCTTTTTAAAAAATGATGCTATAAATCAGATTTCTAAGCTGAGATCAATTTCCCAATTTCCAACTACATCTGCGTGTTCACGATTGAAGCTTAAGAATATCTTACTCAGAATTTGAAATGTCTGATGGACTTTACCTAAATGATAAAATTTCTTTGCAGAGCAGGCTGCTCATATTTTCTTGTTTTTTTTTTTGCTGTTACTCTTAAATTTTCATATCCATATGTGTAACCCTAATTAATTTTGTTTAGTTTATAATCCTTATCATTTTTTGCTCAAGCAAGTTGTAACCAATTTTACATGTGTTGTTATCCAGCCACACAAATGTCATTATGGAGCATGCCCCTCTTGCCGGCTGATTTGTGAAGAAGAATACCCCTGTGGCCATAGGTGCAAATTAAGGTTTGAAAATCTACATGTCCATTAACAATTTCTTTATAATTTTGGTTGGAGGTAATTGCAGATGTCTGCCCCTGGTCAAGTACTCTGTCTGTTTCATTGTTTCAGGTGTCATGGTCCAAGACCTCCTCCTAATCCTGAATTCACATTGAAGCCAAAGAAAAAGAAATCAAATCGTCAGAGTGAATCTACTCCAGGATCTCCATGCCCTTCTTGCCCAGAACTTGTTTGGAGATCATGTGTTGGCCAGCACATTGGAGCAGAGAGGATGGTTGGTTGTGTGCATCCTTTTATTGATACACATTTGCTTTCCCAAAAAAATTTTACGCCAAAATGTTGTTACAGTTATTATATTGCTAATATTTGGGATTGGGGTTTGTTACTGTCATTTCAGATGGTCTGCTCGGATAAAAGTCAGTTTTCATGTGACAATTTGTGTGGCAATCCTCTTCCTTGCGGCAATCACTATTGTACAAAGACTTGCCACTCTTTAATAAGTCAGCCCGCAACATTGTCAGTTCAGGACGAAATAGGTGATTCTTGTGAAGAATGTCATCTTTCATGTGAGAAGGTGCTAACTTTATATTATTGCATATAGTCTACGTCTGTCTTTATCTCTATTTGATCTTTATCTGTGTCAGTTACCAAAATAGTTTTGGTACACCTGAGCCAAATCTCATCTCTGAAACATTATTTGTCTCAAAGTTCCCTGATGACGTTATGTTGTTTGATGCTTTGCTCAGGAAAGGAAGCCTTCCTGTTTTCATCCCTGCCCACTGCCTTGTCATCCCGGGGAGTGCCCTCCATGCAAAGTGCTCGTGAAACGATCATGTCATTGTGGTTCTATGGTCCATGTCTTTGAATGCATATACTATAATTGTTTAACGGAAAAAGAGCGAATGGCTGCTCGTTCATGTGGTGGACCATGCCATAGGTAATACACGCTTTTTTTTTTTTAATTACTTATGAGATTGTTGGAGTTCCCTTGCTTGACCATTGGATATTTACGTGCACAATTATTGTTTGTGGACATAATAGTGAATAATTTTGAGTGTTTTGAATGATGTGATATGTTTCAAATTTCTTTATGATTTCTGTGAACAATTTTCAAGGCCCTTGCATATGTCAGGGCGTTTTAGTTGCCACTAAATTGTTGGTGTGATCTACAATGCATTATGGTAATGTACCTTTGAGGATGCTATGATATTAGTCTTGCAGGAAGTTGCCCAATTGTACACATTTATGCCCAGAGACTTGCCATCCTGATCAATGCCCATCACCTGAAAAGTGCAGTAAAAAGGTAATGATTGTTATTTACTCGCCATAGAAATGATTGGTTAAGCAGGCTGTTTGCTTTTCTATGTGCCCATTATTTGTAGGGAAAATCTTTGTTGACTTTAAGTTACCAACCTTGTAACCTTTGGAATAATTTTGTAAATAGTACTCTTTATCTCAAGATTTCCTAATTTGACTCACTTTTTAGGTGAGTTAATTTAACTCAATGTTAAATGCAAGTGAAAACAAAAATTTTAAGTGGAATCTAGTTGAAAGGAAAAAAAAAAAAAGGGATTATGTGGTCTAAAATCATATGTGCTATATTCACAAAAGAGATGGATATGTATGGTAAGCATTGTTTATCTCTGTCAAAGGTTTAAAGTTTTCAATTCATATTGGGTAACTTTTTCAATGGATGTGATGTTGTGAAGAGTTACAATTTGAAAGCGGAGAACTTACGCTGTTTTTTTACAAAGCTGAAACTTTTATTTACGAAGCGGATGTGTTGTTGTGGTCTAAGGTTAATGATTTGAAGTCACCGAAGGTGGCATGTTTTTCTTATAGCTTCTGTGTAGCTGCAGAAATCATTTTCAATCTATTAGTTGTTGACCTGATTATTCGTGCCAACTTTTCCCTTCCAAGGTTACTGTTCGTTGTCAATGTCAAACCTTGAAAAAGGAGTGGCTATGCCAAGATGTTCAAGCAGCCTACCACAAAGCAGGTCGTGATCCCAAAGATTTGTCCAAAAACAACTTTGGTCTTGGACTTCTTCCTTGTGATTCTAACTGCAAGAAGAAAGTACAGGTTGTGGAACAGGAACTGCATATTCGTAAATCCAAAGACTACGAGGTACTTTTTATTCTCAGCCAGAATTGTTGGGTTTCTTCTGGCTTTATCTTAGTCTTCAGCAGTGTCAACTAAAAGATGATCATGATAGCATTGTTGTTGAATTCCTCGTTTGCCATATTCTTACAGCGCCATCTTAGAAAAAGTGTGGACACTATCTCAGCCAATGCAAGACCAGTAAAGATGAACTTATTTTTTTTATGCACACAAAAAAATAAAATCTTTAGTGAATGGGCATTTGGATTTGTTCTGCATTCTGATAAACTGCCATGCTATTAATACAGGAGAAGGATTCCGTAAATGAGAAGCCGGCAACAAAGCGAAGGAGACGCCGCGAAAGGGTACCTGAAACAAAGCTGAACTCAACATTTCAGGTGCGAAAATTTGTTCCTTTTGTGGAAAATCAAACTATTTGAGACTGCTGCTATCAGTTTGTTCATTGATGACCCATGTTTTTGCAACAGAAAATCGTTAGCACGGTGAAGTTGGTTTTTCTAACAGCTGCCATTTTATCTACCCTGTTGGTAGCTACATATTTTGGTTACAAGGGTCTGTTGTGGCTCTCTGATTGGATGAATGAGGTCGACGAGCAAAGACAATCTAGAAGATACCCGCGAATTTAAACCCACTTGGGCCAAAGTGTGCCTTATCTTTAAATTTAAATAGAACATTGAGTTTGATTGGCATACTGTTCACCAAAAATTCTTTTTCTGTTGAAGCCTGACAGTCAGGATTAGCCACCGGATTCTCTGTATTTTTGGGGTCTAATTATCCACTAGATTCTCATAGTTCTCTCTCTCTCTCATTTTCTTGTCTCTTCAGACAATTATGTATTTTGTAGAATTCAGATTTTGGCATTGGTGCTATTCAGCAGCGTGCTTTCAAAGGTGGTAGTGGATAATAATTTTGATTTTTATGAATGGATTAAATTTTCATCGAATATTTAACTTCATTTAAACTGTTATGTCTAAATCTAAGGTATTTCCTAGTACCATTATTTCCTTTTTTTTTTTTAAATAAAAAAAGTGTGTTGATGTATAAGTTATCGTACCTGTAAGTCGAGATTAGTAATTATTGTTGTCTTTATTTAATCTCCTTCACAAGAGAATTTATCATTTAAGTACTGTTGGGATCAAGTGATCGTTCTTCACATCAAATTTTGTTGATTACGAATCTTAAACTTGGAGCACAAGACACATTTTTTTTTACATGAAAGGTCATGTTATTGTGACTTAAATCTAAACCAATGAAGAGAAAAACATACTGAATCATTTATCAAATTATCATTTTAATAATTCATACTACCTTCATCAGCATAAAGAGAATTAAAAATTATATATTTTTATTTTAAATTTCTGTCTCTAGTGTTCTTCTCCACAGCTTTATCATCCAAATTCCGAACAAATCTCTAATATTAATGTTTAACTTTTAACTTTTGGGTATTCAAAACCATCAAATGTTGTTGTGATTCCTGTTTAAACAAAATTTGTTTGAGATGAATTATTGTCTGCCGCAGTTTATATCTAATTAATTATAGGATTCGTCTTTGCACATTAGCTACTCGTGGAACCTAAAAAAGTTGGTTTTGTTATTGCAGTCTGAATGGTACATATCTGAGCAGAGCTTAGCTAGGATATGCAAAATAAGTAAATGGCTTACGTTTCTAACACGATGTCGGCTAACTAATTGAACTTCTGATTAATAATATAACTATTTTCGACTCGACAAACCTACTGCCGCTCGTGGGCCCATGCTTAGGAGTTGGGATGTTTCCTCGTCTTCTGCATTGGCAGACAATACCACCACACGATTTGCAGCATATTGACCGTCCACGTGCGATAGTGGATACTCACAGCCGCCATACTTGGGAAAGGGAAAATTTTTTTAACTTCTTAACAATGACTTCAAAATAATATTAAAAAATTTGAACTATTAAATAATTAAATTTAATAAAAAAAACATATAACCTATTAGATTGTTTTTTTACTTAAGGATGATTTATGTGGTTTTGCTCGTTGGAAGATACAGACAGAAACATTTGGGGACCATCGGTGATAACAACAATAGTTTACCGTGTAACCTTCAATCAATGGAGATGGCATCATAGCAAGCAAGACCATTATTTCTTGGTTCAAATATCCGGTTAAGAGGGAAAAGATTATTGATGTTGCTTGCCCAAGCAATTGGAACGGAGTACAGAATAGATTTCACGGTGGCTTCGAGTTTGATGTGCGAATTTTCAACCCACCAAAGGGGAAAATATTTTGTACCCAAAAATTGGACAAAGATTAATAATTATCCATCAGTGTTTACGTTCAACATTGGTGCGAACAATGTACTTTCAGACCGAGGAGATCTTTCCCTGGCCTACAAACCTATGAACAAAATTACAATATGAATCGAAGTATGAACAATCCTACAGACATGAAACAGGGTGTACCTATTGATCAATCGAAGCAGCAGAGGATTTCCTTTTTTCCTTACCTTTCATCAATGCTCCCGGCATGCAAGTTAATCCTATACAGCAGGTAATGTCTCCTACAACCAGAAGCTGCCTTTGAATGAAACGACTCCATCGATAGCACAAAGAAAGGGAAATGACTTTCCTTGCACGCAATTCTTGTGCTACTATGTCCAACCGGAAGCAGGAATCCCCTGCTTTTGAAACCATTCTGGCATGTGGAATCTTTCATAAAGCACAGGTCTCACATCTTTCTGCTGAGAGAGGTGTTTGAGGAGTGGAAGAAGCACATCCAGAAGCTAATTAACCCATAAGAAGGAAGAAAAAGTGGTAAGCACGTGAAACAACCAGATCAAGGATTGACCCTGAAATTTCTCTAACTTAAACCATGATACCTGTGTATCATACGGAAGCCCCGCAGAAAATGGAATACACGGGATGCCATTTAGTGGTTGCAACAAGAAACTGAAAGGGTTATTGTCGACAATAACAATCCGACAAGGATCCTTTGCTAGGCAAGAGAGATCCTTGACATGCTCCCGGTATTCCCTGTTCATAGCAGCATCAGAGGCATCGCAAAGGAAAAGCAATCTCAAGCTTCACGTGTATTCAAGAAAAGCCCACGAAATTAATAATAGTTATATTGTACATGCAAGTGAAAAACATGCTCATTTTTGTAATTACTTTGGGGATGCAAACATTAAGCCCCTAATGTCTACCCATTCAACGACTGACAAGGAGTTGAAGCAAAGCACTTGCAAGAAATGAGTCATTACACAAACTATCCAGCTGGCAAATGTTGAGTTCATTGAGGATCCAGTTCAATTAGGTGGCAAAAAAAAAAAAAGAAAAAGAAAAATAGTTCACTTTCCACAGGATATGTGAATAACTTGCCTATTCTCTTGCAAGCTTGATACAATGAATTGTTTGATTTATGCTGAGCTATCATGCGTATTGTTAGAAGAAATCTTCAAAAGTTTGCTTTAGCATGCACACAATTCTATCCAATGATTTGAAGACAAGTGAATATGCAATGATCTATCTCTATTCTGTTCAGATCTCTTCAGACATGGAAATTACAATTCCTTAGATTGACCAGCAAAAAAGTAAGAATTTCACAAGCAGATGCCATCATCTTCTGAGGGTACCTTTACTTGTGAGCGTGTTGACCAATTATGGCTGTCCAAGGCCAAGCTATGGCACACAGATAATTTAAATATCCTATCACTAATTGTTAGCTGAAAGAGATCAAGATATGCGTGGCTTCTCACAAAAATTGACTATTATGAATTGCCAAGTTTAAGCAGACCATAACATAACATTCGACTCTATATGCTTACACATCTCTTTGAAGCAGCAAATATTCAAGGATAATGAATAAATTTTTACATGCAGCTTTCACAGTACTTGTCAAAAACTTGAGGAAAAAGGACAGGAAGGAAAACAGAAACTCAAAATGCAGAGCTTACGTGCTAATTGTTGAAGGTCGATAAAGGCGAAGACTAAATCTATTTTCTGTATCAATTCTGTCAACAAGTGGTCTAGCATAGCCTGCAAAATTCGTTGAAAGTCACTTTAACTTTCAAGAAACTTAACAGTAAGAGAACAGATAATAAGCGAAATTCCATATGAAGTAACAAGCAAACCTTCAAGGCCAGCAGTGAACAGCACAAGGTCTGCAAATTCACTAAGTTGTTTTAGGAATTCACCCAACCCTGGACGCTCAAACACCGTAACATAATTGATCTTCGATTTTCCTTCACATTCCTTCAAACCCCAACATAGACGAATCAAAATATTTTCCCAAAATTGACAATATAATATAATTTTCTAACTACAAGATGATGAACAAGACCTTGTCTGAAGAAACACATTCCAGCTCAAACCACTGCAATCCAGCTTCAACGGCTTGATTCCGTACAACTACTGGCAAGCTGGATGTCTCGTACGCACACACCAGAGTTTCATCTAAGTCAAGAACCACCTGTAATAAGAGTTTCGAAAGCATCCCGAATGCGTTTCAATATTGAAGGTCCATTGCCAGTCGAACTTTTCAAGTGATTCCTTTTTTTTTTTGTTGAAAAAAAAGAACGTAACAACATGGAAATTTTGAGTACTTATAAAACCTAAAGAAACCAACAATGAGCAAACACGTTCTAGGAATCATTGCATCGAACTGGTGGTAATCAAAATATACATAGGAATTCGTACGACCGATAAGCCTGTTTTCGGACCAAAGACATCCAAGGTTAAACGGAACATTTCTTGTGTAAGCGAAACAGCTTGTCTATCCGTAACCACACCAGACATCTTGAAATAGAAAATTTAATGATATTATTCTGGAAAAAGCGACAATTTCAAAAAATATAGTCCAATCGACAATTAAATCAGGACCCATTTGTATATTTGAAATAAAAACTGATTCCTAAGGACAAAGAGAATAAATACCGTGAGCTTCTGAATAGGCTCGTCGGCGCGCGGAGGCTCGGGGCCGGTGGAGATCTCGAGAGTCGGGGAAGGATCGGATTCCGGCAACTCGACGACGGGCAAGGGCTTGAAGGCGTGAGAAGAGGAGGAAGGAGAGAGCAGAGGAAGGTGGCCTAAGGCCCTGAGGATGGTGAGGAAGATCTGAAAGAAGAAGCCCAGCCAGTTCCAGAGTGTTCTCCACACTCGCACAGACCGAGGCGAATACACCACCTCGGCCTGCGTCAACTCGGCGGCCATCAATAGGAACCTGTTAAAAAGGTGAACCGCAGCGGAGGCGGACGAGACGGCGGCGGCGGCGGCGACGGTTGCTACACAGTTAAGAGGCAATCAAAGATAAGTTTTATTTATCAATATGGTTTGATTTTATTTATAATTATTATTGGTCTCTCTCTCTCTCTCTCTCTCTATCTCTATCTTTCCGTGCTTTTTCTGTCTGAGTTGTGGTCATGGACATGGTGCTGATTGTTCGAAAAAGTCTAGAGAGAGAGGGGGGGAGAGACAGCGAAATTTGAGATGGGAAAGACTAGAATCCCACGCGCTGTTCCACTGACCGTGACGCAACAATTTTGAAATTTCCCACACGAAAAGTTTGGAATGGTAATAATTTAAGAAGAAGAGTCTTTGATTTAATTCTTTTCAAAAATAGAAACTTGACAGTCTAACCCAGCAAGAGGCATGACGCTTTACTTCTTCCTATGGAAAGTTTGCAAAAAGGACAGTGGTTGGTAACTGAATCCCTCTTTAAAGTTTGAGTTTTTTTTAATAAAAATTAATTTTTATTACACTACTTAATTTAAATAATAACAAAGTATTTACATAATTTATTTAATAATATTTAATAATTTATATTATTTTATTATAACTTTATTAGTATTTAAATGTTGTTATTTAATATTTTTCTTAAAATTTAACATCATGCCTTTTCACCCAATATATTTTATTTTTACACGAAAAACTTTAATCAAGAACAAATAATAAATGCAACGAGTGGCTTGTGCGATTTTGAGTTCATTCCGAAGATCATTGATTTAAGTCCTCGCTGAATTAAGTATTGAGACTCAATATATGCTAAATTTGAGGAGTCGCAAATGATTTAGTGTTATTCGCTAGGCTTGTGGGTTTTACTTTTTATAAGTTTAGTGTTAATAGTTCAATTTATTTTATATAGTGATCAGAATACAGCTTTATAAGTATTACCTTTATATATATATATATATATATATGAGCAATAATTTTAACTTTTTTTTAGGAGAAAACATTATTAGACAATTATTAAAGAGTTATATGTTCAATTTTTAAGGACCCAAAAAGTATTTCGTATTATCCATGTGCTAATCGAAATATAAACTATATTTTATAAAATCATAAATATTAACTTACTTTCACGAAGATTAAAATAATATATATATAATTCACACCACACTATAAAAATTTAGGCTAAATTTTTTTCTTTTTTATAAGAAGTAGTGAGATGAACCTACACAAACCCGTTTGAAAATTCAAACTCAGAATTAGAGAGCCTGAATACTACAAAGAAGAAGTAGTTTTACTGAGAATGAGGGAGGCTGAAGGGTCAAAAGTTTAGTCGAAGCTAAATCAATAGTCAAACATTCAAACTCGTTTTATATGTTGAATTCTTAATAAGGGAATACACCTACATAAACTCGTTTGAAATTTGATTGCGCAAATTTTATATACAACACCACAAGAATGCATATAAACTTTCTGGGCCATTTAGACAAGTACTTAAAAATTAAAAGGGAAGTTTGAAAAAAAATATATATTTCATGTATAGGAAATATTTTAGGAAAGTGATGTTATTGCTGGATTGAAGAACTTTGGGAAAGAATGAGACTCCAATAAATAAAAAGTCAAGGAAAAAAAACACCATGATAATATTTTATCATGGTCCCACCGTTACTGGCATTCAATTTATAGTGAATAATTTTAGTAAATAATGTAGAAATTATAAAGAAAATAATGATTGTAATCATGTAAAACATTTGAAGAGATATTAAAGGAAAGAAAATTATTGTTATGTCAAAAATTAGGTGGAAATTTATGGAAATACTAGTCAAAAAAAAAGTTATGGAAATAATTAATTTTCATTATCATGGCAAAGAATTGAAGATAATAAACAAAGTGTTAATCCCAATCATGTCGATATTCATTGCGTTACTTTGTTGAGAACCTAAAATTGCTCAAAGTATCATTTTAGTTTACAAAGATTTAAATTCAAATCTCAAAAATTATGACTAATTTGTAATCCACAATAATTAGAATTTTTATTTTTATTATAAAAATTTTAAATTTTAATATTAGTAAGAGAAAGTTCGATATTTATAAAAGTAGAAGAATTAATTTATTGTACGATTTATTATTTATTGTCATTTTAATCGATAATGAAAAAAAAAAATATATACTTTGTATTTTTATTTTTACTTTGTTTGGAGAATTTAATATTTAATTGACATGTGTCACTAACACTCTGTTTGGATAAAAGGGAATTGAATAGAAAATGAATAAAATAAATGAATAGAAAATGATATAGTAATGATCATATTATAATTAATGAAAAGTAATGATTAAAAAATTATATAAAAAAATAAATAATAATTTATTAGAAAAAATAAAAAATAATTATTTAAATTAATAAAAAATAAATAGAAAAAAAAATCTTATTTTCCTTTTATTTTTTTTAATTGAAAATTGCCAATCAATCAAGTGTGGGTTCAACCGTTCAAGGCTGTTTTCAAGCCAATGGCGAGGCAACGTAGTGTGCACGCGTTAGTATACGGTGCGTGGAAGATAATAACAAATGTGTAATATACAGAGGAGTGAGAAAGATGAAAGAGCTTTTCCGAGTGAACGAATGATCCAATAAGAAAAGACAAATCTCTGGTACTTTAATAAGACTCTCTGTCCTTCTGTCCTCCATCATCATTATTAATTTATTATTATTTCATTCACGGCGCCAGGCGGCCAGGGCCAGGAGAGGACACGCCAATATTACGTTAAGTCACGCCTACTGACCCCAAGCTGCGTCTTCTTTTATGCTTTTTATTTTTTTCACACTTATTTTTTATTTTTAGTTGTCCGCTCTCTTTAATTTTTTTTAGCAGAGGTATTTTTACACATAATTATTTACGAAATTATTCTTTACAAACAGTATTAAAGTTGCTATTAGTACGAAAATTCGAACACTAAAACTTATTTTACTATCAATCATCCTCACCAAAAATTTAAAACGTTTAACTACTCGAATTAAGAATTATTTCTAAAACTTTATTGTTACTTACTTCATATGGCCATGTGGGCTGCCAACTGATTAACCAACTCCGGCTGGCGGCAGTTGAACGCTGAGGAAGCAAAAGATACCGATAAAATTTGGAAAGTAATAATGGATATTAAACTTAAACAAAATATTATTCTTACAAAGAAAGTTCTCTAAACATTAGATATGCACTTGTATTACTCAATTTTGATTGATGGTTGCTGCTAATTTGCCATTCATCAAAAAATGGGTTATACAATTAACAATTAAGATTCATTAATATAAATTTTTGTCTGATCTTAGCGTCTAATTTTGGAATTTATTAACTTTTTCGTTTTAACAAATGCTTCTGGTCCTCGCACCCTATGCTACGTACCCATCTCTCCAAGAGATATTATATATTTTGTTTGTTTCTTGGACATGACTTGGTTGGTCCAAGTCTCCCTACAAACTCGGGGACTTTGGGCGAAATATTCAGATTCCAGATTCGTGCTTATCAGATTTGTCGATTTAGTGTTCTGATTTTGACGTTAATCAAATGAAAAAAAATAAAAATGGTAATAATGCTTAGGACCTTTCAAGATTAAATAATGTCATTTTGCTTTTCTGAACTAATTAATACAAAGTCGCCTCTTATCTTTATCCATGGCTTGTCTCAATTGACGCAGCACCAAAACGACGGACAGCCAGCTTTAGTCACACTTTGATCAATTAGCCATATTTCGTCCACTAGCAATATTTTGGAGGCCAAAAATTGATGCAATCCTCATCAAAGCACATTATTGTCCAGATATTTTCTAGTTTTCTCCAAACGTCTTAATCTTAATTTTGTTTTCCTTGGTTTTTCGTGGCTATAGTATCTTGCCATCATAATCACTGACGTTTTGTGTTTTTAGAAAACATAGGTGCACTCACTTAAGTGATCATGTTGTAAGTATGTAGTGATTTGTAAGTATATAGTGATTTGAACTATTGAATTATAAAAATAATATTAAATTTAAAAAAATAAAAAATAAAAAATAAATAAACAATCTAAATCATTACGTGCTTATTATACATCTAGCTTATCATTTCTGCATAATAAGTCTGCTTTTTGTTTATTTGATGAACCAATCCAATGCGCAACAAACTAGGGACACTCGTACTGTCCTTTTACAGTTATACTGAGCAGATTAATATCTCTGTAGACAACATCGAAGCAATTTTCTAGGAGTTGATGGAAAACAGGTAAGCAGGCAACTTTCTCGAAGCAATTTAATGAAACAGGAAAACTACATTCAAAGTAGCAGACTGGTAAATGGAAATAGTACCACATTCACTTGTCTCATGAATAAATTATTACTTATATGCCGAATGATTTTACTTTTTCTGTTTCCTAATAAACTGGTAAATGTGTTAATATATTTTTAATATAATTGATTGATATATTTTATTAAAAATTCTAAGTTTTGTGTCTAAATTCCAATGATTCTTTTTCGACCTCCTCTATAACATAAATAAATAAATAAATGGGTACCTGGGTGAAACAGCAAAAGAAACATAAGAAAGGAAATTCAAATTTCTGCACATAAGTATGCTTCACGTTGACGAGCAAAATCTAAACGGGAAAAAAGTTTCACTTTAAAACCTTCAAGCAAACATCTATTCCTATGTGAAGATCACATGCCTTACTGAAAGCCTCTGAACCTAAAACCTTAACAATATATATGTAATTTCCGGAATGACGATTTAGAGATATTATGCACATGTATTAGTTTTCCACATAAAGTAATTAATCCCGTTGAATTCAAGAATATTTGTGCTTATGTCTAGTTCATTTATTATGAACACAATTATTGACATGAGTAGCAGGCGTCTGGTTTAAATGAGTCCTGAACCATCATTTTCTTTTTTAAGTTAGACAATTTGTAAAAATGAAAATTGAATTTGCTAAATGACGAGGCAACGACTAACAATCTCCCATTTTAAAAGGCAAAAATTAGTAGTTCGGTTAACCAAACTATCGCAACGTTGTTGATTATTCTCGGCCGTTGAATATATAGAAACCAGTAATATAATTATCTATTATTATATTTTTTTTATTATGACTTGGAAACCAGTAATACTATGTATGAGTAGGCCTGCTTATGCTGTCGGTCGGATGGATAAGTCCAAGCCCAGCTCGACCTGTAAAATTGGTGAAGTGTCAAAGTCCAAGCCTAGCCATGTAAACACAAAAATGCGAGTTGGACTCCAATAGAACTGAAAGAAAGGCGAAATCCAAACCCACCTCAACTATCTCCTCACCTAAACAATGTTTGATCATAAAAATGTGTCCACAGCTTGCCTGTTTATGGGCCGGTCGAGTCAAGCGAATATACCAATCGCCAATACCACATTTAGTGCTCAATAATAATGCTCATGAATCTCCGCCCGTGGGTTGAAGTTGAGGGTTAATTATTATCATTTTTATTCAACCTTCTGTATAGGAAAAGCCTACTATCTGGATATTATTGAGTTTGAGCGGACATCTCATATGCTTAGTCTCAACATTAACGAATTTAAAACTCAACACTACTCTCTCACATAAATTTCCATTTATTTGAGAACGGGCAACAATGAGACAACTCAAAATTAAGTTAATGCGGGAGAAACAAACTAAATCACTAACTAGATTACCATTTCAAGTGATGCATTATTCTCTTTGTTTAGTTGTATTATCGTCCACATTTTTTTTGGGGTCAAAACTACGTCCACATTCTATATTGCACTACTTAGACTGGGTCCGCTTTCTTAACCCAGGATGATACTTGCATGGTCCTAAGCCTTTGCAAGATGTTGGATCTCTTTTATGCCTTCAGCAATAACATGGTCTTTGAATGGACTCTAAAATTGGTAGGCCTAACGTTGTTCAATTCATCAATCTACATAATCTTGTCTAGCCTCTACGCTTTTGTGCCTATTCAGTTGCCCAAAGAGCCCACGCCCATGAATAACGAGCTATTCACAACCCTTTTGACTAACCTACTGGGTTTGTTAGATTTGTTGCAGCTGGGAAGTCAAGTGGACGTAGGGGAGACAATTGGGAGAGCCCAACTATACGGGCATAGGTTTTCTTTCTTATAGATGTTACTAATTTCCTAGCTTGTACCGCTTTGCCACTAGAGCATATGACTCAAGGTACAGATGTTGCTGGTTTAATGGTAAACATTATTGATTCAAATGGTTCACTTAGGAACAAGATAAAGTACACCCACCTCCTGCTCCCCTGCTCTAATCTGAGTGCTGGTTAATGTTTTTGGTTTACTCGCTGGTTAATGTTTGTTGTAAAGTTGAATAAGCACATTTAGTGTTGGAAATCATGGAATGCAGATTCAAGTTTAGCTTTCACTGATACTTAAATACATTTCTATGAGTCGGGTCAATTTAAACTTAATGAGTACCCCTGTCAGCTGGAATCCATTTTTGTTGGCTGATTTTTTTGTTTCAATAAAATAGAAAAGAAAGAATGATGTCTAAATAGTTCTGTTAGAGAACATTATGTCCGTTTTTAAGGCGAGTGCAAAGATTTTGATAACTATTACATACTTAGCACTAGCACAAAAATAAATTTAATTTCAACCCATATCCAAACAACACTTAATCCAACATTTTACAGTTGGCACGTTTGACGTTTGGTATAGGCTATAACTTACAGTAACACGGACTAATGGGCTGATGTGGCCACTTTTCGAAGGGCTATGGTGGATTCTTAATTTGCGAATAATTGACTTTGAAATGCATTCGTCTTTAGAGAAAGTGAAAATTTGTCAAAGTTGGGGGAAAGTAATGGTGGGAAAGAACCAGGTTCCCCACTATCACACTTGCACAAAACAGAAGTTCCTATTTGCGGTAAAATCCCAATGCAAACGGCAGGGAGTCCCCACTCAGGCACCTCATATTTCTCCATGTTTACTTTATTCTTCCTTTCAACATCTCCATAATTGCCCCTTTACGTGGAAAGAAAAACTTTTTCCACAGTTCATGGATCACTCCTTTTTGCTTTGACATGGTCATACGCATCTCCTACTAAGAAATAGGGATCCCCATTACAAAAGAGATTTGGGGACCTTTTGATTAGATGTAAGTTGCTTGACTTTAGCTATTGTAGCCATTATAAAAGTATACTTTTGGTGGGGACGATAAACACTACCGGACATAAGTGTACTATATATGGCAAATGGAGAAAACCAACTTGGGAGGTGTGCTTGCACAGTTATGTGCAGGGGTGGGAAGGCGATGGTGGGCTTCAACAACAACCGAATTATTCAAGCTTAGTGGTTTGTCAAGTGGGGTTACTTCGTCGGGGTCTTCCAATATCAAATGCTATTGAATTGTCTTTTCTTGCTCTTCTTATTTTTTTGTCGATACATCTCAGGTATGTCATATATGTCGATCATCGCATTTATAGGTTGGACAATCTGCTGTGTCTCCATTTAACCAAATCCTAGTAACTATGTACATGCCTAATCTGAGATGATTGCATTGCTTCCATTTGCACCTCTTGAAGATTACTCGTGCAAAAGTTCGGTGCTTATATTCTGACGTAACGCATACAAAGTGAAACCACTGGCCTAGAATTAGCACTAATGATGTTTTGGTGGCCTACACAACTCTGCAAGAGGGACTACCAATACCAAGTCATATGTGCAGGGCCATTGATTCAAAGATACCTTCTTTTTTTTTTTTGGAACGAATTCAAAGATATCTTAAGATTTAAGTTTATTAGCATGTAATCATTTGGAATTGAGAAATGAAAGCATCACTAAGACCCAATTGAGAAAGTGAAATATCGGGGCATTTAGGAAACATAGAGACGACAGAAATGAGAGAGTGAATTCACATCTCATCACCCTTTAAGCGACAAGCATGTTGGGCATATGTCCTAATTAACCAGAATTCAATCCAAAAGGTGATAGCAACATTGAATATATTCATGGATTTTTCCATGACTTTAAATCTTCCGAGGGGCAACTTGTGACTAAATGATACTTCTTTCCATTATTGCGGCTCTTAGTCCTTAAATGGACCAACCTTTCAAGATTAGATGCTTGTTATTTTTATTCTTTTTTTTAAAAATTTTTATTTTAAATATATTCTATTTATTGTATAGTATAAAGTTATAAGTAAATTATATTCACTAAAAAAAGTGAATCAAACTAAATTTTTTTTCAAGAAAATTAATGAATATTTTTGTTCCGGCTCTACTTCTATTTCTGAATTAGATTCCTTTCTGTGAAGAAATAAAACAGTGACATCATTTAGCAATCCCTTTGTTTGCCTTACACACAGGGAATTGGCATCTATCCTCCACCCACAAAGGAAACAATTGCTGATACTTAAGAATTAGGCGAATATAATGCCACCAAAAGGGTTAACTAGCGAATCAATGCTTCGCTCAGCAAGCAAATGAGCAAAATTCTTCGATGATGAAACATTAATGTCAAAGGATAAGGATACGTATAGTTGCTAATTGCCATGAACTCTTTGGAATATAGCATATATCTGTTGTGCTATTGCCCAGCTACTATTATGATGCTTTTGGTTATCTTTTCTCTGAGGAGTACTGACAAGAGAACTTTTTAATTAGGGCGATAAGGGAAAAACAGAAAGATAACCATGGCATATAAAATAAGATGTAACTGTGACTTTGAGAATACATCATAAGACTTTAGTGAATTGAAAATTCATTGATTTTTCCCTTAAACAAGATTAAGAGCACTGGTTTGCTTGATGATCTTGATCAAGATCATTGATCATGAAAATGAAAAGAAACTAAATAAGATCAATGATGGATCATTATATAGAGACAAAGAAAATTACACCAAAAAAATGGCCACGATTAGCATGGTTGATTTATATGGAACGCTCAAATTGGTTGTACCAAATGCAAATAATTCTCCAAGTCTTTGGGCATGGCCCCAGTCTAATCATAACCCGGCGGAGAAAGGACACCCACTAGCGAGAGGTGAAAAATGGAATGGAATGAGTAAAGAAAAGTGATGACAATTGAAAAGAATAGGAATCAATTCATGCGCATTAGAAAGAAGGGGGGGCCCAATTTATAAATAGGAAATATGAATAGGTCAAATCTGCATCACCCTTTATGTGAAAAAGCTCTATTGAGTAGAATAAATGATGTCCAAGCAGTTTTCAAATTTCAACTGGGAAGTGAGAGGAAAGTTGAATATCTTTGCTTGATATATCAGTATCACACTACGAAATTTTTTTTCTAAACAAGTGATGACTCGTTAAGCAGGGAATTGTTTGGTAATTGTTGCTGGTCCCCCAACAAAACCAAGAGCCATGTTCTTCAGCTAGTTGTTTGCTCCTTGTATTCCATTCCATTGTAAAGAGTACTGTTACATAAACATACAAATTTACCAAACGATTTGGTTATATTGTAACAACACAGATATTTTTTATAATAATACACATATTTTTTACAACAAAAAAATAAAATATAAATTTTTATTATAAAAAATATAATTATTGTTAAAAAAATAAATATTATTATAATATAACCGAATTGTTTGACAAAAAGCATATTACCATTAACTTTTTTCCCCATTATAAATAGCATGTACAAAAAAAAAAAAATCCATTGTAAATAGCAAGGAAATGTAAGTTGCTTCCAATAACGTGCTTCTTTTTAAAGTGCAACATATCCTATCCATGTCAGCCGCCCATATTTTTTTCGCCTTAGTTGCGTTGGTTTGTGACAATTACCTAACAATTAAACAGCCTAAGAGTAGGGAGAGCTTATAATTTGTCATTCATCTTGGATGTCTTAAGATTTAATTTTGAGAAGAAAATGTAGAGTTTATCAAAATAAAGAAAATGATCTTTATTGTATAATTTATAATTTAAAAGACTTCTTAATGAAGTAAAATAAAAGTTTAAAAGTATCATAAACTCTGAAAAAAATTATATATGGATAGCATCTTTTTTTTTTGACGAAGGATAACATCGTCTTTATGGAGCTAATTGTGCTAATTGATATAATTTAATTAAATGTAGGTTTTTTTTTTCTTATGACAGCTTAGAAGGAATAGCCCTCCTCCGGCTATACAGATTGCAAATCCCTCGTTTCTTCAAACATAGAAGAACGAAAATGCCACGTATAAATGAAAAAATTTATGTGACACGATTTTATTGACTGTATCATCAGCTCACATGATTATTCATAATTTTTTCAGTAAAAATTTCATTAATTGACCAACAAAAAGACCACCTTTTTGGAGGCATGTTATTGTCAATAGGGTCGGCGTAAAAAGGAGGAAAGGAGTAGGGCGAAACTAATGTCTAATACAGGAGGGAACTAAAAACAGTGCAAGTTTCAGGAAAAAAAAATTGTTTTATAATTATATTTTAAGTAATACTAATATTATCACGTAATTCATCTGATGTTATTTAATAATATATATATATATTTAATTATTTAAAAGTATATATTACTTTAATTTTAATTAAATATTTTTACCAAGTATTTTTTATCCAAAATAAAAAAAGAAAATGAAATAATGGAAATATGAAAGATTCCCAACCTGAGAGATATTCCACAGAGATTCTTTCATTTCCCCCTTTCTCTATCACAAAATTTCCTTTCCATAACTTTTTACCATTTTTTTTTTTTTTTGTGATTAACAATATCTGGCGTGAAACTAGAGTTGTGTAGGGCTCAAATCAGAGGCTGTTCAGACTTGAGAGGACAACAATGTGCGAGTGAAAGAGACATTGCAATGTAAGGTGACATATCTAAAATGCCTACAATGTATTATTTGATATATATATATAATTTGTCTCAAATTTAACAAATAATTAATTTAAAATAATAATATTTATATTTTATATAATAAAAAATTTAGTTATTAAATCTTTATTACGTAAAATAACACTATTATTACTTAAAATTAATTATTTATTATATTTTTAACAAATTTTGACTTTAAAATTGTCTGATTGTTAACTTTTTTTTTCCCATATATACCTGTTTCTTGCCATTCTCTACTTACAATTTTTTTTTATCTATTAAAATATCCAACGGCCCTTCAACTATACAATAAAAATAATAGTCATCATTTTCATAAATTCTACATTCTCAAACTTAAAATTTAAGATCAATAAAATAAAAATTTTAAATTTTAATCATTAAAATATATCTAAAAAGACATACTTGCACGACCGTTAAAATTGTTTCGTGCACCTAAACTTTAAATTTTCTTTTCTCGAGTTTTGCTGTAACGGAAGGTTTTTTTTTTATTTTAAATGGAAGATCATTTCGTTGTAACTCTCAGGTCACATGTATAATAACAAGTACTTTTGTTTTTTTTTTTTTGACTGAGTATAATAACAAGTACTTCGTAAAAGCAATTGGGAGACCACGCATTTTATTTCTTTTCTTTAACGCGCAGTTTTTCCGTACTTAATACGGGAGTCTTAGTAAACTAAAGGTTAATATACAAAAATAGTATTAATTTTATTTAAAATAATAAATTTAATATTAATTTTAAAAAATAATAATTTATTTTTAAAAATTTTTTTATAATAAATCTAAAATGTTATAAAATTTATTAAACATAATTTATTTATTTTGATAATGTGGTACTAATGAATATAATTATCATATTATTAAAATATATATATTCTTATATATTTCATTGAAACTGATAGATTTTATTTATGTGAAATCATTGTATGTTAGATTTATTACAAAAAAATTCAAAAAAAAATAAATTATTACTTTTTAAAGTTGATATTAAATTTATTATTTTAAATAAAATTTGTGATATTTTTGTATATAAATCTTAAAGTAAAACATCTTTCCTTCTAATTATTCTGTCATTTTTGACCCTCCCTTTCTAATCTGTCTTTGATACTATGGGCTTTTTTTAAAAGTGTTTGTGAGTTAGATTAGGCAGTTTAAAGAGAACAATTGCATCCAAATCGTCGTGGTGGCAGTTTAGAAATTTCAAATTGCAACTAATTCGCTAACCGTCCAAATTAATTAGTTATTTTAATGGATTAGTTTGGAGGGTTTGAATAATTTTTGACCAAATTATTTAAATATCAAATTATCATTAACATTTTTTAATGATTTGTTATAATTGCACCTAATATTAAAATTTAGCTACATGGTATTAAACATGTAATAATTCAACCAAATATCTTCACAATTTGTCATTAGTGTTGCCTACTTCTCTGTTACTTTCTAATTATATATCTATATTAGTAGATTAGAAAAACCAAAATTGATGCACATAATAATTAGTGATAATATTAATAGAATCACCAGTAACGGGTGTTATAAGAGCAAAATAGTTGATCAGATAAAAGATGCCCTAACCAAACACATTCCATACATTGCATAAGGTTCCATTGTTAGCTCTAATTCTTGTTTGTTAGTCAACACTAAAAAATCATTAGTAGACAAGTAGTCATGTGTCTACAGCACATCACATTCAAATTGATATATCAAATAGCAGTTGTTTTAAATCACACATTGCTCTTTTTGTAAACATTGGTGTCGAGTACTACTTCCCACACATTCCACAAACTCTTGCAAAATTCATGAAAACAAAGCCCTTAATAATAAACTATGCTATTTATATATGTATGACAGATTAGATTGGTTATCCGTAATTTTTAAAATTTTGAAATTGCTATCAATCTATCTTTAATAGTTTTGAAAAATTAAAAATTATAAATAATTTTTTTCTTCACAGTTTTGGTGAATGTAGATAAATATGATGCTAGTTGGACGATTTTGAATAGATTGAATTTTGGATAATCCTAATTTATTTGTAGTTGCGCTTAGTATCTATTATCTTGATTAGGCCATGGGCCAAAAACTCTTCTCCTATTTTGCTTTGTGCCCCCTGTGTATCGCTGAGTTTGTAATACATACGACCAGTGATTTGTGCTCTTTTCCCTAAAAGCAATATTGAAAAGAAAAAAGAAAAGAAAAGAAAAGAAAAGAACTCTCGTGATGTAGGTGTGGACCAATTTCATATGAAAAATCATATTACAAAAAGGTAATATCTAAAAAAATTCAAGATTTTTGTGTAAATTAATAAATATAATATTATTCTTAAAAATTAACAATTTAGACTGTATAAATTTTTTTTTTAACAAATCTATCATATCGTCGAGTTTAATAATTATTGTTTGTATTTAATGTGAATTTTAATCATCATGTTTTTATATTATATGTCAACAACTAATTTATTTTATCGTGACGAGGTATTATCTTTTGCAGATTCTACTTATTATAGCAGACAAATTAATAGATTTGTTAAGAAAAATTTTAATAGAGTCTAAATTAAAATTTTTTAATAATGATGTAATATTTATTAATTTATACAAAAGTTATGATTTTTTTAGATATTAATTCTAAAAAAAACCGTGCCAAATATGGAGATTACGTTTCAGTTCTATTGTTTTTTTTTTTTACTTTGTGGTGGCCAAAACAATAAAAAAAAAGAAATGACAAGGCATAATATGAGAGAGAAGAGCCGGACAAAAACTCGAATTATACTTCATTTATATGATTAAAAACTATTGTTTTCAAGTATCTCAGTCATCCAAGACTTCAATGCACTGTGATAATAGGATATTGCTTTTTTATTCGATTGTGATCGTGAATAATATGTGTGCGGTGGTGGGAGCAAGAGTCATTCTCCCCACCATCACTTTCTACCTTTACAGTGTGAATTGACTCGTGTCTCTCTCAGAATCGAACTGCTACTCTAATAATTGCCTCAAAACTCTGCGGGTTTTTTTTTTTTTTTTTTTCTTTTTTGACAGAAAAACTCTGCGGGTTAACACCGAGGAGAAATGCAGTACCGCCAGTCCCCAGTCTGACCTATCTACGACTTGGGTTTTAACTTCTAATTCAGAGAACATCTAATAAGTATACACGGTATTTTTCTTTAATGCTATTCGAAATTAAAATTAAAATTTTTATTTTAAAAATTTTATTCTAATTTAAAAAAATATAAATTTATAAAAATAAGAGAATTACTTCTATTTTATATAGTTATATTATATATCTAATTAATCTCTTAATAGATAAAAAAAATAAGTTGTTGCTAACCAATGCGCGCCAAAGATGCTTGTTAGTTACTCTATAAGAATTTTTAATTTGAATTTTTATGAGTATAATTTATTTATAATTTTATATTATATAATAAGAAAATTTTATTTAAAATAATAATGATAAAATAGATTTATATAGAGTGAGATTATAAGCCAATTATATAAACAAAGTGAGTAAAACTCATGGCGGGTGACCTTGCATTTTTTTTTTATTTGCCCTAAACCACTTGTAAGTGTTATTATTATTGTTATTATTTTTTTGAAGTTAGGAGGGTTAAACCTATAAAAAAAAGAGAAAGAAATGTAGAAGGAATAGAAATCTCAACATATTTAATTAATAAAACTGATGATTGCTTATATATATATATATATATATATATATATCATATATTTATTTGTATAATGAAAAGTAAAAAAATAACAGCGGTTCCTAGAATTTTATGTTAGCATAAGTCTAACCTCCGAACACCTGGGCAGAATCTATACAAACATCTTTTGGACTGCTCATTGACTCCGCACAATACTTTATGACTTAACACAAACAAGTCTTTGTGCCAAAAGAAACAACACTCAAATATTTGCCCCCACTCGAAGCAAAAGGACAAAGCATCTCTCTCTCTCTCTCTCTCTCACACACACACACACACACACACACACAGATACACACACTCCACAATCACAGAGAGAAGAAAGATCTTCTTCTTGTATATGTAAAAAGAATCTATACTCTCTCCATCTATTATTTCCACTCCCTCTCAAAATGGGACCCACCCACATTTTCATTCACCACTATCATCCCCAATCGCCATGCCTACATACACGATATTTAAATTTTTCTTACAACTTCCCCCTAACTGAAAACGAGCGCACGATTCTTTCTCCTTGTTGCTGTACCACAGTTTTTCTATTTTATTCTTATTTTTTTCTTCAAACAACCCAAAAAAAAAAAAAAAACAGAGCGCAAAAAAGAGACTGCAAGATAACGGAAAAACTTAACGACTTTTTTTTTTAAGTGACAATTGCTTGTTTTCCGGCGATGCCTACCCCGGTAAGTGCGGCCAGGCAATGCCTGACGCCCGAAGCAGCCCATGCGCTGGACGAGGCAGTCAGCGTCGCTCGCCGGAGAGGGCACGGTCAGACGACGTCGCTTCACGCGGTGTCGGCCCTCCTTAACCTCCCCTCGTCGACTCTGCGCGACGCGTGCGCTCGTGCCAGGAACGCTGCCTATTCGCCCCGGCTCCAATTCAAGGCTCTCGAGCTCTGTTTAAGCGTCTCGCTGGACCGAGTCTCGGCGGGTCAACTCGGCGACGACCCTCCCGTGTCTAACTCACTCATGGCTGCCATAAAACGGTCTCAGGCGAACCAGAGGCGGCAGCCGGAGAATTTCCATTTATATCACCAAATGCCGCCGCAGCAGCAGCAGCAATCCTCTGCTTGTTCCATGTCGTGCATTAAAGTGGAGCTCCCGAATCTTATTTTATCCATCCTGGATGATCCGGTCGTTAGTCGGGTTTTCGGGGAAGCGGGTTTCCGGAGCTCCGAAATTAAGCTGGCTATCGTCCGCCCGCTCCCTCGAGTTTTCAAATTCTCCCGTTTTAAGGGCCCGCCCCTCTTTCTTTGTAACCTCAGCGAGAATCCGGGTCCGGATCCGGGTCGTCGGAGCTTCAACTTCCCGTTCCCAGGCTACTCTGGCTTTTCCAATGGAGACGAGGATCACAGAAGGATCGGCGAAATTCTCTCAAGAAACAGATCAGGGAGGAATCCTCTGCTGGTCGGTGCATGCGCTTACGATACACTTGCGAGCTTTAACGAATTGCTAGAGAAAAGAAAACAGGGCATTCTGCCAGTGAAATTATCTGGGTTGAGTGTGATTTGCATAGAAAGCGATATCGCAACCTTCGTTAACGAAAACCCTGATAAAAGTTGCATAGATTTGAGGTTTCGGGACGTGGATCAGCATGTGGAGCAAAGTTTGGGACCTGGGTTGGTGGTGAATTTCGGGGACTTGAAGACATTCGTCAGCAACAGCAGCAACGATGCAGTTCTGGCCTGTATTGTTGAAAACTTAACAAGGCTGCTGCAGATACATGGAGGGAAAGTTTGGTTGATAGGGGCAGCTTCAAGTAATGAGACTTACGTGAAGTTTGTTCACAAGTTCCCTTCAATTGAGAAAGACTGGGCTTTGCAGCTTTTGCCCATCACTTCCATGCCTGAATCTTACCCCAGGTCCAGGTAGAGTGGTCCTCCTCCTATTTTTCATAGTTGGCTTTTAGGATTTAATAATAAATGTATTTTCACTGAATATTGTATACAAAAGCAATTTTTTTAAATGTGTTTTGGTGTTCAATTAAATCTTTAGGAATTTTTGGCATTTAGTCTCACGAGTACATTATCATCTTGTAAATTGCAGCTTGATGGATTCGTTTGTGCCATTTGGTGGCTTCTTTTCTATGCCTTCGGATTTGCATGGTTCGTTAAGCACCTCATGCCACTGCAGCATACCCCGCTGTCAACTATGCAACGAGAAGTGTGATCAAGAAGTGCTTGCCGTCTCAAAGGGAGGATATACTGCTTCTGTAGCAGATCAATACCAGTCTGGCCTGCCATCCTGGTTGCGGATGGCTGAACTCGGCGCAAACAAGGGATTGGATCTGAAGGTGCACATCGTTAATATAATTAGATACATATACACACATACGCACTGCTTGGATTTGTTAGTTGTAGACGAGACTATGACATGCATAGCCCATTATGACATGGGAGTTCTGAATGTGCATGTAGCTAACGTGACTCATCATCCTGTACCTCTTTGATCATAGAATTCATGTGACGACATCTTACCATATATTAGTTAAATTTGATGGCTTGCCGCATTGTGGGCAGTGAAGCGGCACAATCTTTCTTGACAAGTATGTGGAGTGTCACCCCTACTTTCCTATTTTGTTACCCAAAAACAAAAAGTAGAATCTGATGGCATGGACATAGAATAAGATCTTGGTTATCAAATTTAGAGTTGATGGTTGGACGTGTGCTTTTGGGTTTTTCATGTGAAAACGAGTTTTTATCTTTTCAGTGCAGACCAGAGATGATGGAGTGGTATTGAGCATCGTAATTTCAGGTATTCAAAAGAAATGGGACAACATATGCCAGCGTCTTCATCACACCCAGCCACCAAGGACAAATATTCATCATTCTCACTTTCCAACCATTACGGGCTTTCAATTAATTGATGATAGGAGGAAAGATGCTGAACATAATGGTAGCCATGACACAAATGCACTGGCAACGGGAAATAGGTCTGTTACTGGAGATTCATGCACTTTTGATGGTCAGAAAACTTCCCAAAGGCAAGATGGTGATCTTTTTCCTATGATCTCTGAGGCTAATGGTGACAAGGTCCTACTCAAGGAATGGGAAAAGCCTTCAAAAGAAGATTTTGAGTTGGGTGGTCCCAAATATCCTGGTAGTTTTTCCAATTTGAGCATTGATGTCAGTCAAGCGTCTCCAACATCTGTTACTCAGACAACAGAATTGAGCTTGAGACTTACCTCGGTTCCGGCTATTGATACATCAAGGAAACCTGCAAGTCAAAGACAGATAGAATTTCTGGGAGACATATCAGGTTCCTTTAGAGCAAATGTTGACGTTTCCAGTGGAAGTGTCTCTGACCATCTGGCTCAGTCATCTTCATCGTCTTCTCCTGACTTGGAGCTCGATGTCAATAATTTTAAGACGCTCTTCAGAGCTCTCACTGAAAGAATTGGCTGGCAGGATGAAGCTGTTCGTGTTATTAGCCAAACAATTTCCCACTGCAGAATGACAAACAGAAAACGGCAGACAGCAAGTCTGAGAGGGGACATATGGTTAAATTTCCTTGGGCCAGATAGGTGTGGCAAAAGAAGAATTGCCATTGCCCTTGCAGAAATAATACATGGAAGAAAGGATAATTTTATTTCTGCGGATCTAAGTGCTGAAGTTGGGACGATGCACTCGTACATGCTTTCTGAGGAGCGCGCCACGATGTTCAGGGGGAAGACTGTAGTTGATTATGTTGCAGGGGAGTTGTGCAAGAAGCCGGCCTCTGTTGTCTTCCTTGAAAATTTGGACAAGGCTGATGTGCAGGCGCAGAATATTTTGTCCCATGCTATTGATAGCGGTAAATTTTCAGACTCATATGGGAGAGAAGTTGGAATAAATAATGCAATATTCATAACAACTTCAACATTTACACAGGATAAGAATTTCCCTCTGGAGAAAGATATTTCTGTCTACTCAGAGGAGAAAATATTGATGGTGAAGGGCCAGCCGATGCAGTTGCTAATTGAACCAGCTCTTGGTTGCCAAATAGGCCAAAATTTAAACATACCACTCGCTACAAAGAAAGGCACATTTAGTTCAATCGTTGTGAATAAAAGGAAGCATATTGGTCCAAATCAACATCTAGAACGACATCAATTGTCTGACGTAACGAAACGAGCTCATAGGACATCAACCAGGAATCTAGATTTGAACCTTCCTGCCCAAGGGAACGACAGTTTAGGCACTGAGGATGGCGACTGTGCTGATGGCTCTTTGTTTGATAACTCCAAGTCTTGGTTGCAGAGTTTCTTTGAGAAGGTAGACGGTACAGCAGTTTTCAGGCCTTATGATTTTGACACTCTTGCTGAAAAAGTATTGAATGAGATCAATGAAAGCTTCCAAAAGATTGTTGGGTCAGGGTTTTTGTTAGAGATCGATCCAAAAGTGATAGAGCAATTACTTGCAGCTGCATATTTATCCGAGAAGAATGGAGTGGTAGGGGATTGGGTTGAGCAAGTTCTTAGCCGGGGATTTGTGGAGGTTCAGAGGAGGTACAATCTCAGTGCACATTGTGCTATGAAACTCGTCACCTTTGAGGGCCAGCATTCTGGAGAGCACACATCAGGAGTTCACCTTCCCTCCAACATTATTATCAACTAAAGCCTTTTGTTGCTAGAAGTTCAATGCAACACATAGGATCTACTATAAGCCCTTACAGTCCCATCCCACAAATTTTGCGGGTTTTTGCAGGCTCGGTAGTTGTGTATCATGTATAAATATGCAGTTGGTGCTTGTGAACAGAGTGATATTGTTAATCCAGGTATCTTAATAAATAAAAAGAAGAATAGAAGATGCTTGAGTAGTGGTTTAGATACAAAAAAGATGCCTTGCTTTGCTTGTCTTATGCCCACTTTTCTCTCTCGCGTTGGTAATCTCAAATTAATGTGCAAAGCAGCAAATGCTCATAGTTCTACTAATGGTTAACAAGAGAGATTAAGTAAAATGAAGTAACTTGCTTTCCAATGTTTTGGCGAAAGAAATAACTTACTTAGATCATGCCACCTTGGCCTTTCCTCTACTCTTCCCATGGGTTCTGACGGGGACAGACCTCGAGCCTACTCGAACTGAGCCTTCCTACTGCCTCTCAGGCATAACTCACCTAGCCGCTGCTCGGCCGGGTTGGCCGGAAAATTTAATAATATCCCAGTCAAATCCTTACATATTAAATCAATGCTACATGATCTCCTATCGCTTACACTTACAATATTCATTGCGTAATAAAATATTGTTCCATTTCCCTTCAATAAAGCTCGAACCAAAAAGAAAATGTTTGTCCTTTTGCTAAATCATACTTTAGGAGTAAGTGCTTAATTTGGGGCTCTCCTAATCAAAAAGTAGAGGTTTTTTAAACTGAATTTTTGTTTTGGTTGAAAAATGAAAAGATAGGATTTACACCCTACAATCCCATATTACAACGTATATACTGATAAACTCTATACCGAATCTCAATTGTTAGAAGTTGAACCCTCCACTTCGTAATTGATAAGTATTTCTCTCAACTATTAGAGCAAATGATCAATCTCACAGAAGGAAAGAAACTGACCCAATAGGCCACAAAGGAACTGAAAGAGGCCCAATAGGCTCCAAAGGAGACTTGTCCAATCCAAAGATCCGCTCCACAAAACCGAAATCCCAAAACTGACCCAAGCATCTATTGATTCTTTCCCCTTTCCAGCTCTCTTTCTCTCTCTTTCGGTCTCGTGCATCTCGTGCGCATCGATATGATCACGATGCTGTTCTTCAATTCAATCAATTCTCTTGACAACTGAAATTAGTTTCCATTTATCTCCGGCGAAAATAAACCCCAATAATCTACGGGATCCCTTTTTCACTTGTATGCAAGCATATGCCGATCAAAAAATAACTTTGTAAATATTTTAGCTTATATTTTATGCACGTAAATGGCTTCCATCTCTTCGAGTCCCCGCACTGTGGAAGAGATCTTCAAAGACTATAGCGCTCGTCACTCCGGCCTCCTTCGCGCTCTCACTTCCGGTAATTTATGAACCCTTTCCTAATTTCTATGCTCCCCATACATACATACATACATACATCTATCTATCTATTTATCATATGTATGAATCGATTCTATGTATTTACATGTGTATGCATGCTTGTGTTTTCGGTTTTTGATGATTTCTTTTTCCTTTTTAATTGTGTTTGTGCTTTGTGAAATCAGAGGTCGATCAATTCTACTTGCAATGCGATCCAGGTTAGTTAATTTCTCAACATTTAATTTCCCCCGCTTTTTTTTTTTTTTTTTTATATATATAAAAACCAAATTTCCTTTAATTTTTTAAGTGTGATTTTGTGCTTGTCGACGAGAGGATTAACAATACAGAGAATGAATGGGATAAAATTTGGAGTGTTCGTTGTATTTTGTCTATGATTGTGAATGTTCCTCGGGGGTTGCGGAGAGGATTCAGCTAGAAATTGAGGAAAACATGTTTGTAGAGATTTCCGAGGTTCGCGTATCAAGGAAAAGATTGAGTTCTTAGCGTGCTTTAGGAATCTAATAAATGATTGATTTGTTTGCAATTGCGGTGAACCTTTGTGTTTGTAACCTTTTGGATTCATATTTTTGCTGTGGTTGATTTGTATTTGCATCGACCACTTTGTTGAACAACCAAAATCTCTACCTGTGAACTTGCAGAAAAAGAGAATTTGTGTTTGTATGGACATCCGAATGAGTCATGGGAGGTGGCTCTGCCGGCAGAGGAAGTGCCGCCAGAGCTTCCCGAGCCAGCATTGGGTATCAATTTTGCAAGAGATGGGATGCAGCGCAAAGACTGGCTTTCGTTGGTTGCTGTGCACAGTGATTGCTGGTTGCTTTCTGTGTCATTCTATTTTGGCGCTCAACTTAATTGCAGCGAAAGGTACTTTGTCTAACTTTAAGCATTTATGTACGGTCAACACTCGACCTGTGCTGCAATATCATTGTAAATTAATGGCAAGATGTAGATATTGAATACACACTACTGCTGAATCTACTATTTCCCTCTTTTAGTTTCTTGCATAATAGCTGATCTTGTCATTTCTGGTGTATAGATTCTGCCTGCATTTTTTGCATGAAGACAATAACTGTTTAAGATTACGAGTCTCTCACAGTTGAGAATTTTGAAATTGACATTGGCTAGTTTGGAACTGTTGATGTGATGCGGCATATCATGCTACCTAGATGAATCTGTCTTTCACTAAAAACTATCTTTTGGTGGGTATATTAGAAAAGTTGTGCCTTCAATTTTTGTAGGATCTGTAAGTCACGATTTATATTCATTTGATTGGATTTTAGCGAAATAATCACACTTTTGGGTAGAATGTCTACCATTGCAGTTTGCTGCGTTTAGTTACTATCTCTGGAATGTTATTAACAACCTAATAATATGCCTATCGTTAATTGCTTGTAAATTGTAATATCAATTGTAATATTATAGGTTGTACCAAATTTTTGTTCAAAACTTAATCAGGCGAAGAAAATGAACTCTGGGGTGATGCTCTCCGATGTCCCACATGGATTTGTAACAACATTATGATGTTTTACTGTTGCTCAACTTTGATAAATTGAGGTTTGGATTAGCCATGCAGCACAGTGCCTTTAGTCCTAGACTTGCATTTTTAGTGTGTTTCGGTTTCCTATGTTGTCTTCTTGTGCCATATTACTTTCTGGTGGCTTGGCTGCATCATTGGGATGCAAGACAGAAAGGAGGACAAGTGACTCGTGAAAAGAAGATACATGATTAATATTGTTATGAGAAACAAGGCACCATGAGTGATTTTAAATGTTGATTTCTATCTGTCTTCTCCTCTTGTTCTCTGTTCTTACTAGACCCTATATTGCCTGATTTCAAGATGTGTACACTTTTCAAGATGAAACAATTGTGTTATGTTTTCTTAATGCATCTCTTGGAGCTCTGTCAGATATCTATCCATCTAAATATTTATTTATTAGAACAAGCTGAAATTAAGTTGGTGCTAGTCATACAATGCCAAAAGTCTCAAATATCTGTCATTAATGCAGGCCTATCTGGCTTTTGTATGGCCTAAGTTCAACCATGTTCCAGAGCCTGAAGTTGTGTGCTTATATGTGAATATCATCACAGGTATACATGGCACAACTCAAAAGCCTGAACATGGGGCTATGTTGCAAATAGAACTAAATGAATATGGCATAATTTTCAAGGCATTGCTGATCACTGGTACATGCCAAGAATTATAACCTTTGAGAGCTCTTTATTCTCTGTGGACTGTTTAATAATCCCTTAGCTTCATAATTATGCGTCTTTTGATGGGTATCTAGTTGTTGCACAATGTTGTATGCTTATAATACAAATGTTGTTTTGCCTTTTTTTTTTGCCCCTTATCTCAGAAGGGCGAACTTTGTTGTAACGGTAAGGTTACTCATCATAATCTGGAGGTCACACTTGAGTTGTGGAATTGACCTCTTTGTGAAAACAAGAGTAAGTTTGCATACATCTAACCCTTTCATAGACTCCATAGTGTGAGATTTTTGTGCACTGGGACACCTTGCTTTTTATATCAACCCTTTTCAAGACTTTTCAGCATAGTACACTTTAGTGTTCTTCTAAGATATTCTGGCATTTGCATGTGTGTGTGTTCCCTGGATTTTTGTCGGGTATTATTTGAGGCTGTTTGATTTATGCTCAACAGGAAGCGTCTATTTAGCCTGATAAATGATCAGCCCACCCTTTTTGAAGTTGTCACTGGAAGGAAGCCGGAAAAAGACAAGCCCAGTGTGGATGGTGGAGGCAAATCCAGGAACAGCACAAAGGTGATGCTTCTTCTTTCTGATGGATTAAAGCAATGTAACATGTTAAATCTGAGCGTCATGTTTGATTTTACTTGTATTTTTATTTAATGGCGGACCTACAACTTACTTGGCTGTTGCAGAGATCAATTGATGGACAGGCAAAAAGCAATTCCAAGTTAAATGACGAGGGTTATGAAGAAGAAGAAGACGAGCATGGTGATACCCTCTGCGGTAGCTGTGGGGGGAACTACAATGCTGATGAGTTTTGGATTGGTTGTGATATTTGTGAACGCTGGTATCACGGCAAATGTGTGAAGATAACACCTGCCAAGGCCGAAATGATCAAGCAGTATAAATGCCCTTCATGCAGCGCAAAGAAGGGTAGACCATAATATAGCTAGAATAAAACTCTTTTTTTTTTTTTGGGGGGGGGGGGGGGGGGTGGTGTGGTGTTTGAGCTTGGTGTTTGCTCCCTGATGTTGTCATAAGCAGCACTGATAGTTGATAATTTTCTTTCTTTATTGCCATTTCACTTACTCAACATCATAGTGTTATATATGTGTAACAGATGTTCTTTAGGTTTATTTGCACTTTGGCATCTTAACATCTAAGACTGCATGCTGTAGATTGCGGTTAATGATAAAAGATAATTACATAATCTTGAAATGGTGATATTACTGGACCGAGTTTCCGCTGTCTTTGTGAATTGCAGGCCAAACGTGCGAGTGTGAGGCTGGTGGAGTTTGGGCCTATTATAGCAAGTACAGCAATAAAATGCAGTTGATGCGTGCCAGCGCCATGTTTGTTTAGACATGAAATCATGCGCATCATTGTTCATTATATTGTCCATCGTTGGGTGGTTTGTTTCTGATGCCAATTGCTCGGAGTTCCAAACATCGATCGGGTATTCATTTGGTGCAGAAGGGTAATACTGGCAGGAATGTGCCCAGTACCATTAGCCGGTAGTACTGCAGAAATGTTGTGCGGCTTGGAGATCGTATGATATTATACAGATCACAACTATGCAAAAATGCTTACTGGGTTACATGATCGTTATGGGAGGAAAGCAAGGTAATTTTACTATCTTAAGCTTTATTTATTTGTGACCATAAGAAAGATGTGATTGGTCCTAGCGACTTAATTTTTAGCTAATAGATTCACTTATTACACAGAATTTAGCGGCGTTGCTGTACAATTTCCATATACTAAATACTCAATACGGGACCAGGGAAGAGATCAAGTTCATACTCATACGTTTCGATGCCACTTCCACAGCCACAAAATTCTTCTCTTGGTCTTAATAATTCAATTGTCACATCATACGGTTAGATAATTTCTTTCAAAGCCTCGATTTATTGGGAGATAAAATGAATTGGAGGAGGGTTAAAGATAAGCTGACGAGTAGATTTTATACGTTAAAAAATATTTTTTTTTTTGAATTTTGAATTTTCTCACTAAAAATACATTAATTTGCAAAAAATATTAATAATTTTTATTCTACAAATCTTGTTCATTAACTCGCTTTAATTTTTTTCTAAAAAAATTTTTCTCTGGCGAAGATTAATAATTTTCTCACTACCTCTTTCTTTGCGGTCTTCTTTTTGGAGTCAGCATTGGCGTGCGTCCACGTGGTCTATTTGTTAATATAAAATCTTTCTTTGTTTTCTTCTATTAGTATATACATAAAATCATTTTCAGGGGCTGATTTAAAAAAAATTATTAGAAAATAATTTTATATGTATAAATATATGAAAAAATTAATATATATAATAGAAATAAAAATTTAAATTAATTATTTTGAATAATAAATATCATAATTATATCATATAAGTTCTAATGTTTTAAAATTATCTTTTTATTTTTATACAATCAAATGCATCATTTAATTATTTAGCTAACTATCTTTAATGTGATTGTGTATTTTTTTTCCATTGTAAGAAAAAAAAATATTGTTTATTATAACTGCTATAACAGATAAAATTAAAGTTAATTTTGTAAAAAATACACTTTTAGATATACAACGCGTTTCAAAATATTTTTTTTTCTTTTTTGAAAATAATTTGTTTTATTAAAAGATAAAATTTTTTAAAAAATAGCACTAATATAAATTTAAGTAAAATTTATTAAAATTTTAAAAATAAATGAAAATAATTTTAATAAATACATAACAAATAAGAAGTCAAGCAAATTAAAAAAAAAATGAATTCGATTTTTTTTTTTTTTTAAACCTCGGAATCCGGTTGCCATTTACAAGAAGAGAAAAACAAAAGAAACATAACATGAAAAAATAAAAAGAAAAAGAAACCAAAGAGTTGATCCGGTTGCCATTTGGAAGAAAAAAGGGGAAAAAAAAAAAACCAAATCAACATCCGGTAGCCATTTAAAAAGAAAAAGGGCAAACAAAAAAGAAACCGAAAAGTTGGGCTACCCGGCCCAACTTCGAAACGATTAGCATTCATCAGGGCGCCACTTTTTGGTTTCTTTTAGAACTAAAAAGAAAGTAGACAATTACCTTGTCTGTGGTTCGAGTAACAAAATTACTTGTAAGATTAATATTCAATGATAATTTAAATGTCCGTATTGTAAGGTAGGGTTAAACATTAATCATCTCCTGTCATCTTATTTTGGCCATGTTTGTCAGATACTTGGAATATGCTCTCCCTTGAATTCGGTGTAAAGACGCAAACAAGTCATGAGAGTAGTGATGCAATCTTCCATGGTGGGATAACAGAAAAATCATTTGTCTTTTCATTTTCTTAAAAAAAAAAGAAAAAGAAAGTAGACGGCACCAATAATAAGTTGGTGTAGTGATTAATCATTTCAGGCAAATGTCTTAGACTAATAAAATTAGAAGTTCAAAATCTAGCAGAGGTTCTTATTGGGAGAGAAACACTTATCTTTATTCTTGCAATGATTGTTTATTTTAACCACCATTGTATCCTCATTACCGAAATCCTGCTGAGTGTCGCTGTTTTAAAGAAAAAAGAAAGGAAACCAAAAAGTGGGAATGGATCGGCTCCAACCTAGGAGTTGGGGCGGGGGACAAAGGGGGACATGGGCAAATGCCACTGGACTAGGATTCAATAGTTAACAATTTGTATATACAATAATGTATATTTTAAAGAATCGACGGGGCAAGTCCCAAGCTGGATTCGCCCCTCATCATCTCGGATAATTTTTTTTTCCTCTGCTAATTTGGCTCCGGCTTAGGCTCTGTTTGTTTCGTAGAAAAAACGTGAGAAATAATTTCTAACTAAAATAATTATTTTTATCTATCCAAATTAATTTCTTTTCTCACAAATTACTTTTAATTTTTTTCTTATAATTTTTTTTTCATATATTTATCATCTATTAAAATTACGTTATTTTTTCACAACTTTTTTTCACACTCAAAACCCATCTTTAACGTGAAATCAGGAATGCCGATTTTGCTCGTTGCTGATTCATTGGGATTATGGGTGTTGTCCACACATCCGATAGTGTGTTTAGACTGAGAGAAAAGGCTGGAATTGTGAGAAAGAAAATTGTGAGAAAATAAGATTGTTTAGATAAATGAGAAAGTTATGAAAAAAAATAATGAGAAAAAATGAATAATAATTTGTGAGAGAAAAAAATTATGAGAAAAATAAGTTATTTGAATAAATGAGAAAATTAAGAGAAAGAAAATAATTAGAAATAAAAAATAAATAGTAATTTGTGAGAAAAAATTGTGAAAAAAATAAGATATTTGAATAGATAAGAAAGTTATGAAAAAAAAATTATGAAAAAATAATAGAGTGATAATTATATTTTTTTTTCTTTTCCCTTCTTTCCATCGTAAACCAAACATGGTGTAAGGAAAATATGAGAAGAAACATTGAATAATAATATTGGATGCGAAGCCATTGTCTAATCATTAAATTTATGAAATCTAAAAGTTATATAATTAATTTAACGATTTATTTAATTTATAAATTTTTTAAATTTAATATATTTTTTAAATTTAATTATATTTTATATGTTAATTTTGTTGTTATTATTATGAGCACGGAACTTTTCTTTAATAGGAAACGTAACATACAATTTACACTAATACTGAGTTTGGCAACTTTTTAAAGGAAAAAGGAAAGAAAATGAAAAAAAAAAGTATTTTTTATTTTTTTTATTTTTTTATTAATTTAAATAATTAATTTTTATTTTTTATAAATTATTATTTATTTTTTAATAATTATTTTTTATTAATATAATAATATTATTATTGTATTATTATTATTTTTTATTTTATTATATATTTTTTACCAATCTAATCACATTATAAATAAAGTGGAAGTATGAGTCAGTCGGTCACCTCAGGTGGTATTTTTTTGTCAAAGACAGTACAGTAGATATTATTAAATTAAAGGGAAATCCTACGTAGATTGAACAAATAATAATGCGATGAATTAGGCTTTAAATCAATGAAAGGACAATAGCTAATGTAGATTGATGATTGTTCTGATTAAAGTTTGAGGTCTTTTTTTTGTTTTTTTTTTTCATTGATGGTGGGCTTCTTTTTATTTTATTAATATTCGGAGCTTTTCGCCACGTGAATCGCTGACTGATTTAATCCGGCCCAATGACGCGTAAGCTTGTCCCCAGAGGATGGGCCACTTCAATAATTATAGCCATAATAATAAAAATTCTTAGAACCGTGAGAGTTGAATCGAAGAAGATTGATTTTTGTAAATTTTTATTAGTACAAAAAAAGGATTTTTCGTTTATTTATTTTTTAATATAATTTAATTATAATTTTATAATTCACAATGCATGTAGTCCATTTAAATTTAAAATGATAAAATAAATTTGTATAAGATAATATTATGAATAAATTAAACTTGCATAAAAAAAAAAATCCATGAGAGTTGATTTGAAAATGATTTTTCTTTAATTAATCCAATCAATATTTTCTCATAAATTCTATAAATTCAATATAATCAATTTCCTTGTGGTCTTCTTCATCGAACCCTCAAACACGTGATTTGACAAATATCAGGTGCGCTTGTCTAACCACGGAAGGAACTAGGCGGCTGCTCGGTGTATACCCTTGGGGATATTATGGCCATAATATTAACATAAAATTCTAGCAGGCCTTGTTTTCTAATATCGATCAAAGTCTTATGTCTTTTGATGTTTTTTCTTCAAATATTTGTGATGAATAACATCATCGTTATGTACTGGACTGAGTTAAGATTAAGGTCCAATAATTATAAAACAAAGCACGACAACAAAATATCGAGTTAAAACTCGATATTTGCACTAGATACTTAAGCCAGTAAAGAAAGCCTAAGAGAATGAGGTGTGGAGGATTGATGCGTGAATGAAAGACATATAAAAGGCTTCTCATGTGGAGGGTGGAGGTCCTCCTATTTATAGAGTCTATAAGATTACCCAATTAGTGGATCTCACTGCAAAAGGTGCTAACATAAGAGTTAAGCAGCTCGTGAGCGACTATAGTATGTGTTGAGTTCAAAATAAGTCAATGTTGTAGTAGACATGAGGAAGACATAACCTTAGTGTCCAATGGACTCAATTTAGTTCTTATCAATTTGTTTGGTTTGGAGACAAGATTGAAAAAGAAAATGATGGAGAAAAAAAAGAGTGAAAAGCGAAAAATTTAATGTTTGGATACTGCAAGAAAAAAAAGATGTTAAGGATAATCACGAGAAACTTTTATATGAGAACCTGCATTTCTCAGTCTCACCGAAAGAGAGAATTGCATTTAGAGGCACAAAAAAATTGAGAATTTACAGGATTATCCCATTCGGTTACCCTTGCTAGTTGTGCATGTGGATAATTTGGCAATTTTAACCTCTATTTTTTTTCTATTTAATTTTCTACCGTCCAAATAAGATAAAATATAATTCTCCATCTTTTTAGATTACGATTTTACCGTTTTTTGGCAATTTTACCGTTTTTGTTTTTAAATTTTGATGAAAACCGTTTTTACCTGGGATAGCCAAAATGAAAAAGTATTGATAACATTCCACAAATCAATTAGGAAGAATTGCGCTATTTCACCATGCACAATGTACAAGAACCTCTATAACTATCAAAAGAGCATATTCCCGGAATTTAGTAAAAGTCACTAGGTCACTTCCAAAACTAAACGGGAATTTCTTGGTGGCCGATGAAAACTTAGGTTACAGGCAATGAAGATTTTGGTAGGTTACAGTTATGCAATTTACGACACGTGGAAGACATGTAATTAATCTAATAGTTTATCTATTTACCTTTTCTTATTCAAATTCAATATATTTTTTATAATTTAATAGTTCATATTTTTACTTATTAACTTCATTTCTACCACTGTGTGCTTATATGACTTTTCTCTTGGGAGAATATGGCAAGAGGGCTCCGCCAAGCCTTTCATGTGGATAGCTTTCACATAGTTTCAGATAGGATGTTCTCTTTCCAATCCGTAATTGTCTGAGGATCTCAATTATTTGAAAGTAACAAAGCTAGACTCAAATCTCGTGTGCATGTGTCAAAAAAAAAGAGCAATAAACACAAGCAGGACAAATAAATAAAAGAACAACAAAAAAGAGTGGTATTAGTTCACAGATTTGCTGGAGTGACACAGATTAATTTGTCCCTGGATTCTAGTGAAAAAATTGATGTTCCCACGACAGATGCATATGCGAAGGACCACTAGAGATTGCGTCAACGATCAATTCACAGGAGTGACACAGATATTAAACCACCATTCAAATTGTTTCTTCATTCAAACCAACTAAACTACCTTCTAAGGTTAGTTGTAATAAACATAGTAAGTTTGTGTTTAACTGAAGACCTTTTGCGCTCTTATTTTATTCGATAATGATTTTGATCTTTGATATCAACAGGCGAAAAAAAATAAATATCATGGAAAGCTACGGGACAACGAACATGTGTTTAAAGAAATAAACTTCTATTTAATTGCGGGAACTTTAATGTGGAGTTTGCACTGTTGACTTTAGTACATGATTGGTGCATAAAGAAATAAACTATTATTCTTTTTTGGTGACTAGAGGGAGAACACAACTAAAGAAAAATTATAGCAACAAGAAAACAAAGATAAAGCCAGCCATCCATAGCTAAGTTAAAAAAAAAAAAAAAAAAAAGAAGTCTTAAACCTTTTTAAATATTTAAAAATGGTGAAAAGTGATGAAAGAAAAAAAATATGTATTAAAATTATCAATTTTATCCTCATAATAAATGTATTATATGTACAATAGAGTCATCTAATTAAAGTAATAAGGAAATCAATAATTTTCTTTCTAATTTTAAGAGAAATGGATTTAATAGACTGACGAGAAATGGATTTAATAGACTGACGAAAAGGTATAAAAAAAAATCAAAATTTTTTCTCTTTTATTTTTCAAGCATCTTTAAAACACAATAATTCTCTTTTTCCTCTCACTTTTCTCTCGTCCTCCTCCTTTTCCTTTCACTCAAACACAATGCTAGAGGCAGTGAAAGCCGATCCCCAAAAGTCCGGATAGCAACTATTCAGGCTAGTATGGGTGGATAACACTTTGCCTCAATTAACGGTGGAAAGTGGGTACAACACATCTTGTGATAAAATTATATAGAGTTGGATGCTGACGTTCTCAAAAAAATTCACATATCTATACAGAAAAGATCCACAAAATTTCTTTTTGTTTTTTTAAATTAACAATTGTTACAATTCATTGTCTTCCCCTTCTCTTTCATCATTCTATGATTAATTTGCCCTACTTTTGTTCAAGGCAATCCCCTTTATTATGTGATCACGAAACTTACAATTTACTCAATCAATTATTTACGGAAAGGGAATTTTAATTTACATTATAAGATCTAAAAAATGCAACGAAAAATAACTATGCATATAAATTTTAATTACCACAGCATCTTGGTGATTTTAGGGACTCCACTTGTGATTTTCCTTGTGGACCCCTCATTCTTATGAAGAGTCTATATTCATCAAATGTCATGGACGGGTATAGTGAAGGTCTCTCTGGCGTGACAAGCTCTTTCATTGGCTCTATTGGTATATCGCTCTTTGGATTGTAGAAAAAGGCAAGCGATACACGCTCCTCTGCTGAATTTACAATCACCCGATGTTCAACACTCCTGTAAGTTGCATTGCTAAGCACCTATCAAAAAGCATATATTTAAGAGACTTAAAACCAAGATCGTTATCAATTTGTTTATCTAGCATTCAATTCCATCAAGCAGTTTTATGGGGGAGAACTCTATTTGATTTGTCAACCTTGCCTTAGAGAAGGAAAAAAAAAAAAAAAATACTGAAAGGTATCTACTATATTATTGCGGTGGGTAATTTTGAAAAGTACTCGTCAGCTCTAGCAGTTCCCACATAATTAATAATTGAGAATACAATTAAGAAGATATGAAAAATTGCCATAGAATAGTTTTAGGGAGTAAAAATTTTTTAACAAAAAAATTGAAAAAACGAATTTAATTTAATATTTAGGGTGATACTAAGTAAATTTAAAATAATATTAAATACGTTTAAAATTTAATTTTTTAAAAAATAAATTTTTATTATATTTTAGATACTAACTTTACTCTCATAATTATTTTATAACTATTTTTCATATCCTTAATAAGACTCTACAATTAAATATCTCGACTTTATCAAAAGAACAAAAGAAAAACAGGAAAATGTGATATATCACGTTCTCGGGTCCCACATTTTGATTTTCGATTTTTTTTTTTTAGAGTGAAGTTGAGAGGACAAGAAAACTTTTTTTTTTCCTTTTAAGAGAGACCAAAAAGAGAAACACACAATTACAAAGATTTGAATATAAAATCAAAAAAAAATTATAAAATTATTTTAATTAATTGTATTAAAAATGTGAGAATTCAGAATGAACTCAATTATCTCAAAATAAAAAATTATATAATATTATTTTATATATATGTGTATATATACGTATTCCTCCAAGTACGATGACTTAAAAAGGAAGTAATGGCTTCGTCAGTGTCACTCTTAAGTTTATTCCACATGTTAGAAACGTGGCATCGCCTAGTATATAATTGTTAGCTGCAGGAAAAGGCATTTTAAAGACTAAAAAAGATTGGTGGACAAATATAGATAAAAATATAATAGGTATACAAAAATTTAAATTATTGTATTATAAAAATTTATTAAATTTTAAAAAATAAATAAATTATTAAATATTATTAAATTAATTACGTATTTTTTACATACTTACTCATATATTATCATAGAATAGCTCTATTTAAAGAATGTCAACGTCGACAACGTTGTGAAGTGCACACCTTTGAAAAGACTACAGGGACATGTCCAACATGCGAGAAGATTCAATGTCTGAGAAACAAAAAATTCAAAAACTTATCCTACGGTTCATTAGTATCATATCTATTGGTTATCCAATACAATATTATATGTACACCGTCCCTTTAATTGAACAGAGTCATCAAGTAGTTTCAAGGTTGCCTGTCAATCTCTTTACAAGAATTTTTATTTGTTTAAATATTAAATGTTAAAGCAGTCAGTATTCTATTAATAATTCAAGGATATTAAAAAATATATTTCGTAATTATTTTATTAATAAAGTGATGTAATTTAAAATTGTCGTTTAAAAAATCGATCTTCTCTAATGAATTTGACAGAAAAATCCTATCCAAAAAAAAAAAATTGTTTATTCAGTTGTATATTACATCAGTTAGCAAATTTAGTATAAAAAAAATTCGTGCTAAACATTACTCATTTTGCATCAATATAGGAGCCAAAAAGGACTGTGAGAAAAAACAAAACGAGGGATTTTTTAAGCGTACTGCATCGTGTTCTTGCTTAATTTGCAATGTGGATTACAATATGAATTTTGCAGGTAGGTGTACAAGGTATGAACCAATTCTAAAAAAAATATTATTATTTATGGACAACTAAAGAAGAGAGAAACAAATTGTTCATGCGCGCTCACCCTATGCAGCCCTTATCCAAGCCATTTATTTAATAGATATAAATAGGATTTGACTATCAGGTATTATCACAAGTCTTGCTAAAGAGTATACATGTATTCTGACCAACCAGAGCTCTAAAAATACGGTATTAATTAGCCCCATCCAAACATGACCCCTTGACCCCTCCATGTGCCGGTAGGTTCACATCAATTATAATCTTAAAGCAAAGCAAGCCGTTTCCAGAAATTAACTCTAATTTCATAGTTGGGGTATGAGTGTTTTGTTTATAGTAATTTCTGTACAATTATTTCTTCTTTAATAAAATCTCACTACTGATTCATCAGCGCAAAAAAAAAAAACATATATTTTTGTTAACATGTGTATGGATGACATCTAGAGAGAAGGATTGGTACCTGAATTTGATCACCGATATTGACGATGAAAGCATGTGGAGCTGGCTTCACGGTGATCCAATCGTCGTCTTTGCGGACTTGAAGGCCTGTCACATGATGGTCCGGCAGCAGGAGGGTCATGCCGCCGGGGTCGGAATGCGATGATAGACCAAGGGTTAGTTCAGGCTGCGGACACTTTGGATAAAAGTTCACTCTTAGGCAGGTCCCAATATTTTCGCCGCCGAATGCATGTTGAAGACGTTCCTCCCCTAATCCAAGGTTTGTCGACAAAACCTTCATTAATCTCCCACAAAGCTCTACAACTTGCTTACCGTATTCGTCAATCACTTCCCTAATTAAAATCCCCCACTTAAAAATTAAATACCAATAGGCAATAGAGAAAGGATATATGACTATATACATATAATTAGGTGGCGGCAAAAATTAATTACACTAGGTATGTATACAATGGATTATTATTTGTATAGATACTATCGTATCATATAACATCAAATTGATGAGTATAAACGTAATTCATATGGTTGGTGACTTATATTTCAACCCTAAGTTTAGGGTTCAAATTTCAGATTTGATGCTCATTTTCTTTTCACGTACTACTCGACTACAGTTTCGTTGGACGGAAAAAGAAAAAACATCAAAAGCTTAGAAAAAATAACATCAGTTGACCCTTTTGAATACACAAATTGAAAAGCATTAAAGCCATCAAAAGTGACCACAGAAAGGATCAGAAAAGGGTAAGGGAAAATTAATTAGTCCTACCTACTCATCAAAAAAAGGGAAAAATTACTTCAAATCACCTGCAACCGGGCGGGAGGGCAGGCCATTTGTTTTGGTCCTTCAATGATAAAGGAAGATAGTGAAGGAAGTAGTAGTCACTCCAATCAAGAATGGCGCCTTTCTGGACCCCCAACCGGCTACCATAACCTTCATAAGTCTTGGGTGTGTTTGCATAAGCTTGCTTGATTTCCATCGGCAAGTGGAAAAACTGGCGCCACGTTTCCCTCACGCGGTCCATCAATTCAGGATCAACCCCATGATTAAGTATTTGGAAGAATCCCCACTCGCGACATGCCGCGGAAATTTGGTTGAGGATGTTGTCTTGGAGATTGGTATCATCCCCGTATAGGCCACCAAGGTCGACGATTGGAATATTGCCATCGGTTGAACTTGAATTTATTGATGGCCTTTGGTGTAGGGGCTTTATATATCGGTTTGGAATTAAGGTTAGACTGCTTTCGGACAAGGACTGGACACGCACTATTGGCTCCGGCCAATCCTGGAGTTGGGACTTGCTCATGATGTTTCTCTTTTATTATTTGGCTTCCAGATTCTATATATGCTGTATGATTGGTAGACACCGGGAGAGAACATACAAGAATAACACACGGAGAGAGAGAGAGAGAGAGAGAGAGAGAGGGTGTTGAGAGAGGGTGGAGAGAGGACCCCTGGGAAGTGGCAATTAAAGAGAAGGAGAACAGTGGGCTGTGTAAGCAAACATGAAAATGACGTGAAGATGAACGCCAAACAAATTCTGGTTTTAAATTCGGTTTGGACACTGTAGTACAAAAGTACTGTGAAATGTGCCTATTTTCATTTGGCAGTTTGCGTATGATATAGTATTATAATTTTGGATTGTCTCGCATCGTTCTCCGTTCTCGTTGTCTTGTCAGGAATTTTTTTTTGTATAATTTTATGTAAGATAATAAGACCATTCTTCTTTACAAACAATCATAAAAAAAAAAATATGAACTGATTTTTATGTTATATGCTTTTTTTTTTTTTATTTACGAAATGTCTCTTCATATTTTGAACGTGAGACTAATCAATATTCACGATATTGAAATTTCCTTTGATTTAATAGACTTTGGCCACAAAAAAATTCAAATATAAAAATTTACCTTATTATAAATCATATTTATACTAAACTTGATGTGCTTAACAACTTAGACTAACTCCATTGAATGAATTATTATGTTATATGTGCAACTTGAATATAAAGTATTTTCTGCAACACAAATAATGAGCTACTGCTCATATAGTAAAGACAAATTCTAGTTGATAAGATTTTGAATTTTATTAAACAAAATACATCAAGTTCAAAACGGTCAAACTGTTATAGATGTAGAAAATTAAAAGGATTATCGATGAAAAAAAAACGAAAATTAAAAGGATTATAAATCATTAATGGTACTGGGGACAGCTCAGTGCACCTCTTCTTACGGCAGAAATTAAATTTTTTTTTTCTTATTGTGATTGTTACTACATTGAAGTTGACAAGCCGACATAGGTACCTGCAAATTGTTCAACGCTAATGCGCCGGTAAAATACAAGGGATAAAGTAAACTAAAAAAGGCAAAAAATGCAAGGGATAAAACTCGATTTAGCAATTTATAATCGCATCAGGAATGTGGACCGTAGCCCTTATTTCGGCGCCGTGAACAACTTGCATTGTACCTTCCTTTTCATTTCCTCTATGCCACACAATTGACTGGTCCATAATTTATAAAAGTTTTTTTTTTTTCTGCAAGACAGCTGCAATAATTTAAGAGTGTAGATTACATCGAAACATCGTATTCAAGCTCCAAAATCAGAATTTCTTAAAAAAGTCTGCTTTTTTAAAGAATCGACAGCAGAATTTGCTGTTATGTTAATATGTGGAAAAGTACAAACTTTAATATAATGTAAAAATCTCTTAATTGTAAAAAAAAAATCCAACAAAGGTATTTGAAACCATTCAAAGTCATTTTTCATTGCTCATTTACTTTCTTAATTTATCACAGCTGTTTTCTCTTTTTTTTTTTTTTTCAGTTTTTAATCCTTTAGTCATAAAAACATAAAAAACATACTTTTTTATAGCATTTATCCAACAAAAATACAAAAACAGAGGTGTATATACGTTTGGTTTTTGTAGCTAAACATGATAATGCTTAACTTTTTCTCTCTTTTTCTTTTTTTTTGGTTTTTTTGATAAGTCATGGTGAGATTTTATTGAATGAAGAGCAAGCAAAGTTGTTACAAGCACTTTACTAGGAGAAAAAAAAAAAGAATTGTTACAAGTGCAAAGCTTTCGATAATGCTTAACTTTAGCCGTGAGAGATAATGCTTTATCTCAAATATTCCATGTAAACATAGTTCAAATGTACTCGGTAGACTTTTTTTTTTTTTGTTTTGTTTTGTCTTTTTTTTTTTGATAAACGCATTAATAGGCCTATTAATAAGCGGAAATGCAAAAATAAAAAAGACAATTAGATCGACAACTGTCGGATTGCCAGTGCTGCTTTGGACTTTCTCTTGATAATTACAAAGCTGCCTAAGAAGATGATCAATTGATCAATCTGGCAATTTGACTACCTTAACTTGCAAATTTATGATGATGCCCTTGAACCATCCCCAGGTTTGTGAAACTACAGTTATAGCATATGCAATTGCCATATTCTTTTATAGACTTTATTATTAATTAATAATTAATAAAGTATATATCTAAGGTCTATCTGTTCCAAGAGATACAATGAATCAGGTAGGAATTAATAGCAGGCACAAATTATCACCCAAGTGGTCGCAATGGAGCATTGAATGCGTAAACTAGAGACAACAAGCTCTTCCCAACCAACTTCTCGATTCTTAAAAACTACTTTAATTAACTTTAAAGAATCACAAAAAATATAAGTATAAAGCAATCAATCTGAAAATTATTTTTATTTTTATTTTTATTTTGAATACCCAGCAAAAATTACTAAAAAAATTATTGTTCACGCTTGTGTCTGTCTAATCTACATAATTTAGTTGGATTAATTGTATATTAACTACAAATATTGACTACATAATTTTGTTCTCAAATTTAATTGGGGTCGGCTACATATTTTAATCTAAAAAATATTGGAATTTTTTTATTTCAATAATTTTTAGATGGTCTTGATTTCGTAATATTATATGATATATCTCTAATACTTAAACACAAGGAATATAAGCTCTTCACTCAAACTTAAACGCAAGGAATATCCAAAAGCTCCAGTTAATATAATAGCCGACTTCAGGATCTTTTATATAATGCAAGTACTTTTCAAATTGTTTTAATTAGCTTTTTTTCTCATTTATACTTTTTTATTCGTTGCCAATTATAGAGCAATATGTTGTTATTTTAATGTGAGTACCAATTTGTTTTTGCTTCAAACTTCATCCTGTTTTCACATTTTCATTTTGATTTTATTTTTACTGACACTTGTAGTACAACAACAAGTATTTAATCAACTAAAAATTTTATTTGTTACATATTTAATAATCAGTAAATATATCATAAAATGTTCTATTAGTTATTATGCACGTACGCAAAAACTTTTGCGACCTGGTCAACGAATTGGTCCTATAATTTCTTTTTTTTTCACTTTATTTCTTGTGGGTTGCAATAATGAATTGTAAATTTGATTATATGTTCTTCGATTCCAGTAATTTAAATTATGATTTTACTACATAAGAATACTGTTAGAATACGGAATTCATTTAATAATTAATCACAGGAACCCTTTTTTACTGTGTTATTTTCACCGTGCTGTTGGCACTGAAAAATGCAAAATGTGTTGTTATAATCTTTGTCGTGTCTTAACAAAAGTCATCGCAACCTTCCGTTTCCCATCTAGTATTTCTCTTTTCTCAAGCTGTCAGACTATGACTTGCCAAATCCCAAGGCCCATCATTTCCGCACGTGGAATTAAGCATATCACGTCAGTGGAAAAGGCTACGGGGTGCCCGTAACGTCCAAAAAAGCATGGCCCTTTGTCGGCACGTGGAGCCTCCATTGTTTTTATCGTATGATAAGAATGGCACTAGATTGTTTCATTCACCTAATTCTAAGACAGTACAATTTTATTACAAATTTTTCATAATTTATCTGATTTTTTTTAAATTTATTTATCTATCATATCACTTTAAAAATTATTTTAAAATTAATTAAGCAAAATCACTAAAATTTTTCTTTTTAATAAATATCACATTTTAAGCAGTTTTAAATTAGAATTAAAAGTAATATAAATTGTTATATTATTAAATTTTTTTAAAAAAATAAATTATTAAATACTGTTAGATAAAATTTTTTATTTATATATTATTTTTTATTTAAAATTATGTGGTATTAATTTTCATCCAAATTGCATTACATTGATGAGCGCTCACCTACCTAAATTTTCATTCATAATATTTGTTGCCATGGATTTATAATAGTAGCCAGATGGATGGACGGCCATTGCTCTGCATATTATAACATAACCTACACTTGACCAAGAAAAAGGGCAAAAAAAAGGGTAACCATTTACATAATCAGGCTGCGGGCGTGCTTTACATTCTTTGATGTTTATAAATTGTAGCGTCTATTAGTCAAAAAGGGGGGAAAAAAGATAAAAGAAAAAACAGATTGTGACGAGCTACCAGCCCAACAATACAAAATTTCTCTTATTGGTTTTTTTCTTTTCCCTAGGTAAGTGAAGATATATATGATTTTTTAAGGTAAATTTGTGCAAGTCAGATCACAAACGGGGCCCTAGACGCACGTCTCATACTCTGATGGACAACGCCCGTAACCATAGGCACTACACAGAGCACTACGAAATCATAGCTGTTTTTTATTGCCATAGATTTCTGGCTACAATGCGTTGACACAACATTTTGTGGGGTATGTACTGTGAGAGACGCATTAGACATAAATATACATAGGATAGGTATTTAACATGTGTTTGACATAATAAATTTTATTATATTTTAAAAATTATTTAAATATGCGTTAAGAATACGTTTAGCACACATTAAATACACATATGTGATAATTTTTGTAAATTTGTGACATATGGTTTCAATTTGGTTTTAAAGCTTTCTATGTTTGCTAATTTTCTTAATAACCTCATCTTGTTATGAGCTAATTTTCTTAATAACCTCATCTTGTTATGAATTAATCTGGTTTGACAGTTAGCAATCTAATATTTTAGAAAACTCTGAAAATTTTTCTTTCGACAAAATGAATATATTTTGTCCTTTGTAACCTTATATTCCATGTTTGGAAGAAATTTTCGTTTCACTTATTATCTTATCAACTAGCTGGGAAAGACAAAATAGAATAATTTTTTCAAAATACAAAGTTATTATAGAAGACACTTGATATTTTATGGTTTTTATAGACTAAAATTGTCATTATAATTTTTTTCTTGAATAATAAATCTAAAAATAAAAATAACAATTAATTTCATCTTATTGGTTTTTCTACCTTATTTTATTTATCTAAAAATTTATTTTTCAAGACATTGACAACTATTTGAGAATTCCGTTTGTTAGATAAAGCAATTGAATAATGGCTTTGAATTTTACAGTAATAAAATAGATGCCTAACAAAGGAAAATGATTGAAAAAAAAGACAGACAATATATATAGGAATTTAGAGCCTGATTGAAATTGCAAAAGGTTACAGTGAAAGCACAAAAGTGCAAGGGGTTTGATGGATTTGTAAAAAGCACGTAGTGTAACACCATAATAAGTTTACTGTTTACACAATGCGTTTATAAGTACTACAACCTAAGCTTACAAAATTACATGATATCCGACATTTACAACGATTTGTCTAATCCTTGTTAGACTTTTGTATACAGGTAATGATATGTAGAACATGCATCATCATAATGATAATGAATTGAAATTTCATACCACTTTTATCAGCTATTTTTCTTAACAATTTTATTGAAAATTTTAATTTAAGTTATTTTTTTCTGTAAATATAATTTACTTATTATTTTATATCATATAATAAATAAAATTTATTTGAAATAGAAAAAAAAAAAGATTACTGTGGTGTAAGATAATAATTAAATAAATAGTAAGTTAAAATAGAAAACACTTTTGTTAATTTATTTAGATTAGAAGTTAGAGATATATCTCTATTGCAGCTAGTGCCCGCCTCCACCAAATTGCTATGCCTAGCTGCTACAGTTCATAGACTTGTTTGATTACGACTTGGAATTTTTTTGTCTTATGACTTGGAATTTACCTTTTAATCAGATAAACGCAATCTCACATTTTAAAATAATTTATTATTTTTTAATTTATAAGAACTAGAGATCGAATTTTAAAGTTAAAATTGAAAATTCAACTTCAATCACCAGATCTTATAGCTTGCGACTCACATTTTAATATGATTTATAATTCTATAATTACGAGAATTGGACTTGAGATTTAATAATGGGTCTGGATTTTAGACTGGACTAGATAGGACTTGAACTTAAGTTTAATTAAATAAAATAATTTAAAAAATAAACTTTGATCTCATGTATGGCCTAGCCTGCCCTGCACTTTGGACATATTTGCTTGTCGAAATCAATTCTTTAGGCACTGAGAGCAAATCCAACCTCAAAACCGTTTGATCAAAAGATTAAGCGGAAAAAATATATTTTTAGATTCTCCATTAAAATTTTTGATAAATCTCCAAGAACTATTCTTATCCTTCCTTTACCCTTTTTTTTTCAAATTTTAATTATTTTGCTTTTAACTAAAATAGTGCAGATAAAAATTACTCACTCTACTTTCTATCTAGGAAATGACAATAATATTTTTTCCATATATCTTTAGTATAAAATTTATTGAAATGAAGAAAAAATAGTTGAATGTGCAATTAATTTTAGCGCTGTGTTAATAACATCTCTAATACATTGTTTTATTACTTTACATAACAAAAACCCAAGTTGTTATGACAAGCAGGAATTGAACACACAACCAAATATACGAGCATTAATTATATCATATAGAACTTGACGTCTTTATGGCGACAAGTTCTTCAATCCAAACAATTATCATGTCCATTGCTTCTTAATTATAGTTGACAATTTCTACTCAGAAAAAAAAATTATAGTTGAAAATTATAGTTGAATATTCTCTTTATCAGGGAAAAAAAAAGAAGTTGAAGATTCTGTTTTTAAGCCCCAATCGTCTTTAATTTATTCGGATTGATGAACATCGTTTTTAATGCCGCAATCATCTCGGAAAGTTCAAACCTCCAAGTATTGCCTGTGATTGTAGTTGTTCATTGTATAAACTAATAATGCACATACATATACGTATAGGTATGTATTGAGTGCATAAATGTTTGATTAATGAGGTTGTAAACTTTCTTTCAACCTATTAAGTGCTACAAGAACAAATATGTTTGATAGAGCTAGTGGGTACAACTTTCCTTCAACCATATTTTCTCAAATTCTTACAAAATGTAGAATTTAATTCTGATGTATAAAAAAAAAAAAAACATGGAGACGTGTCGAACTTTTTTTTCCTGATTTAGAAATGTTTGCTGTCTTTTCCAATAGTTAAAAATTATTTAAAAAAATAATATATATATATCGTATAAGAAAGCTGCTCTAGCTTTGGAAGTGACGACCCACAGAACCATTTGTTTATTTTTTTCTTGTTCTTTTCCTCATGGCTAGCAACTAAAAAAAGGTTGATATGGGATTCGGTTCCAAGAAATTTGACAGAAGCAAAAAAAAAAAAATATAGGCCGTGATCAGCTACGGAGATTTTGATAAATTTTCTAAAAAATGGAAAAAATATTCTTGTTTTAAATTTCATGTAATTTTGTATTTAAAAAAACAGAAAAATATGGAAACGACGGGTTTCCAATTTTCCAAGTTTCTGTGGGTTTAGGAAGCTTCCAAGCTATGTTTTCCTAACTTTCCGTCATCAACATCTTGAGAGAACATATTTTCTTCTTTTTTTTTTTTGGTACAACAAAATAATAGAAAATGCAAAATTACGAATAAAGATGAAAATTGAAAACAAAAGACAGAAAAATTTATTTCTATAGTGAACAGGCCCTGAGCCTTTACCTTGGCACGAGTTGAGTTTACTTGCTCGGACACATGCATATGTTATGCTGTAATGCTGAGAATCCGACATGAATATAATTAAACCATTTTTCCTAACCTTTATAAACTCCCCCTTTTTTTTTTCCTGAGCATTCTTTATCAAACATTTTTTTTATTCCATTCAAGAGTATATTCAACCGAAAACTACATAACAGATGATAACCTTTTCTTCTCTCTTTTTTTTCTCCATAAATGTCACACAATTTTTCGTGAATTGAAAATGAAATCTTCAATATAGATGTATAAACTCTGTTAACTATTAAATGTTTCATTGATAAATTGACTGCTTAAAACAACTAATTTATTAGCACTATGTCAGGAAGAAAGTTAGGGTTCGAAACTCATCTCTTCTAAATCTATCTTCTTTTAATTATAATATGAGTTTCGGTCCTCCTTTAAAACAAAAAAAAAAAAGAAAAATGTTCTCCTGAAAATTCTTTAATAAACAGTTTGAAACATATTAAAATAGATATCTTTTCCGGTATTCAATCGTCAATCCAGGATAGTATCGCTTGGAACTTTGTAAAGCCACCCATTCCAAGAAACAATGTACCCGGGCATACATATCTACCCAACAAAACAAAAATATACAAGAGATCTACGCCACATGCATACTAATTCTCTACCACAATAATATTTACAATATTTATAGCTCAAAACCTTTGAGTCGTCACCACTTATTACTTACATCTATCTTGTTTCAGATCTCTGAGCTAGAGTGGTCCACTCTATAAAATAATAGTTCGTATGCTAAAAATGGAAAAACAAGTGGGAATGATTTGAGCTCTGGCTATTTACATTCACATGTGTAATTTAAATTAAATAATTTAGCTAGACCTATAGCGAATGGAATTGTACATAATTCTTCTGTTTTGGATTTTTTTTAACAGATGCATAATACAATCTGATGAATTAATTATTAAATTTATCGTTGTGTTGCTAGAGTTGATTCACTGAGGAATCTCTCTAAGAAAACATCTCAATAACTAAAAGTTTAAACCATAATTATTAAATTCGATCTGTATGTTCGCATAAAAGATTGAGTCATTAATTGAATCGTCGGTTCAATCAACGGCTCACTGGTTGAATCACCAGTGACTCATTGGTTTACTGATTTGGCACGTGAAATTTTATGTAGAAATTTGAACCTAATTCTCTATTAATGGACAGGGGAAAAAAAAACAAATGATCTGGTAAAGATTTTTCCTCATTTCTAATGTGAACAGGCGACTCTTCCTAGTGGCTACAGTAATGATACGGCAACGTGGTGCAACTTGGACGTGGAAAAGGTGACCCGTGACCTCGTGCTTGACAAGGATGGCGAACTTGGTCTCATCTGGCAACTTGCACCGAGTATAGTTGCAGGTATGTGTAAGTTGTCGACAACGCCATCAGAAGATTGACAATAAATAGGGAAAATCAACACATGTTTCTCACCAACATAAACACATTTTCTTTTCTAAATGGTGGAAAAGAACAAAGGAGGTGTTGCTTTCATTCGGACAGTTCATACTTGGATAAGGAGCAGAAGCCATCCTAGCTAGACGTCTCACCAGTGGAGGAGAAATACCATTTAATAGTACCGGAATAATTTATCAGCAGCAAATTTTGATTTATTTGGGCGCAGGGAGACTTGTTTTTTTTGGCATCTTTAATAGGGCCATCATTCAATTTTGTCGAGTGCATTGCATGTAAATGTCGGCAATATTCAATACATGGATCTTGCATTGGAATTAATACTATTTTAGTCTTCAATTTTTTTAGAATTTTTTAAATCTAATCCTAAAAAATTTTTTATTTTCATTTTAGTCCTATAATTATCATTTCAGTTGCAATTAAGTCTTACATGGACGAAACTGTTCATCAAAACATTAAAACACATATTTGGTGGCTTTCATACATTATTTGAACAATCTCTCCAATTTCAAGTTTTTGTACTTTTTTCTCCAACTTGCAAATTGGTGTCTGCCATACAATTTATGTTCTGGTTGTGGGAGTTAATGCTTTACTGCATTTGGTGATCTCTGCAAGTATGTAAATAAAGTATTCATAAATTTTTTAGAGTCCAATACGTATTTTAACATTTTAACTAACAATTCTATCCATGTAAGACTTAATTGTAGCTGAAATGATAATTATAGGACTAAAATAAAAGTAAAAAAAATATAAAACTAAATTAAAAAAATTCTGAAAAATATAAGACCATAACGGTGTCAATCCGATCTTGCGTCAAGTGTACAATAACTCAGTAGTCATTCATCAAAATGTACAATGAGATCCATAATTTTCTTTGTTTTTTTGAATAAAATATAAAAGATAATAAATTATTTTAAAAAAGTTATCCGTATCATTACTTGTATTAAAAAATCTCGTATAAATTCCGTCCAAGAATATATGCATTATATATATATATTGCTGCCGTCTATGTGCATAGAAAAGGGCTAACGAAGGAACCAGTCCAAGAAAGTGGATACACAAACGAGCCTTATGGGACAAGAATTAGTATCTGGAGGAGAGGCCAGCCCTGGAGGTGACAAATGATGAATGGGATTTAAATTGGGCTAGCCCCACAAGAAGGCTGGGCTGAATCAAACACAGAGAAGGGACGGTTGAATCCATCTCATCATCTTACCCAAATAAAAATTTGATCAACACCTAAGTTCATAGCCGTCTTACCTAGCCCAATTTAATTTGTTATAAGCGTCCCAAACTTATTGGGCTTAGTCGATAAGAACTGGATTTTGATGTGGTAATTATCAAAGTCTTTTTTTTGGAGGTGTGTAACTTGTTCTAGCAGTAATGAGTACGGTTGTTCATAAATCGCCTAATTCATCAAAAACTACCCAACACGCATAGCACTTACCCGTAGCCGCCAAAATTGCTAATAAAAAAATCAATCACGGTTTTTATTTTTTTAAAATCGCTAAGGACAGATTGGTAGCAATTTCGAAATTTTAAAAACCGCGATTAACCGACCCAATCAGCTTCTACTAATATATATATTATACATATAAAATGTGTTCTAACTTGATCATATTTTCATTGTATTAGAACTATATTTGCTTTCACAATATATGTTGCCTCATCTTCACTATTTTTGCTATTCTTTGCAAGAATAAGTTTTAAATTTCGTGTGCAATTAGATACTTAAAGATATTGTTGCTTTGATCTAACGAACTTGTAACCATTAGATTGTTGACATGAATTGGCTATATTTCTAACCATATTTCCTCATTCTTTGTATTCGGGTTTGTAGTGATGTTCAATTTTTTCCTACTAGGTAACTAGCTTTGATGAGAAAATTTTAAAAAAAAAGAGCAAAGAAATCATACAATCTTGGATTTTAATTGTAATAATAACAATGGAATTTTCCAATGACAAAGAGAAAATTAGTTATTTATTTATTTTTTATGCATAAACTATATCTTATCACTATGACTTTGAAATTTAAATAATTGTCTAACTGATTTTCCCAATTTTTTTAATTGAATATCTAATTGAGACATTTAAATTTCACTTTATATAGATGTTTAAAAAAAAAATCAAAAGTCAAGCTACTAAATCAATAAAACCGCTCAAACCATCCAAATCAATCGGCCATTTAGTGGATTGGTTTGGACAGTTTGCAGATTAGTTACGATTTAAAATTTTTAAATCGCTGCCATGACAGTTTAGTTACAATTTTTTTCTCTAAACCGCTCAATCCAACCCACGAACACCCCTAGTAATGAGATATGTGCTTTATGACAATAAATGTGCGTTCAAACTCTTATCCATTTCTCACCTATCCCTCTTCATGCCATCATGACCAATCTTCTCTTTATTTTCCATATTGCCCTCCTCTCTACTGGTTTCTTAAAACCTTTTTTGGGTGACCTAATAAATTTTTTCAAAAAATTTTGTTTTATTTTTATTATTAGACTACGTAATTGTTGGGCTAGGGATCCAGCATGACAAAAATCCTTATAGATTTTCAAGCAAGTTCATTTGTTAAGCTTATGATCATGCAATGTATCAAACATGCTCTAAAAATCTATCCCTTTTAGGAAAATGTTAGGTTGTGGATTGCCTATCACATTCATTTCATTCTTGTACCAAACGTCATTAAACCCCCAAATGTTATTAGGAAAATGTTAGATTTTTTTTTTCGATAAAAAAAAACCCACAACTTTCATTTAAAATTGCAAGTGAATCGATACGTTCGTTAAAAATTCGATAATTTAGCTCGATAAGAGCTCGGCTCATACTCGTTCATTTAGCTAAATAAGCGATACATAATTGTAAAAGTAAAACTCGTTTAATAAATGAGCCGATCATAAATAGGAGTAGGCTTGGCTCAATACAGGCTCGTCTCAATTTCGGCTCGTAAACAGCTCATTTAAAGTTCGTTTTGAGTTCGACAAATATAATAACTCATTTAATATGTATCATTATAAACTCATTTAATATATGAATAACATTTAATTGTATCATTTAATTTTTAATATAAATAGTTACTAATTGAAGGTTATGTCCTTTTATTTCATATACGTATTTAGACAAGATTTATATGTAATTAAGGTTGCAAGTAAGTTAACACGTTCGTTAAAAGTTAGGTAACTTGATTTAGTAAGAATATGATTTGAGTTTATTAATTTAACTAAACAAGCGATAAATGAGTTTAAATACAAAATTCGTTTAATAAATGAGTATAGTCTGAGCAAAAACCGGCTTGGTTAAACTTGTGAATAACTCGTTTTAAAACTTATCTATATGATAATTAAAAAAAAAAACTCATTTATTATGTTATAGAAATAATTTTATCAAGTTCATTTTTAAAATTATATATTACATATATTTATATTTATATATTAAAATTGAACATTTATTTTTAATTATTTAATTTTATTTAAATAAATAATTTTTATACTTTCATTTTATTTATAATAATAAAATTTTTTAATTTTAATTATTTTATTACTATTATAAAATTAAATGATACTGTTTATTAGAAGTTTGAAAGTTCAACTCAACAACATCAGACTTGGCTCGAAGTCATCACATTCGTAAATGATTATGATACTAAACATCATTTATAGACTCATTTAATAAATGAGTCGACATCTAAATTTAATAAGATTTGACTTAACTCGACTGATTTACAGTTCTATTCTCTTTACAAAGATGACAGCAACTGCTCTCTAAGTGGGGCCGTACCTATCAGTTGAAAACATTGTTTCACATCCAAGAGTACAACAACCAGATGAAAATGAAAAGATGCTAATCGGGAAAATTTCTTGTTGAAGCGCCAGTGTGGATAGCAGCGAAGCGCCCCTCTTCATTCTACAATCAAAAGATGCTCTTTTTTTTTTTTTTCTTGATCAAATTAGGATTCACCGAGTCAATAAATAAAAATAGTTCTACTCAGTTTAATATATTTCACACCCATTTTATCAAGATTAGATACCAGATCTCTAGGATAAAGGTTTAAGTTCCAACTAATGAAAAGGGTGTTCTCATTAAAACAATGTCGGGACACTATTTTTTTTGGTAAAGAAATGGAAAATAGGCAAGAGTTTTGAGGCCCAGTAAGAATAATTAAGTTGAATATTTTCACAATTATATGAAAATAAATATATATTTAATTTTACTGAATATTTTGACAAACTTTAAACTCATAATTTTCTTAACTATAAAGTCATAACGATCAATGGTCTCTCAGGATACTTAATGAGCTATAAAGCTTTTTGGTTTTGGCTCCTAAAATGAAGCCAGCATTTGATGAATCAAATATCAAGCCAGCACTTACTGAGCTTTGTTTATATCCAAGAATCCAATAAGGTCCTCAAAGTGCAGTTGTACACTTTGAAGCCCAAGTCCACCCGTACTGGTACCCAAAGTTAACCCTATTTTTCGTGTGCTAAAAACAAGTGTAAGAATTTAACCAAAAAACAACTGTAAGAAAAAATAAAAAAATAAAAAAATAATGGGAGAGAGAGAGAGAGATGGACGTAGTGGAATGCTGAGTCCGGCATATCCTGTCACCCACCTAAACGGGGGAGAAACGCGTTAAGCGTGGACTAATAAAGTGGCCTTCGGAATCTTTCCCCAGCCGGTCACCATTTTGGGCCCCTGCTTTTCATGCCCATCCCCTCACACACTCGCCCCTCAACTATTTGATCTATGGACGCCTCCTTTTCATTTACTTTTTTTTAAAAAAATAATAATAATAAAAATAATGTTTTATAATTTCGTAAAAAAGTATTGTCTCTATTTTCAGAGTAATTTTTAAACTGTCTGAATAGTTACAGTATAGCATTTACTTTTCCTCTTAAAAGGTATTATTTTTTTTTCTTTCTCTATACCTATAATAGAAATATTATCATATCGTTAAGAAGTATACAAGTGAAAAAATATTCAAATTTAAATTTCAGTTTATTTTATAAAAAATATACACTTTTCACAACTTTAATTAAAATTATTTATGTACATCTAATTTCTTGCTCTTATTTCTTTGCATGATCTACAAAATGACCAAGATATTCACTACAAAGTAGAAAAGGATGGGTGGGTGAACCATATAAAGGCAAACATCATAATGTACGAGTTATGTGCATCGATTTGAATATATTAGTGTATACTGTTTTTTTTTTATAACAATAATTTTAAATTTGAAATTAAGAATTCAAGTGATTATGTTATTAAACATTATAGTTAATGACATTAGTATATAGTGTTATATTTTTTTTTTCTTATCTTTGGTAGCCTATAGTGTTATTAGTTAAAATTTAGATTTTTATGATCGAGTGTTCTTTTATTAATTTTATATGGGCAACATGACAAAATGCACATGGTAAAGATATCATAATCTAAATTGAGTTTTACTATATAATTATATTTTAAATAATATTAAAATAAATATATAATTTATTTAATAAAATTTAATATTTTTTTTCTTTTTATAAATTTATCCATTAGACATACTGCTTTGATTTAAATTCTCTGTTAAGGGATAAATTTCAGGCAGAAAAGGGTAACTATAGACGATCTCTTGACAGTTTGATCAAACGGAAGTCCCATACGATCATGCAATCAGACGGTTAAAATGCATCCACACCGTGAACTTGTGAATATTTCCGTACCATTCCAAATCTTTCTTCTGGATTATAAAATGGGGAAAAACATCGCCCGTGTGGAAACTGACGGCACGCTTTGTAGCGCGCGCGTGAGCTAAGAGATGATCTCACACGCGCACTTGACGGACAACCCGTTGAGGCGGTTAGGTAATTGCTGACTCCAGTAGACCCCACCGTCCACTGACAGGAATTTTACTTAACTCTCATCAGCATTTCATTTCATGTCATGTCATTTCATTTCATTTCATTTCGATGGAATTCCATTTCAAGCAGAGGGGCCTGGCAGTGAGAAGATGCAAAAGAAGAATCAATCAAACAAGGAGACCTGATTGATTTTTTTATTTATTGGCAAAAAGACCCACTTGCCTTGCAGTTTTGACTTTGACTAAGAACAAGCAAAAAAAAAAAAAAAAACAAAACAAAACACAGAACAGAACAGAACAAAATAATAAAGTAAGAAACAGAGACGAAGAAAGGTGCTTTCTTTCTTCTCACCTTCCTCCCCAAGGCAGCTCATAATAGAGATTTATTATATATAGCCCAAGAATTGGTCTTCTTTTTGCAGCTCACAACCTGAGAGCCCCAATTCTCTATTATTCAACAATAGAAAATTAAAACTAAAGGCCACCTCAATTCATTCATTTAACCCAACCAACCCCTTATCCCAAAAGAGTCTCTTCTACTTTGCTACCAAATCTCTCACAGAAGTGTTCTTCTCATATAGGTATGTATCTCTTGTTTAGTTTTGGGAAAATAGAGCAAACTTTTAGTTCAATTTTTGAAGGTGCTTCTTGCTATATGGCTGTTGACTTCGGCGTCTTTTGGTTTGATTTGGTAAAAAAAAAAAAAACCCGATTCTGGGTCTGGTTTGGTTTGACTTGTTCTAGATGCTTTTCGAATTCATATTAGGATTTTGCTGGGAATTTCGAAAGATCTTTGGTGTTGATATTGGAAGTTTATGTCTTTTTGGATTTTTATCTTGGGGGAAACTTACCGTTAGGAAGTAAAAAAGGAAAGTTTTTATTTTTTATTTTTCCTTATTTTCGCTTGTCTCATATCTGATAAAAACGATAGTTTTCTTGTATGATCTGACCATTTAGTTTTGTGGGAAATACTTTTTTTTTTTTTTTTGAGATTTGTTTGATGCTATTCTTGTATCTCTTGGAGGAATATTAAGACTGATTATAAATTTGTTTAATCTTCCATATTATTGTCGCTTTTAAAGCCTAATTTATTTGGTTTTTTTTTTTTTTTTTGGTTCTTTTTGCGTTGGTTTCAGTTGCTGCGTACTCAATATATTTTTTTTTCTTATTTTGCAGAATAGTCTTGTGCAGCGGCGCAGACAGTAAACATTGTCCCGCAAATCTCATCATGGAAGACGAATCTCAGACACAAAAAGGCAATATTTTGTATAACTGCTCAGTTTTGCTCGAATTGGCCGCCTCTGATGACCTTGTTGGCTTCAAAAATGAGGTGGAAGGGAAGTCTTTGGATGTTGATGAGGTAAGCTACTGGTATGGTAGAAGGGTTGGAGCTAAAAAGATGGGTTTTGAACAGAGAACACCCCTTATGATTGCTGCGATGTTTGGAAGCACTGACGTTTTGGAGTATGTAATTGGAACTGGAAAAATTGACATCAACAGGGCTTGTGGCTCGGATAAGGTCACTGCCCTCCACTGTGCTGTTGCTGGTGGTGCCAATTCATCCGCTGAGACCGTCAAGCTTTTGCTCGATGCTTCTGCGGATGCTAATCTTGTTGATGCTAGTGGGCATAAACCCGGTGATCTTTTCACCCTTTCATTAAAGTCTCCTTACAATTCCAGAAAGAAGTTGATCGAGTTGTTGCTGAGAGGCGAAAGTTTAAGCAAAGACGAAGAAGAGAAGCTGGTCTCAACACCCCAGTTGGTGAAGGAAGGGACAGAGAAGAAAGAATACCCTGTTGATGTGACCTTGCCAGATATCAACAACGGTATCTATGGCACAGATGAGTTCAGGATGTACTCTTTCAAGATTAAGCCTTGCTCAAGGGCATATTCCCACGATTGGACCGAGTGCCCATTTGTCCATCCGGGCGAGAATGCAAGGAGAAGGGACCCAAGGAAGTATCCTTACAGCTGTGTCCCTTGTCCTGAATTTCGCAAAGGGGCATGCCAGAAAGGTGATGCCTGTGATTATGCACATGGTGTTTTTGAGTCTTGGCTCCATCCTGCCCAATATCGAACCAGGCTTTGCAAGGATGAGACTGGTTGCACGCGGAAAGTTTGTTTCTTTGCTCACAAGACCGAGGAACTGCGCCCTGTGTATGCTTCCACAGGTTCAGCAATGCCTTCACCTAGGTCTGCTTCAGTCAGTGCGATGGACATGGTGGCCTCAAGTCCATTGGCTGTTGGGTCATCTCTGCCGTTGCCCACAGTTTCGACGCCACCCATGTCTCCGCTGTCAACTGGCTCATCATCTCCCAAGAGTGGAGGGCTATGGCAGAACAAAACTAATTTCTCACTGCCTGCTTTGCAGCTGCCAGGAAGTAGGCTGAAGACTGCTTTATGTGCCCGAGATTTGGATTTGGAGATGGAGTTGCTTGGGCTAGAAAATCAGACGAGTCACCTGCAGCAAAAACAATTGATGGATGAGATATCTGGTCTTTCTTCTCCAACCTGCTGGAGCAATGACTTCAATAGGATTGGAGATATGAAACCCACTAACTTTGACGATGTGTTTGGATCTCTTGATCCATCACTCTTGTCTCCGTTACATGGAATGTCATTAAACTCTGCAGTGGCGGCTCAGTTGCAGTCTCCAAATGGACTTCAGATCCGCCAAAATATGAACCAGCTTCGTCCAAGCTACCCATCCAATCTCGCATCCTCTCCTGTGAGGAAACCTGCCTCGTATGGTTTTGATTCCTCGGCGGCAGTGGCAGCAGCAGTGATGAATTCAAGGTCTTCTGCCTTTGCAAAGCGAAGCCAGAGTTTCATTGACCGTGGGCCAGCAACCAACCGTCTTGGCCTCACTGCAGCTGCAAATTCTGTATCCCTGATGTCCTCCAATCTTTCAGATTGGAGCTCGCCCGACGGAAAACTGGATTGGGGCATTCAAGGAGATGAGCTGAACAAGCTCAAGAGGTCATCTTCGTTCGGGATTCGAAGCAACAGCAATCCTGTAACAACAACAGACTTCGTGCAATCCAACTTTAACGAGCCCGATGTGTCTTGGGTTAACTCTTTAGTTAAGGATGTCCCGAGTGTTCCCAGCTTTGGTGCGGAAAAGCAGTATAATCTCGGTAAAGGGGTTCGCGAGTCAATTCCATCATGGATGGAGCAGTTGCGCATAGAACAGGAGCAGATGGTGGCATAAGCGGCATCTATCTTCTCCTACTTTATCCTGGCAAGTTTTATACTCTTAGAATTCTTATAAGCGTCTGTATTTCAGCTTAGGCAAAGAATAGAAGTTATCAGTAACATGCGGTGCACACCATGCAAGAAGCAAAAAGCTGGGCAGGAAGTTTCTGCTCTTGATCATCAGTAGGCCAAGAAAATTTAGTGTCAAAATTCGGCAGAACAAGAAAGGAGATAAATTTTTTAATTATTTTACATTCTTTTATATCTGTTATGCTCCCTTCCTCAGGGATTGTACTTTGTATTTCTAGTTGAGCTTGAGTCTCAGTACACCATGGAGAGATCATTATATTTTTTGTCCCATAAAATTTCTGTAATCTCTGATGGGAAGAAAAAAAACTTGGTGTTTGAAAAAACTTCACCTTCATGTATTCTACTAATGGCTCATCCGGCTTTCATAATACAAGTTATTTTGACCGGAAGTGGTAATGATTCTCTTCTGTTTTAGAGCTTGTTTGCTAAGTTCACCTCACAGCTGAGACGGACGTAACAGGTGTTAATTAACAGTTTGTCACTCGCCCACTTAAGGGTGTAAACGAATTTATATGGGAGAGTTCGGGCCGACAAAAGAGTTTGTGTGATAACATAAATGAATGGTACTCAAAGTTTAATTATTGTAAAGCTTGTTGGATAAATGAAATGAGGTCGAGCAAGGAATAGTTTAGCTCGTCTATGTTTGTGAATAATTTGTTTATGTTTATAAATAATTCGTTTGAATCTCGATATGCTTGTATTAAATATTCATTTAAAGCTTGTTAAAAGCTCATTGAACTCAGTATAAATGCAAAAATTTTAGGTTATTCCCAATCACACACGTTCGCTCTCCAAATTTTAGGTTTCTGGCCCAAAGATCTCCTCCGGGGTCCGTGCCAAGCTTGCCTGAAGTTCTAGTCAAGTTCAAGCTCCTCAAGCCCCTCCAAAATTCTATCGAGCGGAGTTTGAATATACTAAAATTCAGCTCAATTTGGCTTCTTTACTCTCCTTATAACAATTAGAATTGATAATTGGTAAAACCAATATTATTTATAGAAGTGATTGAGAATTTATAACTGTAATGCTGTGCACAATGCAAATTGCAATATGGGTAACTTTAGTCCAATTAAAAAATCTCAATTCTATAGGTCTTCGTCCTCCAAAGCCAGTGTATCAGACTCAGTAGACACTGTTTTTTTTTTTTTTTTTTTTTTGAACCGAAAGTTATTTTTGGTCAAAGTACATACTTTAGCAATTAGCATTGTGATTTGAGAATTTATACCTCACGAGGTTTTTGCAAAGAATACGAGCACAGCGATAAAAGGATTTGAATTCCTAATCTATAGCATTGCGAAGCTCACATAATCATATGGGTATCAAATTCAAATGCGATTTTTTTTTTCTGTTTGACCAGAAACAAAGCCAGGCAAACTTGTTAAAAATTAAAATTTGGCTCACCACAGTGAGTCAGCGGCTCTACCGATAATATTAAATTATTATGGGCCTCCACCACGTCGCCAAATAATTGAACTTGGCGTCAAATCAATCTAATTGTCTGAATCCCAGAGTCTCGACTTTTTTTTAATAATTAAAAAATATATATTATCAACATATAAATTATTATATATATAAATTAAAATTAAAATTATTTATTTTATTTTCATTAAACTTTTTTATAAAAAAATTTATTTAAATATTAATAAAGTTAAATAGAGATTCTTTATACTTTATTATAGTATTATCAAATTTAAATTTTAATATTTTGTCTTATTATTATAAATCTTATATAAGTAATAATAATAAAATTTAAATTTAAATTAATTAAAAAAATATGCACTTGACTAATTATTAAACTATTAAACTAATTATTAAACTATTACTTTAGATGTTCTTAGAACCGACTTATGGTTCCGTGTTTTTCACCCTAGTATTTATTGGTTCATCCTGGGTGGAAAAATCTTTTAGACGAAACCATTTCCAGGGGAAGGCCGCCCACGCGATTAATTTTCAGCCAGACGTTATTTCATATTCACTTGTGGTGCTAGTGGACGCCGAGTGTTGATATAAGTGGACCGGCCACAACTTGAGCGATGCAGATGCTTCCTTTTAGGATATTGCTTGTCGAGATTTCAGTATTTCACCCACTAAGATTTTCTTTTTTTTGTTTCTTTACTGAAAAGTAAGAGGATATGGACGACATCATATAATTTTATTAAAGTATTAAAATTTAGTTTTATATTGAATATTTTAGAGAACACACTTAAAAATTAATAAACATCACCGGCCAATCCACACTGTAAGGCTAATTTTGTTGTACATTTTGATAAACTTTAAATTCATCTGATGAACGATCTTTGTACCGTACGATCAGTGGTACCCACCAGGATTTTCTGCAGCACCCACAATCACACAATCCTTAAGTGGACTAATTCTTCGATACATACTTTTCTCACACGAGGACCAGCAGGAAGCTTCCTCACATTACGGTGACAAAAAAAAAAAAAAATGAATCTTCATGGTTTTTTTTTCTTTTGCTTTTAAAAAAAAAAAATCCTAAAGGCAGTACAGTCGATAAATTTTTGATCTAGGATAGTGCCATTGTGCCAACCTCAATTTATGTTACAGTGGGAAGTTGCTGTGCTAGAAAATAATTAACACGGACAAATTATGCAAACACAGGCCGAAATAACATGTAACATCCTTAACTTTGTAATATATAGTTTACATTCCTTTTTTTTTTTGTATTTTCATTTAGCATTTCATCAAATTTTCAGTACATTTAACTGCTTCTGTGATTAGAAACTTTTTTTTTTTGAAATTAGTCCTTTAATGAATTAAATCTAAACATGGTAGACACTAGAAAAGCTCCAAATAAATTATACTACCGAAATTCGTTTTTGTAACCTCATAGCTACGACATGTTTTTACCAGGTTTTCTGAATTTTATACTAATCAATATGCTTTCAATTAACCTTACCAAGTCAAGGGCTGTAGCCTATATTTCCATTGAGGGAAAAACTTAGTGGTTTACCCTTACTGGTGGCATTGGTTTACGTCAGACGGACTGCATGACCATGCGTGCTCTGCTAAGAATGAGTTTTTCAGTGATGCTATTTTTCCTTTTTTTTTTTTTCTTTTGGTTGGGTGAAATGGCGCTCTTTTATTAATAATTGAAAATTATAAAGGTTAGGAACAACGGGTCATGGCTCATGCCAAACCATCATGGTTGGATCTCAAAAGACACGAGAAAACTCGACCCAAACTCGAAGCAGACATGTTTATTATAGAGTCTCTCAGAGGCTCTCTCTCTTACCTTTGCTACTGCTTGCTTGACGCGCGGTAGTTTAATTATAATTAGAGAGTGGCGCAAACCTTTAGATATTTATAATAATTATTTATATCTTCGGAGTTATTTTTCTTTATATACAATGAAACACCAAAAGATGGCCATTTGTTTAGGATTAACAACAAGACGGCTATTTGTTTAGGGTTCATTATATGGATAGAGGTTGGTGACTCGGCATAGATGAATCTCATATGTTAGTACCGTTAATTTACAATTCTAATCTATCATTAATTATAATTATGTATAAAATTGTAAATATATAACTAAGAGTTATTATAGTGCCACATAAAACTTTTTGAGGACTCCTATTTATCCCACACTACTTTAGAAAATTGTTAGTCTTATCGAAGTAACATTTACGTTTTTGTATTGACAAAAAAAAATACATTGAAAAAGGAAAATAGAGGTATGCGCATTGATTGCGAATTAAGAGGTGAAATTTGAATTCAAAATAAATTATTCTTGACAAAAAAAAAAAACCTTCTATTAATAAAACCTCCTATTAATACGAGGAAAAAAAAACAACATCCAAATCAAAGATACTTTTGATAAAAAAAACAATCAAAGAACCAAAAACGCGTAAAAGCCAAGAAGAAAAAAAAAATCAAGGACACTGAATCAAAAAGACGCGTAAAAGCCAAGAAAAAAAAAATCTAAAAATCAACTTGTAGAACCAATTCATAAAAGTCCCAAAATGTGCGCGTCCGCTTAGGTTTTCTGTTCTTTGCTAATCTTCCAAAATCCACCGCGTAGGTTGTGGTTGTTGTGGATAAGACAGCCACATATTAAAAGAAAGAAACAGCGTGAGCTAGCTATTAAAAGAAGGGTGCTGTTAGATGGTCCCACTCAAGTATTTATATAGTATTTATATATTATTTCATTTGTGTAATAAAATATATATTTTATGTAATTATTTTTAAAAAATATAAATTAAAAAAATAATATTTTTTTATTAATATAATTATATAAAATATATTTTTTATTATATAAAATATGAGTTTAAAAATTTATTAGACATTAGCCGCCAAAATGTACGGCCACAGTCTTTTTCCCTGTGGCGATGTTTACAGGCAGGAGAATGCTTCTTACACGCAAGTGTTCTTTGGCAGCACATTGACAATAGGATAAAATATCATTTACTTTTAATTTCTCATGTCTTGTCAATTTATCATCTCTTATCATTTTCTCTTCAAACAATAAGTCACCGAGGCTAATAGACAAGGCCTTACCAGTTTTATTCTTTATGCGCAGATTAGGGGCATTTATGAGTCAGATTAGGCACATTTAAGATATTTTTTTATTTAATCTGCGATAATAAGTTAAATAATTTTTTATTTACATTTAATTTATTATATAATTTAATTTATTAAATTTAATCTGTTAATAATAAATTAAATTAAATTAATTTTAACAAGTTACATGTAATAAAGAAATTATAATTTTTTAATTTACTGTTATTATCTATTATTAAATTTATTAATATTTTAATAAAATAATATATTAACATCATTAATCACAATAATCTGAATTACAAATCATTAATAACAATAATAATTTGAAAGAAAAGTTTGCCTTCAATCGATATATATAATTCACATAAGTTTTCATAATTTAATTTTAAAAAAATATTTGTTTTTATATAATTAATTATTAAATTTATAAATATTTTAACATACGTTTACTACCAAATATACATATAGATATATATATATATATGCGTGCGTGCGTGCGCGTGTGGGGGGGGAGGGGACAGATGAGTTGAATTAGATAGATTGAATTCTTAATTCGTATTTAATTTATTTTTGATAAATTTTAAAATTGTGAAATCACAATTAATTCAAATTTTTATAATTTTGATGATATAAGTTCGTATAAATTAAATTGATTGAATGAATTGAATCGAATCAACTCAATCAATTTTTATCAGCTTTATCTCATATTTACTACAATGATCAAAACATTATTTTTAAGAAAGAATAATTTCTTCTTTTAAGAAAGAGCAAACCAAAATGAGAGCAATTGTTCATCCCTGTTAACTTCTAATCTTCTTGGTCATATCTATATTCAACATTTGCAAGTTTGTGTTCTCCAAGTCATCTGCTTTGCTGGAAGCCAGTTCATTCATGATGAAAGTAATGAAAAAAAAACGATGGCGTCTACCCGAAAAGAAAAATAACAAATTTTTTTTTTTTTTGTGGTACATACAAATTTTAATACGATTTATTGGAAAAAAATGTATATCCATAAATCAAACCAACCCTCAATTCGATTATAACAAATAGATCAAACAAATGTAAATTATATTATTATGAGCATATTAGTGTTCCTCACTGTATGATATTGAACAAGATAACGCAGGTCACACTTCTTGCTCTTCCTCACAGCAATCTTCTAGGAAACATCCCAAAGCAGTCGGTCAAATGGCTAAAACAATGTGTCTTTTGGAGTCAATATAGCAGCATCTTCTCGCCGTCGATTTGGAAGCTGTCTTAAGCAGCATCCCATCAATGAACTCCTGCGAAGACCCAATATTCGTCGAGCCTCCAATCTAGCTTCAAACCCATGTAATGTATTCAATTAGATAAAAACCAAGAATAAATCGTCTTCACAGGGAAAAGAAAAGGAAAACAATGGCTTAGAAAGTGGGGACTTGGGTAGCTTGAGAACATGAACTAACCATTTAATTGACTAATTCAATGGCATCTTTAAGGCTGGAAGCTTGATATCCTCGGATAGCATGGCTCTAGAATTTGGGAGATAAGAACGAAGGGCGCACAAGAAAGAGAAAAGTCTAAAGCCAGTGGAGAAAGTGAAGTGAGAAAGTGATAGATGATAAATTTACAAAGGATACGAGAAACTGAAAAGTTAGAATATTTTTTCTAGTTGTGATGAGTTGTAAAACACTTTCTGCGTGTAAGAAGTATTTTCGCGCCAGTAAATATCGCCACCTAAAACGAATTACCGATACTGATAATTTAGTGATAATTTAAAGAAATTTTTTTTATATTAATTTAAATTTATGCGTCATTATTTATTATATCAATTGAAATTTATGTGATCTGGTAAAAAAAAAGTAAAATTTATGTGGAGGTATAATATTCAATTATAAATTTATTAATATTATAATTAAATATAAAAAATATATATTCGACTTTATCAGTATTTTAAAGATGAGTTCTTTTTATGAAAAATTGAATAAGAATAACATAAATAATTTTTAAATTTAATTTATAAATATAATAATCTACATACAAATAAAATATTGTTTTAACAAAAAAAAAAAGGCATGTGAAAAGAAAGGTAAGCGAGGGGGTAGAATAAAAAACGAAGACAAACAGAAGGTGAGTGAGACAAGTTCAGGAAGATTGGAATCAAGCGTTTTATATATATATATATATATATATATATATATATATATATATATATATATATATATATAAGTTTAGTTCAAGCTATTTTTAATCTTAAATATTTCTGAAGTTTAATATTCTGATAAATTTTAAGTACTTCTTTTTAATTTAAACTTATTAATTCACTATATGTGAGCTTACTATAAGGAATGAAATTTCTTATAATTTCTCTAAATTTATTACGAACTTTTTCACTTAGAAGGGTAAGGAGTCCAGTAAAAAACTTTTTTTTCTAAAAAAATTAATTGGAATCTTTCTTAAGCATTAATTTAGTGAGAAAAGTGTTTTTATAATACTAAAAATTACTCAACTTCTTACATCTAAGATTTTATACATATATATATATATATATATATATATATATATATATATATATATATATGTATTAATTTCGTGCAATAAGAATTCCTAATTTGGCACGGGAAAACAAAAGAAAAGCAGCTTTGGAAGTATAATGAAAAAGTAAAATTCAAACTTAAGTAACAATAAAGAAGTTCAACAACTCGAAATAATAGACTAGTAACAATTAACATATTTTTCTCACTTATAACTTGGGTTTAAATCACAGTGATAGTATTTGGAAGTTTTAACTTTTGAATTTGTCAGGTTTAACCGTTGACTGTGCACTATCGATTTCATATTTAACAATCGCCGTAATCGATTTGAAGTAATCCACTCAAGTTTAGTAGTGTTCAGGTGGTGGTGAGTTCTTTTTTTATAAATTAGATTAAATGACACATACAAATAAAAGTTACTCGATACTCGACTTGCAAATTTGATAACTAAAAACCCATAATAAATTTTTATTAATTAAAAAAAATAGAGAAATTCGAGAACTAGACTTTATCCAAATGACACTAAAATGTGTGTCTCAGTACAATTAGTGCAATTAGTGGGAGTTTGAACAGCAGGCAGTCCTCACCCTTCCCTCTCTTCATATGGGGCGTTACCCGACCTCCTATAGAAAAAAAAATTAAGAAAAAATATTTGAGAAGGTTTTTTTTGGAATAAAGTAATAATAGAGATTATTTGAGTGAAAAGGAAAAAAAATATTAATACACACTATATTTTTCTTTTCTTTATAATAAAAATTGTAACTCATCATTAAAGAGAAGACAGGTAAAAGAAGAAGTCAAAATTCCCTTCCCTAGTAAAAAGCGTAGATTATTAGATTCACTTCAATTAAATTGTATACTTTCTGTTAAGGCTGTTTATAAACCGTTCAATCTGCTAAAAACTATCCCACTTGTACTGCACTTATGTGCATCCACCAAAACTGTGAGAAAAAAAATCAATCGTGGTCTTTATTTTTTCAAAACCACCAAGAGCGAATTGATAGTAATTTAAAAATTTTAAAAACAGCAGTTAACCGACTCAATCCGCTCTACTAATATATATATATGTGACCTAATTTACTTATGTTTTCACTGTGTTAGAAATCTATTTGATTTCATAATATATGTTGCCTCATTGTTATTGTTTTTGTAGTTCTTTGTAAGAATAAGTTTTAAATTTTGTATGCAATTTGGTGCTTAAAGATGTTTTCATCTAATGAGTTTGTAGCAGCTGGATTGCCGACATGAATTGGTTATATTTTCAACTATATTTTCTCATTTTTTGTATTTGGATTTGTGGTGATGTTCGATTTTTTCCTACTAAGTAGCCAGTTTTGACGAGAAAATTTAAAGGAAAAGAGCAAAGAAGTCATTCAATCTCGAACTTCAGTTGTAATAATAGCAATATGAAACTTTCTAAGGGCAAAAGAAAATTATGGAAAAATTGGTTGTTTATTTGTTTCTTATGTATAAATTATATCTTATCATCATAAATTTAAAATTTGAATGAATATCTAACTAATTTCTTTAATTTTTTGATTGAATATATAATTAAAACATTCAGATTTCACTTTAAATAAATGAATGTTAAAAAAAAAAAGAAAGTCAAACAATAGAATCAACAAAATCGTCCAAATCATCCAATCCGACGGTTTGGACAGTTGGTAGATTGGTTGCAATTTAAAATTTTCAAACCACCATTATAGCAGTTTAGTTGTATTTTTTTTTCTTTAAACGGTTCAGTTCGAATCGCGAATACCCTTACTTTTCATCATTCAAAAAGAAAAAATAAAAAAAAAGAAGTTGGATATTACGCTGATTTTTGGGTCCAACGACCTCCCAGGTCTGCCTTCCGCAGGCCTATCACTCTTGAGCCCACTCCGAACTTGTTACGGGCCTTTGTCCCGGGACCAGCTCTCTCCAGGACCGGTCCATATCAATCTCTCAGTAATTAACCCCCAGTGAGCTTCCAGTAGGTTGGTATCTGGTCCCGCCCCTAAATGATAAGGATGGTCTCGACAACTTGACTGGTCCCAATTCCAAAATTTCACACTTCAGTTGATCTTGGGAGTGACATGATTTACGTTTTGCGCCTAAAAAATTTGATGGCCTGTGTCTTCTTTTGTTCTATGCTACCGGTTCTATTCGTCAGACATTACATATAAAAACCTTAAAAGCACACGTTACACAGCAATTGGCTGGATCATCATACTGCCGGATCTCGTGTCAATGAAAGAAAAGCAAGAAGTCAAGGTGGGGCAGAATGACTATCCCCACAATAACGTTTATCTTAGTTAGAATTGTAATCACTGGTCGCAAAGAATCGTGGCTCAATAGCTAATACACGTTACACTCAGCGTTACTCTTTCTGGGCGCCGTGGAGTTTTGGATCCGTTTGATAATATACAACATCTCCTGTATCACTTACATAGTGGTCCTGTTTCATGCTTCTCACAAGACTTGCCAGCAAGTGGAACGGAAGAGGCCAGGATTTTTTAGGCTCCCGGTAGTACTTCCCCAGCACCGGCTTAGCCGCTTCCGTCTACAAGATTGAATGTTTAATAATTATTAGAATTAGAATCAGAATCAGAATCAGAATCAGAAGAAAGTGTCTGCAAGACTTGTCTGTCTCAGAGCTCTAATGAAATGTGAGGCGAAAATAGAACTCACTGCTTCAATTAAGTGGTAGTGTGGGATTTGAGGGAAGAGATGATGAATCACATGGGTTCCAATATCATGGTGAATGTTGTTGATCCATCCATAGTCTCGATCAAGCGTTGTAAGGCCTCCTCTTAGATAGCTCCATTCCTATTTGTAGGCAAAGAAGAAAAAAAAAAATTATGGCTGCTCGATTAACATTTAACACCATAATCTGTTGTGGTGGTGGCGCAGAAGATGAAAGTTGATAATGGAATGCAAAATCAAATATTTATATTTTTACCTTGCCGCGATACCATGGAAGTTTCTCTTCATGTCCATGGTGATGCAAGTAAGTCACAAAGTCCAACCACATAACAAAAATCTGCACTTAAATGCATAAGTGTAAGAAATGAATACCAGCATTAAATAACAGATGACTTGAAAAAATTTCTAAACAAAGCATTAGAAAAATGAACCTACCCAATAGGGAATGCCATAAAGCTTAAGCAATTGGACAGGACCCATTACAGAGGATAAATACACAAGCAATGCTACCATAGCAGTCCAACAAGCAGTTGAGGTGATAACATCGTTTCTCTCATTTGGGACAAACAAGTCACTGTTTGGGTGGAAATGAGAGCCTTTTTTCCCAGGACTTCTGCCCCACTGCAAGGGCAATTGGAGCCACACAATTCATCATACGCCCCAAAGTTATCAGTAACAAAATCTTATTGAAGTTCAAAAATTACAGTTACTTCTTACCAGATATAAAGGGTAAGCAAGCATTGGGAAAGGCAATGTGAACCTTAACATTTTGGTTGCATTATCTATAGTGTTGTATATTTTCTCTGACAGCTGTAATAACAAATGGTCTATGTTAATTAACTAGATGAGAAACAAATATCTGCCATTGAAAAGGAGAGGTTTGCTATTGACAAAAAAAACTCACTGGATGCCATGATTCATCTTTCTCAACATGTCCATGGTTTTGATGATGGGTTCTGTGGCTAATTCTCCTGTGATAATATCCCATCCCAATATGTTAGGTAGGTGCCTTAAATTCAAATAAATTGAAAGCACAGCACTCAAATGCTTGGTAATTGGCCGAGATTGCAGGACTGACCATCCATGATAAGGAACAAGGATTGAAGAATGAAGCAGATGACCCACCACACTGTTCAGCCTTGAATTATTTGAGAAGCTTCCATGACCACTGCACAACAATAGCAAGCGAAATTAAGACCACAACAGGGAAAGCTGCCCAAAATTCTTAATGCTAATCTCAAAACCAGACGTTTGAGGAAAGGGGTATCTAATCTCCATACAGAGTCAAGCTGAAAAACAGCAAAATAGAGTTTATGTGAATTACCAATCATGTCCAAGAACAAAGAGAGCCCAAAACATGGTCCCCTGGCAAAACCAGTAAAGAGGCCAAACCACCCAATTGTTGAAGTAAGCAGCAACAGCAGCCAATCCAAAAGCCACAACCACATCCCTCACAACATAGCTCATAGATTTCCATGGATCCTTAACCCAGCAATGCTTCGGTATAGCTGCTCTTATATCAGCCAAGTTGAAGGGTGGTGGCGCACTGGGGTCAAAAAAATCGCTTTCTTCCTTATTTAATTCATCAACACAGTCAAATTGCTCTCTTGCTTCACCTATAGTTTTAACGCCAATTGGAGCACTAACATTCAGTGCCCAGTTTTTTCGGAACAAACCTGAGACTTTAAAAGAAGCACCAAGATTGTCACTTTTGGAAACCGGCAAAGGTCTCAGCTTGAACAGATTAATGTTTTTTGATTTCAAGCCAGCTCTGGGTTGTGGGTAGACTCTAGGAATGGGTCTCAGGCCACATTCTGATAACACCCAGATGGCCATTGAAGTCTATGACACAAAAGAATGCAAATATTCAATCCTGGCTATATCTTAATTCAAAAGATATATATATATATATATATATATATATATAAAATGAAGCTTTCAATAAATAATTATAAAGTAGATGAAAAGAAGATAACCCAAGGGCTCCTCTCCTCTCCTTCACTGGCCGTAGCTATATATGAAGATCTTGTGCTCCTTGTTGCTTGTCTTCTATAACTCTTATTTTGTGGTAGCGTACACATGTTGTCTGGTAGAAGTAGATGTACACCATGTGGGTAAAGTAAGAAGCGCACATCTCTGCTTCTTTGTTGAAAAGTTAGTGTGTGGGGCCTTTCAAGAACAAATTGTCCCCAGCAAAATCTGTACGATTTTGTTTTTAGTGATTTGTGTGTATGAAAATGAAATGTCATTTTTGAAAAAAAAGATTAGGTTAATTTATTTAGTAAAACGTGTGAAAAGTATACCATTAACACAATAATATTAATAATTTATTTATTTTTAAAAATTTAATAATTTTTATATAATTCAACAATTTAAATTTTTATATATCCATTACACTACTTAACACAAAATTGTTGTGCTTTTGAAAATTTGTTTAGTGGGGACACGCATGCGAAAGCAGAAAAGACTTTGACGTGGTCAAATTTGGAACATTAGTTATTTAGTTGTTGTCAGAAGGTCGATAAGGTCTGCCAGCGGAAAGTCAAATTCATTTTCTTTACTTTAGGCATTGATTTCCAATGTTCGCCATACGAAAATTACAACGTAACTCACTTTTAAATTTAATAATCCATTCTTTAAAAAAAAAATTAATTATTTAATAATTTATATTATCATTTATCTACATATTCTCAATAAAAATAAATGGCTTAATTTTTCTGCCGCTACATTTCTCCTGGCACGTTTTGCAAGCCATCTCGTAGTCTGATTCCGTGGAGCAAAAGAGAATGACATACAGAATGCGCGGTGGAATTTTGTAAACCGCTGCTACTTTTCCAACCATTGACTGATTTGGTTTTCAATTCTTTCTAGGACCAGGTCAAGCGTCAACTAAATATTCCTTTTAGTTGTGCAGGCAAATAAAATCGTCAAAAACAAAAAAGATAGAATAAAGGGCAAAGGAAAATGTTTGATATTTATGCGTTTATAGTTATATTTGATATATATATTATGATAATTTTATTTATTTTTATAATAAAATTAATAAAATATAATATAAAAAATTAATACGTAATTTTTTGTCACAAAAATAATAAATTTTATTGTAAAAATAATTAAGTTCACCACAAAAAATATATTTTATATGTATATTATCTGTATACAAGAGCATGTACTAAATTGAGCTCAAGGGCAAAATAGTGCTCCAGTCTACTATTTCACTGCTGTATCATAACGCTTCTATAAACTTCCTTTCAATTCTAGTTCAAGTTTTTTGCTTAGCAATTTGAGAAATTTATTTTGTGGGTACCTTTGATTATTGAAGGAGAGAAAAAATCAAAAAACAACTATATAAAAGGGGACACCTACGATATGAGTTGATGTTTTGAAATTTGTGGCAGTTGCTGTTGGACATCTATCACGGTTTCTCTTCGTTTAATCTTACTCAGAATGCATAAAAATATCCTTTTGAGGACTGACATTTCCCAAATAGAAGAATGAAATAGCCAATCGAGCTCGCTTGGTTGGTTACCGAAAATTTCTGCTAACGGTGGTGGGGGATTCAATCTTTATCATTCTCAAAATCGTCTTTTGATAGGTCTTCTTTTTTTAAAGGAATTGGGGTGTTATACACTTTATATAAGTTTATGAATTTACTTTCTTTATCATTTCTAATAATTAATTAGTTAATCACTAACTATTTCGAATGTAAAAAAAAAAGGTTGAAATTCAAAGAAAACACGTGCAAGATTGCGTAAACATATTTAGTGAAGTATGTAGGAGGTACGTAACTAATTTAATGATATTTTACTTTATTTTTTCTTTTTTAATTCTAAAACTTATTTCATAATCTAACGATTCATATCATTACATACTAATTACGTGTCCATAATTGTATATCCAATAAATATTTCTGCAAAATATTGCTTTATATGGTGAGGCCGGATTATCGAGTCATTAATTTTGTGTGAAATAATTAATATTTAGAGCATCATTTGTACATGGGGCTGCGGTTCTCTTATTTTGAAGGGTGTCTCTCTATTTTGAGGTGCTTTCAAAATAAAGGAGTCGTGACTCGTGTGGCTGTGACTTTTTGTTGCATGTATAGTTTATATATAATTTATTTTTGCATGATTATTCATAAAAATAAAATAATACATTTTTCCTTAAATTTGCTTTATTTTTGGGGTGAGGGGGTCCCTTCTACATTTATTTTGTCCTCCCATGAATCATATGGTTTTTTTCCAAGGGGAACCACGCCACAAGGTGGAAAACGTGGCAAATTCATAACCGGATTCTAAAGGCACCATCGCCTCTGGAATTGTTAGGCCTTTTTATCAAGTCAATCATATGGTATTTTCCAAAGGGGATCTACCTAACTTTCGATCAAGGTGCCAATTTTATACTCGGATCAATCAATTACAAGAAAAACAAAATTGTGGACACATGGTGGGACACCAGGGTTCAAAAGTTGGGCAGCTCAAGTAAATTGCTTCGTGATGTTTCTTAGATTAATAATGTTGAATATATGATGGGAAAATGTGAATCATCAAAAGGTACATGCAATCCAAACTGTTACAGGAAATGGTTGCGATGATGACACACGAGATTTCTCAGCTGATTTCTTTCAGGGTAGCTTCTTCTCATGCCACCCAAGACACCCATGGAAGAACCTGATGTTCAACATTTGGTGTCACTGAAAATTCACCAAAACAATCTTATCTGCCATAGTTCAACACTTCAGCCAAGGGAGTATGGTGCGTTCAAAGTTCAGCAACTCACTTCGTACCAAATCATTTAGTTCGTGTAGAGAACGAATGAATGAACAACCATCAGTAATCTTCCGAAATATCATTTAGTTCAAACCATTTAGTTCAAGCAGAAGTAGATATCATTTGATTGCAGCATACATGGTTCTTACATATTTAATTGGTTATCATTTTATTAGTCATCATTTGACCAATCATAAATATTTCTAATTGAAGCCCAAATTCTTAATACTGGAATTACGTGCTTAATAATTAGCCATGGGAGATCCAAATGTTGCATCTTGGACCTATTTCCAAAAGCTAATCTTGAAGGCAACTTTGAATTTCCATCTTTGGACATTTCAAGTAACATAAGAAAACCCGGAGTAACTCTAGTACACTAGCTCGAGTTTTTCCTGGCTTTGGGCAAGCTTGTCCTTTGCACCTGAAGCTGCAGCTGAACGATCCTAGAACCATTGACCACCATGCTACAAAAGTTCAGACAAGAATGTGACACTTCTTCCAAATTATACAGACTGACTTACATCCTTCCTATATTTAGCCTTAATTTCCAGCAGTCCGGTGTCTTCGCTTTTAATCACTAGCTACATCTTTAAATAATCGTTCTCTTTCTGTCCTGTTTTCAGCAGAACAACAAGAATGTCAAGCACAATTTAGAGTTCAATATATCCATCAGAGAGTATGGACATTTGAAGTGCACTTTTTCTATCATTCTTGGATGTTTCAATTGCAGGTAACGTAATTACAGATTCATCACTATCCACATAATCTGCGAGGATCCGTAGATGACATGAAAAGAGAAGCAGAGAAGGGAACAAGAGAAAGATGCATGGATAAGGCATAAACAGCCTATTCTGGGTTCCATAACATCTTTATTATCCTTCACTGCAGAAGGCTTCAAGAATGGAGGACTAGGAAATATGCTCCCAAAATGTTCAAAATTACTCTTACACAAAACTCCAGGAAGGTGGCACATTGTGTTCTGCCTTACTGATACTATCTAAAAAAAAATGAGGGGCTGCTCCCTGTGGCCTCAAATAGATGACATCTTGTTCAATGAAAGAAAGATATAGGCCTGAAGTCCTTTTCATAAGCTAAAAGGGATAAAGAAGCGAAATAGCTAATTCGCATCCATTTACCCGCACAGAAATGTCATTGATTCAAGTTGCATGTTAGTAGGCAGGATCATCTGAAATTGAGGGGCAGCCAAACTAGATGAGGCAAAAATACATGTTTATACAAAATGATCCTTTCTGCAGTCACAATATCACACAGAAGGGGAAGGGACACTGTGATTTCAATGACATTCATGAGAAGTACTAATGAAAATTTATGTGGTTGCGGGTCAAAATTTCACGTCAGAATTTACACCAAGCCAACTTCCCATTTCAAAACCGTGCTTAATGTATACCGCTAGCATTCATCAATAATATCAAATATAAGATGCTGTGGCATACAGCAAGAAATAAGTACTTAAAGTACCCTTTCCCTATTTCAATTATTCTATCTTTGCATATAACAATTACTCAATTATCCACAATTTTTGCTCCCCTTCTTGAAGGTTGAAGTCCAACAGCAGAGCTTCAAAATATTCACCTTTCGAACAAGCTCAGATTCACGCTGAAATAAGAAGTCTTCACTAACTTGAAAAACTGAGAATGTCCAACATTGGGGGTTCTACAGGAGACACTTTGAGCAGGCTCACCTGGATCTCATTGGTCTTCCATAAGTTTAATGAATCCTTTTCTCCCGATACTTCAGGTATGAGATTGCCCTCGTCTGCAAAGTGAATAAGTGACAGTTCTCAAAAATAATTCCTTGAAGTCGGCCAAGAAAAGGAGAAAGAGATTTATCTGCTGCCCACCTTAAGATGCTAACAAAAAATATAACATAGGTATCATTGTCAACTCCTTTTCACATCACATCGATTGAGACCAAAACTTACTGCCAGTGCTGCCATCAATAGCAACAATACGTGCTTCCTTGGGCAAAATGAACACCTGCAACTAGACATTATCTCCAATATTTTTGAATTCAATGTACTGTGAATTTGCCATTAATCTAATAATGTCTGAAATGTTGAAGTTAATCCAATTTTAATTCTTAATTATTGTTTAAGTAGAACTTGGTTGTTTAGTTTGTTTCCATATTCGAGTAGAATTAAGATTGTGTTTTATTAGTATATAAGGACATGTGATTTATGTTTTATGAGTGTGTTTCTCATTATTATTGTGTGACATTATTCAATTAATAAAGTCGTAGTGTTAAGTTAATTAAAGCTAACAGTGGTATCAGAGCTGGTCGATCGAGAATGCGCCGTTATCGAGTTTTAGATCAGTTGATCAATAATAAGGAATTTTGTTAAGTTAGCTCGAGTTGAAAACGAAACAAATATTATTGTCACTGTCAGATATCGAAGCAGATATCTGAACTAAATTGCAGAAACAGGAGTCGCCGGAAGTTGGCCGGAGTTTTGCCGGACCGCCGCCGCCGACCACCACGAGCCGCCACACGCGCCGCCACCAGAAGCCGTCCAGTCGCCGGACACCACCATCTGAAGCGCAGATCGCCGATCTCCCCGATTCCAGCACCCACGCGCCGGAAATCGCGTCGGAAACCTGCGGATCGAAAGAAGACCGTAGATCCCAGCCGCCGTTCCCTCGCCGATTTCGCCTCCTCCAATCACCGCCGTGCAACGAAAGCCTCAGAAATCGCTTCCCCGGCCACCGATCCTCCTTCCCCTGCCTTCAACTTGCCGATTCGTCACCGGAAAGTGAGCGAACAAAGCCATCAGCCCTCTTTCCATTTCTGTCCCGTCGGATCAACGTTCTGCTGTCATCTTGTTAGGACCCTAACCAGAAAGAGAGATAATTAGAGAATAGAAAAAGAGGAAGTCAGAAAATAGAAGAAGAAGAAGCAACAGAATTGAGATTGAGAGAAGAGAGAAAGAAGAAGCAGAGCTTCCTGAAGAAGAAGATAGATTTTACTGAGGAGAGATCCAAATACAATTTTCATGCCTTCTTCTTACTTACTTCTAACAATATATATAATAGCTACCACGAACCGACTACCTCTTCCTAACAATTATTGGGCCTACTCCTAAACTGGCCCTGGGCTGCTTGTTCAACAAATGGGTCCTAACAATTCCTCCCCCTCAACCAAATCCTTGTCCTCAAGGATTTACAAGAATCGAATTCTAAAATTTGTGAATGCCCGAAGGAAATGGAATGAGGATAACTTTGACTTCAACCATCCTATAAGCCAATAACAAGCCCCTGCACAACGCTTGCTCCCCATAGAAAATTGATTGTCATTTGAACATCTTCCTTTTCCTTTTTCTGCTATCTGCCTTTTCATTGGTTGATGATTCGGTGTTCTAGTTTTCAAGACCCCAACTAGCTGTCCCTTTATTATCACAGTCATGATCCGATACACCTCAATACCAGTATAGGTTGAAGCTCCACTCACAAGGGAACAAAGAATCCCAGAGACCCTGTTATCTCTCAAATAGTCCTCTACCATAAATGGTTGCTTGAAGAGTTCCCATGCTTGTACAAATTTAGCATTCCCAAGTGCAGTTGAATCCCTTGGAATGCACGCCTGTACACTAGAAATTCGAACCAAGCAATACCCATCAAGCTTTGTTTTAGCTACTTCACTCATTCCAATTCTAGTGTTTAGCTTAAACCGAGAATTCAATGTTCCATGGGCAGCACTAAGTAAGATGCAATATTCCTCAATGATGCAACTTCTGTACTCTTTTCCTTACTTTTCTTGGCTGCATGTTCTACTTCTACAAGCTGAATGAAGGCAGCAAGCTTTGCTCCCCATGTTTTGTCACATGCACAAAAAACTTCTTGTAATTCTTGCTTCCCTACATCAATGTCAGTTGAGACAAATATATACAGTCCCCTTGCTAATTTCATGTCCAGCTTCCTTGAGACCATGCCTTGGGACGAAGCAATTTTCGTGGTTCGACAAAATATAGCATGAACTGTGACTGCCAGCTGTAAGTAAGCATCAAGATTATCTGTCCAAGTGCCACCATCAGTTACTTTTCCCATCTCACTCTTGTGTGGCTTCCCATCAACCACCGTAATAAAAAAAATAGGACAAAGGTCATAAAACGCAACACCAAAAAACTTATGTACTGCAGATTTGATAAAGGCAATATCAGGATTCAAATTTGGAAGGATATGCCTCATTTTGACTCTAGGTTTAGACTCTTGAACCATAAGTGTAAATAGTCTTCTACCAGAATTAACATGGATGCCCAAATCAAATTCAAGGTCCACTACAAATTTCTTACTCCCAACGTCATTCCCTTTCATAGCTGACAGACCCATAGCTAAACACATCCTTAAACCCAGTCCAACAATTTTACTAACATCTATATCATTTCTAATGTATTTCTCCCAGTGCAGAACATTATTAGTCATGGTCTCGATAAAAGGACACCAATTGGCTAAACCTTCCTTTATTATTCTACCACCAGCATCAACAACCCAAGAATCCAGTATGCTCTTTATCTCTGTTCCAGAAATAGAACCATTTTCACCAGCATAGAATATGAAAAAGAAGGGCAGTCCCGCAGTCCCAAGGCCCAAAACAAGCCTCAAATGAAGCATATGTGTAGACTTCGTTACTAGAATGGTTGTTGTTGGATCAGTAAAGACACAAGGGAAGGATAAACTTCTTCTTTAATAGGAGATTGCCCATGCAAACTAATCCATTGGAACATAAGAGGGTTAAAATTTTCTAACAACATTTTTACTCTAATTTCACCATCAGTCAGAACTATCATTCTTTGAACTTTAGTTAGCAAAACTGAATTCTCGTTGTTCAAGGGAGGCAGAGTATCGGTGGAAGCAAAAAACTTAAAAACAAGAACCCACTTATCCATATTGATAGCTTCAGCATATATAGGCACAAGAGTTCTGCCAAATAACCCAAAGAATTCCCAAACGATTTTAATGGTCACTGCACATTCTTCCTTCATAGTAGGTTTCACTTCCGCTATGAGGAAATCCGTAGATGCATTCTCACCAAAACAAGATTTATGACTGAAACTAGCAGAGGCAGGTATAACACCCGTTGGTTGAGTAGTGAAAAGAGTATGTAATAGATCATTACCAAATCCGAAAACGGTAGCAGAAACCTTGTCTTGAGCCAAAAGCTGCTGGAATTGTAATCCTCCTCGCAGCTCCTCAAGCATGCTCTCTGGGCACTTGCTCTTGCATATGCCTGTCCTCCACCCGTGGCCTTTAGTAGCACCGTCACCCGTGTAGTGGTTCCGACGAAACTTTAGTCTGGCCCGATGCTTAAACTGCACAGTAATAATAGCGGCAAGATTTTTCTTCATCTTAACTCTTGGTCGCATTTTCTCAAACAGTTTGGGAACACCACCCATTGACCAATCAGCAGGAGAAAGAATGAATGGAGTGGTGTCTAATGGCACTGAAGTCTCCAAAATCAGCTCAGCTTTGTTCGCTTCTAAGATTTTGCTACAATCATCAGTTTCGCCCAATTTCGATTTCAATTTTTTACTGCCAGAATCAAGTGTGATACCAAGATCAGTTGCTGTGAAGGGAGACTTTGCAACATTAACTTCATCTGACACTTGATGCAACAATTCAAAGATCTGCCTTAAGGATGCTTGCATCTCGGCCTGCATCTTGGACAAGGTTGCTCGCATCTCGGACCGGAGACTGTCCATGTGCACTGGAAGCATATCCAGAGTCTGTAGCTTCTCCATGATAGCCAGCACTTGTTGTTCCTGCTTTTGGACCTTGTCCTTCAACATCCTCAGATGTATAATATCAGCGGGGCTTAGAGTATCAGCCATTTTGAGTTTTTTTTTTTTTTTTGGAAGAATCGAAGAAGAACAGTAGAAGAATCCGAGAAGTGGAAGAAGAAGAAAGAAAGAGAGAGAGTTTGGCGGCAATCGCAGTCCGAGGATGACTGCTCTGATACCAGATGTTAGGACCCTAACCAGAAAGAGAGATAATTAGAGAATAGAAAAAGAGGAAGTCAGAAAATAGAAGAAGAAGAAGCAACAGAATTGAGATTGAGAGAAGAGAGAAAGAAGAAGCAGAGCTTCCTGAAGAAGAAGATAGATTTTACTGAGGAGAGATCCAAATACAATTTTCATGCCTTCTTCTTACTTACTTCTAACAATATATATAATAGCTACCACGAACCGACTACCTCTTCCTAACAATTATTTGGCCTACTCCTAAACTGGCCCTGGGCTGCTTGTTCAAAAAATGGGTCCTAACACATATTTCACCGATTAAGTCGCCGACGGTGCCGCAATCACCATCCGCAAGCCACTGAGGTCCCTTCGCCGGCCGGAGTCCACTGGCCGTCCCGTCGCCGGCACCGGTGGTTGTTTGGTTAAAGGAAATTTGTTTGTCCCCGAGGAAGAAGGAAGAAGAAACAAACAAAACAAAATTACGGGGGCAAATTGGATAAAAAAATAAAATAAAGGGGTCAGATTATAAATTTCAACAAATAGTGGGTCAGATTTGTAAAATAAAAGTTTGAAGAGATGAATTTCAACATGAATGACAGTATTCCAGTTTCAGTTCCCGTTTTAGATGGGAAAAATTACAACCGATAGTGTGTGCAAATGAAAGTATTATTTGACTACAACGAGTTACTTAGTGTCGTAGAGAACGGAGTTGAAGAGATTGCTGCAGATGTAACAGAAGCACAACGGACTGCTCATCGAGATATGCAGAAGAATGATAAAAAGGCGCTTTACTTTATTCATCAAACAGTCAATGATGATAGTTTTGACAAAATTGCAGGTGCAACTACGTCTAAGCAAGCATGAGATATTTTGACGACGTCTTTTCAAGGTGCGGACAAAGTTAAGAAGGTGAAACTCCAAACCTTACGACGTCAGTTTGAGTTATTGCAGATGGAAACCTCAGAAACAATTTCAGTTTATATCAGTAGAGTTCTCGCCCTCACGAATCAGATGAAAGTTTATGGAGAGCAGCTTAATAATCAAATTAAAGTTGAGAAGATTTTGAGGACACTCACACCGCGATATTAGCACATCGTGGTTGCAATTGAAGAAGCACATGATTTGTTGCAGATGTCAGTTGATGTATTGACGGGCATGTTGCAAGCTCACGGGCAGCGCATGAATGAGAAGCGTCTTGAGAAGCCAATCGAGCAAGCCCTTCAGAGTCAAGCTCCCATCAAATGCAAGCAGAATGATCAATCACAACAGAGGCAAAATTCCTCTCGTAGAAGAGGAAGAGGACGAGGACGTGGTGGATTTTACAACAATCGAGGTCGTGGATGTCGCTACAATAATTATGGAGGTGGAGACAATTATCAGAGGAATACAAACCAGACTAACAGAGGTCGTGGTCGAGGCCGAGGCCAAGGAAGAGGACAAGGTAGAGGAAGGCAAGATAAATCTAATATTGAGTGTTATTCATGTCACAAGCGTGACCACTATGCTCATGAGTGTTGGTCGAAGGAAAACAATCAGACAGCACATTGTGCACAAGAGCATGCACAAGAAGGAGATGGTGATGGAAATCAAGCCCTCATGATAGTTACTGCAGCCACTGAAACATCAAATTACAACACATGGTTCCTGGACACCGGATGCACCAATCATATGTGTGGAAAAAAGGAGCTTTTTGTGGATCTTGATGAGTCAATCCGCTCCACAGTTAAATTTGTTGATGATAGCAGCGTTCCAGTGATGGGAAAGGGGCGAATTCTCATTAAGTTGAAGAATGAAGACCATAATTACATCTCAGATGTGTTCTATGTACCAGATATGAAGAGCAACATTCTCAGTTTGGGCCAATTGCTTGAAAATGGGTATAACATTATGCTGCGTGATAACTGTCTCTCAATCACTGATGGTAGAGGTACACTTATTCTCAAATCCCCTTTGACGAAGAATCGGATGTTTCGAGTTGATATTGCCACAGATGTTTATACTTGTCTGAGTGCTGTTGTGAAAGATGAATCTTAGTTGTGGCATCTTCGGTTTGGTCATTTGAATTTTCGTAGTTTGAAGGTGCTCGCACAGGATAATATGGTGAAAGGTTTGCCCAGAATTGATCATCCGAATCAGATATGTGAGGCTTGTATCCTTGCAAAACAAAGCAGATTACCTTTTGTGGAAAGGAAAACTTGGCGTGCAAGGCATCCACTCCAGCTTATTCACTCCGATGTTTGTGGTCCAATGAGTGTTCCCTAAGTTGGGAACAATAGGTACTTTCTCACCTTCATTGATGATTTTTCGAGGAAGACATGAGTTTATATCATGTAGAGAAAATCTGAAGTATTTGATTGCTTTAAGAAGTTTAAGGCATTTGTTAAGAGGCAAAGTGGCTGTTATATAAAGGTTTTGCGGACTGATGGAGGTGGTGAATATGTTTCTAATGAATTCAAGGAGTATAGTGAAGAACATGGCACAAATCATGAAGTTACTTTTCCCTACACACCACAACATAATGAAGTTGCTGAAAGGAAAAACAGATCGATCATGAATATGGTTAGAAGCTTATTGAAGGCCAAAGGAGTGCCTAATCCCTTTTGGGCAGAAGCTGTGTTGTGTTCTGTTTACTTGTTGAATAGGTGTCAAACAGCAAGTATTCAGAATATCACTCCTGAAGAAGCATAGACCAGTTTTAAGCCTAGTGTGAGGCATCTGAAGGTGTTTGGTTCGATTGCTTGTGCACATATTCCTGCTGAGACGAGGACAAAGTTAGATGATCGAGGAGTGAAGACAATTTTAGTTGGTTATTCAAAAGGAGGATATAAGTTGTTTAATCCCGTGACAAAGAAGGTAATTTTGAGTAGAGATGTGACTTTTGCAGAAGATGAAGTTTGGAAATTTGATGCTGAGGAGCACAATAATTCTCAGAGACGTCCTATTGCTATTTTGGGAGAAGAAGAGTCTCAAGTTGCTGTCCCTAATGCAAATAGGGAAGTTGTCTCAGTTTCTGCTTAGAATCCAATACCACAAGCTCCCCAAGAAAATGAAAGACCGAGGAGAAATCGCCAACAGTCAATTAGATTACAAGATTATGAGGTAATCCCTGATGATGCTATTAATGATGATGAGGATTTGGTGCATTTTGCGATGTTTGCAGATTGTGAACCTGTATTATTTGATGAGGAGATTCAAGACCCTAAGTGGGTGAATGCAATGAATGAAGAAATTAAGGCGATTGAGAAAAATAAGACTTGGGAGCTTACTAAAATCCCACGAGGTCACAAAGTTATTGATGTGAAGTGGGTTTTCAAGACGAAGAGGAAATCAAATGGAGAAGTAGAGAGATATAAGGCAAGATTGGTAGCTAAAGGATTTGAACAACGTCTTAGTTATGACTACCATGAAGTTTTTTCCCCTGTTGCTGGCATGGAAACAGTTAAACTTTTTATTGCTTTGGCTGCTCAGAATCGTTGGAGAATTCATCAAATGGATGTAAAGTCAACTTTTCTCAACGGTCCACTTGAAGAGGAAGTGTTTGTGAAGCAACCTCCAGGTTTTGTGAAGGAAGGAAGTGAAGAGAAGGTGTATAAGTTGGAGAAAGCGTTGTATGGATTGAAACAAGCACCTAGAGCATGGAATTAGCGCATTGATTCTTTCTTCCATGAAGCTAATTTTCAGAAGTGTCTGTCTGAGCATGCCTTATATGTGAAAGTTAATGATGATGGTAATATCTTGTTGGTATGTTTATATGTTGATGACTTGATCTTCACAGGCAACAATCCTAGAATAATTGAAGACTTTAAGAAGTCGATGATGAGTGAGTTTGAGATGACTGATTTGGGCCTAATGTCATACTTTCTTGGCATTGAAGTGATTGAAGGAGATGATGAAATCTTTATTTGCCAGAAGAGATATGCTACAGAGTTATTGAAGAAGTTTCGGATGCATGATTGCAATCCTGTGAGAACACCTGTTGAAGTTGGAACTAAATTGTCTAAGGAAGGCAATGACACACCTGTTGATTCCATACACTTTAAGTAGATTGTTGGAAGTTTGAGGTACTTGACATGCATAAGACCCAACATATCTTATGGAGTTGGTTTGATTAGCAAGTTTGTAGAGTCTCCGCGTCAATCTCACATACAAGTTGCTAAGAGGATTGTGCGATACATTAAATGGACGTTTGATCATGACCTACTTTATACTTCATCTAAGAATTGTGCTCTTGTAGGCTATTCTGATAGTGATTGGGGTGAAGATGTTGATGATCGAAGAAGCACTTCTGGTTACTGTTTCAATTTTGGCACAGTTGCTTGTTCGTGGTCATCGAAGAAACAATCTATTGTTGCACTTTCGACTTGTGAAGCAGAATATGTAGTCGCAGCTTCCAATGCTTGTCAAGCTATTTGGTTGAAGAATTTATTGAGTGAGATTTATGTTCCAGTTGAAGGTCCTACGAAGATATTTGTTGATAATGTTTCAGCTATTAATTTGGCCAAGAATCCAGTAACGCATGAAAGGAGTAAGCATATTGATACTCATTTTCATTTTATGAGAGATCAAGTTGTTAAAGGAGAGATTGAATTGACTTATTGTAAGTCTGAAGATCAAGTTGCAGATATTCTTACGAAACCGTTGAAGTATGATGCATTTGTCAAGTTGAAGCAGATGCTGGGAATGCGAGCATCACCAAATCAGGATTAAGGGGGGATGTTGAAGTTAATCCAGTTTTAATTCTTAATTATTGTTTAAGTAGAAGTTGGTTGTTTAGTTTGTTTCCATATTCGAGTAGAATTAGGATTGTGTTTTATTAGTATATAAAGACCTGTGATTTATGTTTTATGAGTGTGCTTCTCATTATTATTGTGTGACATTATTCAATTAATAAAGTCGTAGTGTTAAGTTAATTAAAGCTAATATGAAAATGATCTCATAGAACCAGATTTGTCAGGCTAATATCTGTAATGGGAGACTTAAGGAAGGAAAACATAGCTGTGCATTGTCGCACATCTCTTGGGCCCATATTAGTTATTGATTATATTGTGTTCACATAAGAAAATCGTGACCATTTTACCTTAGAAACTCGGTTCACCCCGAAAAGGGTCGCGCACGACCAGCACTTGAAAGATATAAGAAGCCGATTGTTATCGCAGCCAATCACTTTTATCCTGGCATCTCTCTACCACTATAAATCCAAAAAGAGACGGATTCTCTTGCATAACTTCGGCAGGTGTTAGTACTAATACAATAATGTCAGAACTTATGGGAATTAGATGTGGTTTGGAAATTGTATGAGATTTAGAATTTTGAATAGTTGTTTTAGACACAGATTCTCTTGAAACTCTATATTTTAGAGATAGTCAAAATGACTCTTCCTATCTTTTGGCTGTGCTTATTGAGAATGTTTGGTATCTATGCACAAGGTCATGATATGTACAAAAGAAACATGTATTAATCAAGAAAAATTGTTGTGCAGATTATCTAATTATAGTGAATGCTAATTCTATTGATGATTTATTTCTTGAATAACTCCTTGTGATTTCACAACCTTTATTGGATAGCAATAGAAAAAATACTGTTTATTTTCATCACTAGTATTTTTTCTTTGTTTTAATCTTATCTTCTTCAGATGTATCAAAAAAAAAAATCCAAAAAGAGGGAAAGAAATACTTAAAAAGAAACTTGAATTGGAGCCGAAATCCTAAATAACATTCGCTTTGAAATCTTTGGCAGCCAGTCCACAATTCACAAAAACGACAAATGCAAGCCAGCTATTTTTTAAGCTCGTTGGAATATGACTTGAGAATAACTCCTTTTATTTTTAGAAATTTTTTATTTAAATTAAAATTTAAAATTTTCAAAATAAAAGTCTACTTTCTTAACTTATCTTACAATTTAACTTACGAAATCCCAAGAATTCATCAAACATAGCAAATAAGATGTTTGAACAAACCAAACCCACATTATCATTTTTTTTTCCCATGATAATCTCAAATTCTCATGAAGTTGACAATAGGGACAAAGCCAGAAAATTCTTCCACCGGAATAGTCAGCAAGTTTATACATACAATCCTTTTATAATTTTTAATTGTTTATACTTCTTTTCTATTTATAAAACAATTAAGAATTTTTTTTTAAAGTATGGGCCCGAAATGATAGGTCCACAAATTGAATTTTGGATTAATCTTCCGTTGTTATTGTGGGCCTACAAAAATTGGCGAGAGAATGAAAGAATTTGTAAGGATAGTTTTAAAAGAAAGTGTGAGGACACTTTTTTTTTTTTTTTGAGGAAAAAAAATATGACACAATTCTAAAAATTACACAAGAAATATATGTATTTTTTTTATTTTATTACTTAATTTTTTAACTTTAGCTAAATTTCTCGAGGGAATTTCTCGTAATAATGCATTATTATTCATTCATGGCATCATCGGCCCACATGATTCTATATTTCTGTGTATGCTGTTCAATATTCGAGGCTCCAGAGAATATAGATGGCTACAGCAAAAGCACACGCCGAACTTGTAAACCATGGGTACCAAAATTTAAAATTCCATATTTGGTCCTTGAGATTGTAGAAACAAATGTTTTTGTTTTAAATTATAAGAACAAAAACAAGCAATTCTCATCCATTTCCAAGAAGAAAGTTCAAGCACAACCGAAGTCCCATGAAATTTTTAGTACTTACCACAAGCTTGACAGCCAAAGCCATTTTTCAGGGAGAGAAAGAGAGAGAGAGAGAGAAGCTAATTTTATTCCATCTGCCTTCAATGGCCACAGCCACCCTTGTAACAAGCCAACATGTTGGCACTATCTTCTGAAGACATTGTAAAAAACCAGTTGATGGCGCAATTAATTTTCAGTCGTATATTTTCTTTTTTTTTTAATTTTTTTGTCATTTGATTTAGACTATAGTTCGAATTTAAACTAAATCACTAAATCAAAATTTTATTGGTAGAGATACCATTTTTTTTTCCTTCCTATTATTAAATGAACTCAAACAAATGACCAAAAAAAAGTCGAATACATGAACTTAGTCACAAATACAATTATTCACTTGTCGACATCAAATTGCTTACTTTTTTTTATACCCAAAAATGTCAATAACTACAGTTATGGCTCACAATATTTTTTTTTTTTCCGGAGAAATCACATTAAATTAGTTAGTTCGTCAGGATATTGTGTTTTACATTGCATTTGCATTTTTGGGCTTCAAAAAGATCGTGTTCTTTCATGTAGACAACTTTTTACTCATATGTGAAGCTAATGCTAATTGGGAACAATTTACTTTGCACGTAATGAAATTAACTCCAACATTAGGAATTTAGGATATCTATTATTATTATACCTCTAAGAGCAACCCCTGACCCCAAAAAAAGAAAAAACAAACAAAAAAGAAAAAGAGAGTATAGGTGGAAGAACCAAAGATTTCAATGAATACGAATTATCGGATCTTGACGATGCATTTCATTGTCTAACTAATTAATTAATGGACGAACAATGGATGAGACAAGAAATTCAGTTACAAAATCGAACATGGACACAAGACGATGCATTTCATTGTCTAACTAATTAATTAATGGACGAACAATGGCTGAGACAAGAGATTGGAGTTACAAAATCGAACATGGACACAAGTTAGCAATCTTGTCAATCTGTCACATAATGTCAGTAGTAGACTATTGGCTGCGTACAATGAAGCACAACATTTGTAGTGTTTGCCTTCCTTACGTAACTGTGCAAAATAAAAACTCTAGTATCTAAAAAAAACAACGATATTTGATTACTTCGATCCATGAATTACACTCACTCTGAATGCATAGCATGCTAAATTTTTACTAGAATTTAAAAAAAAAAATGTATTTAACACACTCTATTTTAGATTTGATTTCAATTCACACCATAAATTTTAAAATTTAACAAACAACACAATATGAATAATAACCATCAATCAAACATCATGAAAATGATGAATATATATTTATAATCATTTTTTTTTGGCTAAAATATATAATGCTATGGAAAAAATGACTTCAATAATTAAAAATTTTCTAGCAGCAACAATATCATTAGAAAAAAATCATTGCAATAACAATTCAACTTCAAAATTCAGCTCCAAAACAGTTTTTTCGTTTCTCTTAGTAAGTTGAAGGCAATTATATTTTATGGTACATTTATAATGAGATTTGTGTAGTACGAAATAAAAATTTGATAAAAATTTTAAGGTAATTATACACATTCAATATTATTAGGTATAACCAATTTATGAAAAAATCTTTGTGTATAGCTTATGTATGCCAACTACTTCATTGAAAATATTTTTCTCCATATAAAAAATGAAACCTTAGGTAAATAAATTACTAACCTTTTCATTTTGATATGAGTGACTATTGAAATATTTGAGACACAAAAAAAATGGTGATTTCTAACTATATAAGCTCATCTTTCAAAATTACTTGTTTCATCAATCTTTAAAAATTATATGTTATACTAAATGAATGATATCTGTCATATACTAGAAATTATACTAATAGTTCATTAAATAATGTGATAGATTTTAAAATCAAACACATGTCATGTTAGGCAATAGAGTTAACATGGATGACAGAGAATTATTAAATCGTATCATATTTAGTACAAAAATTTTTAGTAAAGTCTTAGTATTTCTAAGATTACTCTACTATATTATGTAAGCTCACCAGCGTTAACTATCAAAATAACCATATCGAAATTAAAACAAAATAAAACATTTTCGTTCAAGGGTCATAAATTTTTTAACATCATTTATTTCATGCATATAGAAGAAAGTATAGATATCCAAATGGTGTTCAATCAAAAATATATGTAAGGAAGATTTAATCAATATATATATATATATATGGGAAAGAAGGACAATAACATTGTGGGAAAATGTTTTTTTTTTTTTGGTACAAATGTGCAATAAGTGGGTATGAAAAGGGTTAATTTTATATTTAATAAGTAACATTGTGTTTAATTCATCTACTCACATCTGTAAGTATTTTTTATTATAAATATATTTAAATTAAAACTTAAGATAGTTTTATGAAATAGAATTCTGTAAATTAAACAAACTGTCATGCTAAAGACCAACGGTCGTAATTAAGATTTAAATTCGGTTATATTTTAAATCATGGGGATTTTTATTTTAATTTATTTTTTTAAGTGAGTGTAATTTACTTATAATTTTACACCACGCAATAAATAAAATTTTTTTAAATAAAAAATTAAAAATAATATTTAAATAATATTAAATTATAAATTTATTTTACTCAAAAAAAACAATAAGAAGCACCTTTCATCGTGAGTACGATGGCATCACAAACAAACTCCTTTCATTTTTATCCTTTAGTTACAAACTAGTTTTCTTTATGGTCACACGTGAGACATAGAAAAAATGGACACTGTACACAAGCACTTTGTTGGTCCCCATATAAGCACCCACCATCAACGCCGCCTAATTACACGTAGTGGGTTGCTGGTTTCAACATCGGTCATGGCTTACTCAGCCGACAACCAACAAGAACATCTGCCAAACTTGTTCAACGCCACGGCTGCTCCGCGGCCCACTCCATCAGCGCAGCCAAACAGCCAACCGGTCTCTTCTGCGGCCGCCGCGGACGTCCTCTCCCGTCTCCTGCATCGCCTTCCTCCCACTCTCTCACTCCCCACCCGCCGCTCCTCCCTTGCTACCACCACCACCCCAGCATCCCCACCTGTCGTCTCTCTCTCCGACTCAGAACCCCATGATCTTTTACTTTCAGCCTCGTCTGAATTCGGTTTCTTTCAACTCACCAATCATAATATTCCTTCTCAACTCGCCAACTCAGCTGAGTTGGAAGCACTATCTCTCTTTGATCTCACTAGGGATAAAAAAGAAGCATATTTTCCCAAAAACTGGCCTCTGGGTTTCGAAGATGACGAGGATGGAACCGCCGAGTCGTTTTGGTTGGACCCCACGTGCTCATCTGAGTCATCTGGGTTATGTTTATCTTCTCTACGCGAGTTAACTCGGGAGTTAGAGAAAGCGGCGCTCGTGATAGTTGAAATGCTTTCTACTGCAGCCGGATTTGAGAACCCGGGAAAGGTGGATCCGACCCGGGTATGCTCATTGATGTTGGTGCACCAGAGTTCCAATGGAGAGAATCCTGCTTCATCATCAGCCGGGTCTTATCCATATGTAGTCGGGTTACAGTATCAAATCCGACGCCAGAAATACTCTATCCTGGCGGATTCGGGTTGGACGACAGTGTTGCCGCAAGTGGACTCAGTTATGGTCTCCATCGGTGACATTGCGCAGGTTTGTCTTAAACTTAATTACCTTACTTACATTAGCATCGGTTTCTTAACCCATAATTATCGGGTTTTAAACTTTTTTAATTGGATTTTTAATTTAATTCCGGAATTGCTGTCTAGAAATTTCTTTTTAAAAAGATGAACAAGACTATATATATGATTATACTTAACTATATAAATGATCATACTTAACTAGCTAGTTTGTAATGCAGTCAGCCAGTCATATCTGATAAAATTATTAGGCTTAACATTTTATCTATTTATATTTATGAATTTAATATTTAATATTTTATATCATTTTTTTTGTTATTTTAAAATTAATTTTATGAAATCAAAAAAATTTCTTAAACATATTACCGAAGCTGACCCGAAAGAGAGCCAATAGAAGCACCAGCTCAAAATTTTGTCGTTTCATCATTTAAAGTTCTAAATGTTTGATTTAATAATGATATATATTATAAAAATTATATTATAAAATATCTCAAAATTTATAAATATAAAATAAATTATTAACTTTGTTTTTAATTCAACGGGATTAAAAAGTCGATAATTTTTTTATAATTATAAATTTAAAAATATTTTTTAATATAAATTTTATAATATATATTATTATTCTATCTCATTTTGTGTGCGAGTCAGTGGGCGGAGACGGGCCTCCTAAACTTCCATTTTTAGTTAGTTAGAATCCTGTACAGGGGAGGGAGACGGTTCTGCGCTTTTTTTTTTTCGTTGAAAATTTTTAGCACTAAATAAAAATGTGTATGTCATATTTTTTAATGACTATATAAGTAAATAATTTTTTTTTTAATAATTGTATGCATATTTTTGTTATTCTTCTTCTACAATATATGCACATTATAAGTTTTTTTAAAAAAAAAAAAGAAAAGAAAAGGCACATCACCCTTTCTCCTTAACCTTTTTGTTTTAGTTAAACTTGAATTTTTTTTTTTTTTATGAATCTAATAATGAGTGCCCGAACTTGGAAAATTTTCTAATTGGCGTCCCCCAGTTATTTATTAATGTAATAATTATAATCAGAAAGCATTCATCAATGCGCCAATTCTTGATAGAAAAACAAAAAATAGTATATAGGTAAAGCACTTGTTTTTTCCTCCTACAATTTTACTTGACAATTTATGAATGAAGTCTCCGTATAAAAACTATTTCAGACATGCAGCATGTAGTTGAAACTTTCATCTAAAAGCTTTACTTTCAGACTTTTATAATTTGGTGTTCATTAGTCTTAAATTTTCGATACAATAATTAGTTAAATTAATTTAAAAAAATATAAACTAATTTTAAGAAAACAACATTTTTGTGTAGTGATTTAGTTCGGCTCCCCAAAATCTGAACACACTGGTGATGGGCTGTGTAAGTGTTGGATTTTGAAGCATGCGAATAAAATTTGCAGGCAGCATGGACCCTGTTCCTATCTGTCTTTGCCCCTTTTCTCGGTGTCGGTGGGTTACGGACGTGGAGTCCACCTTGTTGGAAAAGTGACAACATTATTAAAAGGTTGAGTTTTATTACATTATATTATTTTTAAATAATAATATAATAATTACATAATTTATTTATAATAATAAATTATTTTTAAATTTTAATTATATAATAATATTAGTTTATTACTATTTGAATATTATTATTTAATATTTTCTGTAAATATGTGCTTGGCATAAACACGTCAGTTTGGATCACTTTTGTTTTTCTCACCAATGGATCACTTCTCATTACAAATAAGAAAGAGAAAGCAAATACATCTAAGCTGCGATTCCCAAGACGACATTGATGATTCAGAGGTTGTCAGTGTCATGGTTATTAACCATGCATAATCGAATCTATGTATAGAAAATTAGAACTGCATAAAAAAAAGAAATCGAGAAATAATACTTTTTTATGTTGGAAAAAAACAAATCATTACTATATAACACACGTGAACGAAACTATTATTCTTATTTCTAACATTACATTTTTTTTTACAAAATTTCTAAATTTACATCTTTGGCTAATAGAGTGACATTCACATCGCTATTCACTCCATTATCTGTTACAAAAAAAAAAAAAAAAAAGAATTGATTTTTTTTTTTTCCACTTGATAGTTTTATAGAGGCATGCGTTACACGAAATATTTTTCTTTCTATTCTCATAAACTACTACTTTGCTTCTCCATTTTTGTTGTCCGGCTCTCTGTGTTTATTTTTCTTTGGTAACAGTTGGGCTTTTTGCCCTCCGGCGGGCCGGGTGGCGGCCAGGACTGATCTTAAGTACCCAAACAATGTTAGACTGAAAAAAAAAAAAAATCAAAACAATGTAGTTGTAGATTGTATTTGTGCCTGGACCTGAGGTAGCTATAATTCGTCGCTGGGCTGGGGGCTAGAAAGCCTGCTCAGTGAGCCTAGTCCTGGAATGGGCTTCGCCTTATGGGATGGGACACTTCACATTGGGCCTATACATTACTTTAAAAGCTTAAGTGGTCTAGCTCTTTATGGAGAATTGATGGCCGCGCTATGCTCTTGGATCGGCCCACATTTGGTTACTGACCCAGGCTAAACTGTACGGCACCTTAAGTGTTTATACAGGACAAGATTCTTTTTTGTGCTTAACTAATAGTAATACATCCTCAATTTTAAAACTTTTTTTACTTCTCCTAGTTTGTTTTTCCGCCTGAATTAGTAAGGTGAGTTATACAATATGGTAGTTTTTTCCTTTCACAGAAATCTCACATTGTTTTTTCTTCTCATGATTTGAATTTGAGACTTCTAAGATAAATTGGTAAACACTTTACTATTGATGAGATATCCCTTGAAGACTTTAGACTTAGTTTGTTTATTTCATAATAGAAGCTAATAGAATGGATTGAATTGTATAACAATTGAATTATGCGAGTTGTTTTTGTTTCCAACTATGTGATATGTATCATGTAAGGTCAACCAATGAATTTTATTATTATTATTTTTAACACGGAGAGGGGCCACATATATAGAATTTTATTTTGCACATATTTCCAATGTGAATAGATATATAAACGCTATTATGTAGGTGTGGAGTAACGGGAAAATGAAGAAAGTAAGAGGGAGGCCAGTGGCATGCTTGGGTGGTGATGTCACTCCCAAGTCACAGTGCATAACAATGACTCTGTTGTTGACTCTTCCCTTAGAAAGCACAGTCTCTCCCCTAATTGTCCCAAAAATGGGTATTGATAGCTATGCCAACAATGAAAAGCAGATTGAAGAAGAAGGCAATAAGGAACAAAATGGCAATAACCTTGATGCTGACAAGGAAGAGAAGAAGCTGTTTAGCTCCTTTTCTTTTGAGGACTACGCTTGGAGAGTCTACCATGAACCACTGCTTTTCTTGGGAGATCCCCTCGACAGATACCGCATCTAGATTTCCTACTTTTATTGGTCACATATTGTTTGATTAATTTAAATTTTGAACTTTATTTAAGAACAATGATTTATTGTACTTTCATAAGGTGTTTTTGGAGTGATGATTTCCTCTTTTTGGCTATATTCTGAGTGTTGTTGCGCTTTTTGAGATCATTTTGGAGTGTCCTTTAAATGCGACAGATTATGATTCATTTTGCTTTGTATTTCAAATCTCCTTATTATATTAAAACGTACAATGTGTCACTATTCACATGATCTAGAGGTAGAATTATCTAAATTCTTATTTTAGGATTCAATTATTTTGGCAATAAAAATGAATTGATTTATGTAAACCTACCGAGGACGATGTATAATCATTTAATTTAATAATTATAGAGTATACTCTGATATACACCGAGTTTGCACCTAAAGATAACATCCATGATGGCCCAACTTATACAAACAGTAGGTATTGCCTCTGGAAACTTATGTATGAAACATTATGTCCAAGTTGCCTTAACTTAGAAAAAAGGCAATATACAAGACTCAAAAAGAAGTGGAAGTGAGCAAGTACACAACAGCATGATGTTGGTGTACTCACTATAAAGGAAAAGGTTCCTTAGCCTTTACTTTTCGCAATCATAAAGTCACTAATAATGTGGATTTGAGTCCCCCCGGCTCCCCAAACAACAAAATCATCATTATTAGAGAGCCTTAATTACCAATGCATCAACTGACCCGGGGGTAGTTGTAGGCGACAAAGAAAGATCACTTTAGAGCCGAACAAAATATTACATACATTATGATTTAGTAATAAAAAAATTTATTTATTATTATGTTAAAAATTATAAGTTTGAATTTTTGTCAAAATTTTTAGTGGGATTAAATGTATAATTTTAAAATGAAACTTAGAACTTAAAGTTGGTTGTTTACGGCAAAACAAATTAACTTTGCACCAACTTTAAACATTGACATTTGAAATGATGATTAGGTGAATTTTAACAAGCTGACCAATATGAATCTATAATAAATTGAATTGCGAAGTAAATATCCCAAAATTTCTTCATTTTATTTTAACTTATTAGATACAACTTTTGACACCGCGTATTAACCAATTTGGTCGTGCTAAGCCTCATCACCTTTTTATGATCACGACACCATCGTTTGGAGTTTGGGAAAATTTTATCATGCTTGGGTAAAATCATCTTCATTTTCCTGACTTTTGCCAACCTATCATCGAATTATATTATTAAATGTAAGTAAAAAATTTGCTGGGAATTTTTTGGTGGAATGATCGTGATATGGCAATTGAATCACTAAATTTAAAATAGATTTGGTGAGATAAATTGTGTTGTCACTTTAATGTTACCTAAATACAGAAATGTAGTGGATCCCTTTGATTGGTATAAAAAGAGAGAGAGAAAGAGAGAGAGAGAACATATTAATCTTACCGACTCTTTTAAGAGATAAAATATGAACATATACTCTGCCTCTATGATATGACCTCTGTTTTTTTTTCTCTTTTTGCTTTTTTTTTTTTTCGGGGCATGGGTTCGTTTTAATGTCTCTCTAGTTCGTCAAGAAGTCCATATCTATTCTGTTTGGCTGGCTGCTGCTAGCTAGTTTAACGTGGAATTCTTCTAGGATTGTCCCACGAGGCTTGAGATTAAATCCCTACCAACGAGACTTTATATTACAGCGCATAGCCGAATGAGGGTCCAATGAACAAAAGATCAAAAAAAAAAAAAATAATTCGGACGGTGTATTTCACAATAGTTCATAGCAAGGTTATAAAATTCGGACCGGTTATCGAACTGAAAATATTAGTAGGTCAAGGTTCAAGTGATTGAACCGGTCAAACCGGTATTTAATAATATATATATATATATATAAGTAATTTAAAAAATAATACTTATAGATAGTGATTAAATATTAATTTTTCTAATTTTAAGGATGAAATTAAAATTTTTAATCAAATTTAGGACTAAATTAAACTTTTTAATTAAATTTAGTGCTCAAATTATAATTTAAATAATATTTGGAGTCAAATTATAATTTATGAATTTTTCAATTTCATTGAACTAATCCAATCGGACCGGTTTTTGACCGGTTTTTTCAGTCTGAATCGCCTCTTAAATTTTGTCAAAACTGGTCCGGACTCCCGTTTGGTCACCGGTTCAACTGGTCCGACCGATTGGTTCGGTCTGATTTTTACAACGGTGGTTGATAGAGAGAAATCATCACCAATTAATTTGTTATGAGAGGCAACTATAATTAGGTTTAATTGATTCCAAGGCCAGAAAATAGTCATTTTTGTTATTTTTTCCTAAAGCCACAGAGAGTCAAAAGCTTATTTGGGTTACCTATTGAATATTACTGTTACTAATTACTACTGTTGATTACTAATTACTAATTTTTATTTGCTGTTACTAATTACTGATAAAACTAATAAAGTATTTGGTTAATTTTATATTTGCTGTTACTGTTCAATAATAAAATGTCTAATTTAGACATATAATTTATGTAGATATATTATATTGAAAATTTTATTTTTATATTTATAATTTTATATTTTTGGAATAATATTTTATAAATAATATTGAGAATTGTTTTACTTAATTTTTAACTTTTTAAAAAAAAATATTAATTTTTACTAAATAATAAAAATTTATTATGTTTGAGATTTTTTTATAAGTGTCAGTATTAAAGAAAATCGAAGTGAGAAAAATATTATCTAAGAATAATTGAAAAAAATTATTAAAGTTATATAAATATTAATAAAATAAATTAACATATCTAATTAATGTGATAAGTAACAAAATAATAGTAAAATTATTTCAATATTCTTTAAGGGTAATTTAGTGTATATAAATTATTATTAATATTAAAAAGTGAAAAATAATTTAAAAAGTAATAAAAAGTAGCATGTACCTGCTTTTCAATTAACTGTTGTTAGGAAGTAAAATAAGGAAATAAGTAGAATCAAACAGCAACACCAAAAAATTTATCAAACACTTATCTTATTTTTTGAAAATGAAAAGCAAATTCATCATTTAAAATTTTACCCAAACACCCCCAAAGACATGTCTTTGCATTCAAACTATAGTTAGAAAGGTGAGCTCAACTTTTTAGTTTTTGTTAGATCTAACTCAAATAAAGACACTTAAGACCCCAAAGTTTTAAGAACCGAACCGATCATTAAATCAGAATGCTAAGAGGTTCATAATTCAATCGATTCAATCGGTACAATAGTGGTTGAACCAGTAAAATCTGTATTTAATATTAAATATATAAAAAATTTAATATCTATATATATTATGTAAAAATATTGAGAAGTAAAATGTGAAAATATATAAAATATAAATATTATAGATATTATAAGATTATATTTGAAAATTTTAATTATATGCAATTTATAATTTAATATACGATAATATTAAAAAATTAAGTAATATAATATAGAGGTAAATAATTAAGGATAATGTAATTTAATATAATTTAATACATGTTAAGATGATTAATATCATGTATTTATAGAGACAACTAAACTAATTCCTTTAATTAAAGACAAAATATATTCTCATTTATATATCTTTTATTTTCAACTAATGTATTTATTTTCATTTGTTAAAAATGAATACACTAATAAATAAATAATCTAAATTATAAATTTGCGATAAAATTAACAAAATATTTATTTTGTGGAAGTAAATAATTTATGTCAAAAAATTAAAGTATAAAGTATATTATAATCATATGTTTTATTTTAAAATAGTTTAGGTAAAAACATTTTAATCTAAGCAAATTTTCTACATTAAAAAAAATTAATCAAAAAATGTTTTGTATTTTCTTTTTTTTTGAATTATTTTTCTTCAGATATAGGATTTTTAAAAGAAAAAAAGAGACACAATACTAATATATATTTTATTTGTCATGCTATTACTAAGTGGAAGCTGGTGGAGTAGTGGTAACTTCTTTATTAGTTATCTTTAAGGAGAGGAATTAGAGTCTTCTTATAGTCAATTTTTATTTTTTTATAAAATGTTCAGCATTAACAAACAAATTAACCACCGTCCAAAAAAAAAAAAACAACAAACAAACCAACCAAATCGGTAGAATCAGGACCGGTTTACAGTTGAATGGACTCCCCGACTTTAATATGAGAACCAAACCGGACATGAGGCCAGTTCCCGATTTTTTCGGTTGAACCGGCCAGTCTGGTTCGGTTCTCCAAACCATGTAAGACCCTTATCTCGTCGAAGCCAAGCTACTTGCAAAACCAGCATCATTTTCACCATCTCTACCTTCATTGCTAGCATTGGTGCCGTCGCACGTGTCGTACAGGCCACCGCAAGTGGCGTCCCTGCCGTGCTGGTCATCTCTACCGTCGTCGACGTAGCCTTCATTCCTGGAACCGCCACTGTTCGCGCCGTGGGGGACGCGGCCGATGGTCCCACTACCCTTAATCGCACCACCGTTGCCGCCTTTCCTATCACCGCCGGTCTTCCTGACATTACCGCTGCCGTCGGAGTAGCCTCCACTAGTCGTGTTGCTACTTCTCGAGTGATCGATGATGGCGTCACCGCCATACTCCTTGTCGCACCCTGCTGCCCTGTTACTACCTTCGCTGGCGCCAGCACTGCCAACCGCAACCTCTAAATCAGTCTATGTTTGTCTTTTAGGAGGAGTCCTATGCCGTGTTTGGTGGTCCTATTTAGTATTAGGAGTCTTGTTAATGTGTTTTGAGTTAGGCCTTAGGGTGTGTTTGTTTGTTGTTTTTGTGTTTGGTCCAATGTTGTATTTACTTTTTGTTATGTTAATTTATAAGTTTAGATTGTGGGACATCGTTGTTAGGAATACTTGATGGATTCTCGTCATAAGTCCACTTAAGTGCGGTGGGTACTGTTATATGCAATTTTATCCAAACAAGATAGTTCTGTCTGTGACTTTGGTCTCAGATAGGTCTAACTTTGTTTTGATTCTTTCCCTTGACAGAGAGTTTTGTCTAACTGGGCCTAATACTCAATTAGTTTCTAATTCTTGTGACCTAGTCAAATGTACGCTATTTTGGCCGTTTATTACTCCTATTTCGTGTAGGTTCTTCTGACGTTTTAGCGTTAGATCTATATACGGATTCATTTAATACTAATACAACGTTTTCCTTCGATCAAAAAAAAAAAAGATCGGCCTGATCTAACCAATCTGATAAGAGAACTAACTCTGATCAAAATGAGAACTAACTTTCTCAAGAAAATTCTTGAATTTTAAAAAAAATTTAATGGATCATCAACACGAATTGAAACACTTGAAAATTCTTTCTCAAGAAAAAATTTTACTTACCCGGACCTAGTTTTTCTTTTTCTGTTTATTAATTTAACTTTTTATTTTTAAGATTTAAAAATTTTAATTTTGAACGAAAAAAATTTGTTTATAACATCAAATAACTATAATCATATTTTTAAAACAATTTATCATGAAATACCAAATAATTACAAGCAATTTTATTCATCTCTAAATTTAATAAAATGAGATTCGATGTGAAATTACATTTTTTTGAGTGAAAAAAATAACCTCACAAATATGACGAACATCGTATCCTTGGACCAAATGTTAGTTTTTACCATTCAATGGTTTTCATTTAACTTTTCAAAAAAAAAAAAGGATTCACTATCATAATATTATTAATTATGAAATAAATTTTTTTAAAATTTTATTGAGTTTAGAATTATATATTTAATACATAAAAATTGTGCATTGACAATGTCGGTTCATTGAGTGATCCGATTAACTTAGTGATCCACCAACCAGTCCGTTTTAAGATAAAGGCGGCATTTTATAATACCGATTCAAACTGCATATTTCCAAATAGAAAAAATTAATGAATGAAGTCAAGTGTGGTTTCATGAGCCAATTACATTAACACAGTTTTATAAAGTTGGGGTCAAATGGGTTTTTCTTTTCTTTTTTTTTTTAATTAAAATAAAAGTAATTATCTTATAGTACTGTTAAAAAAGATTACGTTAAATGTATCATACAGTGAATTAGACCATCACGTAATTTTATAGAAAAATAAATTTTACGATATTCAATAAAAATTACTAACTTATCTCACAATTATAAGGAATTAAATCTATGTGATATGAGTTTTGTATTTAATAGGTAAGGTAAGGTTTTCTAATCCCACGTGGAATAATTAAAATGTAATTTTTAGCCCCCTATTTTAATTGAAACTTGATAGGAGGAGTAGTTGATGAAGAAGAATCAAAATTCGGTACCTGTACCTGTTAGACTAAGGCAGACTATGGAAAACTTTGAGATCACTCTTTGCCTCTCTGGTTTCTCCTAACATTGTCCGAATAACATATGAAGGAAGCAGTTACCCAAAAAAAAAAAAAAGAGTATTAAAAAGAAAAAAAATTCCCTGAGAGAGACAACTCTCCCTCTGCCAGAAGCCCCAGCCACTTTTCTTCAAGAAAAACCCATCTCACCAAATCCGACGTATCAAACAAACTCAGAAATCTAATCCAATTTTAAGCAATTCCCAGTTGCCTTTTTTCCTTTTATCTTTAATATTCTTGTCTAAATGTTTCTCTATATTTCCCTATCTCTTCCTTCTATTCTTTCACCAGTCTTCTCATGCATACATATCGAAGAAAATCACCTCTCATCTCGTCAGTGTCACTAGCAATGAAGCACAGGAAAAACAACAATCTCTCCGTATTTGTGGTGGTCTTTTCTGTATTCCTATTTGGGGTTTTCATGTACAATGAGGACGTGAAGTCAATAGCCGAGTTCCCATTTTCCTGGCCTAAATCCCAAGAAGATGTCCAACAAGAATCATCATCAAAACAGGCCAACCCAGTTCAAGAAACCGATAAGAGGGATCAAGAATTTGCCGTTTCTTTGAATTCAAGAACTTCCCTTGAAGAACCCCAGTTGGAGGACAATGGTGGGGGGTCACAAGAATCCGACGATTTGAATTCTAATGCATCTAAAGAAGAAGATCAGAAGATCGAATTGCCTGTCATGGAGGAAGATGAAGAGGAAGTGGAATTGCCACCAGAAGATTGCCATCTCTACACAGGACAGTGGGTTTTTGACAATGTTACCCATCCTTTGTATAAAGAAGACGAGTGTGAGTTTCTCACAGCACAAGTTACCTGCATGAGAAATGGGAGAAAAGACTCTTTGTACCAGAATTGGAAGTGGCAGCCCAGAGATTGTTCTCTACCGGCGTGAGTAGTCCATTTCAGAGCATCAATACATCTGCAGTATTTTAATATTCTACGTAGTATTCTTAATACAATAAAATTAATATTTTATAATGAAATAAATAACTTTTATAATAAAAATTAGAATCTGTTACTTTTTTATTTTATAAAATTATTAATTTTGTTTTATTCAAAATATTAATTTAAATACCAAAATTTAGCATTCAACGTGACATATATATATATATATATACATATATAGAATTGCTGTATGTGTGTGTGTTACTGGTGTTTTGAAGGGATCTGATGTACTTGCTTGTTTCTATGTAGGTTCAAGCCAAGGCTATTGCTAAACAAGCTAAGAAACAAGAGGCTTATGTTTGTTGGGGACTCATTGAATAGGAACCAATGGGAGTCAATGGTTTGTTTTGTTCAATCTGTGATCCCTCCTGCAAGGAAGAGCTTGAACAAGTCTGGGTCTTTGTCTGTCTTCAGGATTGAGGTACCAACCAATCTGTTCCTTTTTTCTTTCTCTTTCTCTCCCCCTCTTTCTTCTATCAATCCCTGTCACTGAAAGCATTTGATTAGCTGGAAAATGTGCTTTGCTTCCTGCCCTGGTTTTCATTTTCTCCATACTTTTTTATTAAGGCCCCACGTTTTTGTACCTGATGATATGATTATCTTCTCTCAATCATAAAATGACGACCACTAGTTTATTTTACAGTTCTTCAAGAAATAATGATACTTTCTTGTGCTTAAGGAAAAGGAATCTCTCATTAGCCACATTATGTGCGCTGAAAGATAACTTATTTAGCCTACCTAATCCAACAGAGACGTTTAACTTTCTCACTTGGGTCTATCATTTATGTAATATTTATTTAAATATTATGATGGATTCTAATACAAAACACAACAAATATTTACAAAAAATTAGATGCGAAAAGATCTAAACTATTCATTACTATTACTTTTAGTCTCAACCATATAATGCAGTTGGTGCACTATTCATCAAAATGCATGCTAACTATAACTCACGATTGAGATTTGAAAATTGACTATAATAAACGATTCAGATTTTTATGTCTAATTTTTCGTTTAATTTTGGAAACTCGTGGTATTTTCATATTAATATTATTGAGAAACAAACACGTGATTAGTTACTTATTAACGGGTCAAACAGGGATTTGTTGAAAATAGTTATTTTATGGATTTGTCTCACATGTATAGTCATATAAATAAAAGGAAATTAAATAAAAAAAGTATATTATACGTAAAACATGCAGAGATTGCTGACGGAGGCCCCCACTAAATAATTGTGTTATGGTTGGTTTTGGTAGGACTATAATGCCACAGTGGAGTTCTATTGGGCGCCATTTCTGGTAGAGTCAAACTCGGATGATCCAAACATGCACAGCATCCTGAATAGAATAATAATGCCAGAATCAATCCACAAGCATGCCGTCAACTGGAAGAACGTCGATTACCTTATCTTCAACACTTACATCTGGTGGATGAACACTTTCAACATGAAAGTTCTGTAAGTGTTCTATCAATACGTCTTGGCTATATAGATATATTTTTTTTGATCAATAATAATAATCTCACTGCTGACAGTAGAAACTTCTACGCACTTGAACATTGCTAATAAGAAGGGTTTTCTTTATTATGATTTTTTTTTTTTTTGGTTTTTGCCAAAGCCATCATTTTGCCCCGATGCTTTCAACTTTTCTCTAATTTCTTCCCTTTTGTTTTCTTTATTCTAATATGATCATTGTAGTCTGGTTTTAGATTCTCAAAAGGTCTAAATGCTTAATTCTTAAAGGAAAAAATTTTCAAAAGGGTATATATATACTACAGAACTCTAAAAAGTGAATTAGTCTTTGGAAACTTGTAGTAAACTGGGCGAATAAAAAATGTAATTCTTGCCCTTTTTTAAATTTTATTATTGATTTTTCTGAAAAAAAATTGTATATTATTTATGAGCTATTAGATTAATTTTAATTAAAATTTTAATAGATTTTCTAAAAATAAATTCTCCTTTGAAAATAAAAAATACGGTGTATAATAAGTTATGTTGACCCACATTTTTTCTAATTTTATGGTCAATAAGATTTTCATACCTACGCAAGTTAACTTTTTAATTGAAAACTTGACCAATTCTCTCTGGATATTAATTTAAATTATTTTGTGTATATATAAAACATTTAACAAAATTGGAGATTTTTATATATTTTGTTTTTGTTGGTTTTGGGATAGTTATAGATTTATATATATTTTAAGAGCCTATGATGGATTTGAGGGAAAAAAGGAGCCAGGCCTCAATTGGGTCAGTCCCTGGCCCAGCTTGTCCTTTGAATGAAGGAAACTTTTTTGAGAGTGAGAATTTTCATAGGAAGAGGACCCGATACAGTCACGTAATTAGAAACTGAGCTTCCAACCCTCAACCCGGGCTATCAGTTCTAAAGAAAGAAAAAAAAAAAAAAAAAAGAAGGAATTTTCATAGGAAGAATCATGATTCATGAGATTGATTGACTAACTTTGGTGATGGTGTAGACGTGGATCATTCGACGAGGGGTCCACGGAGTACGATGAGATCGAACGGCCAGTAGCGTATGGTAGAGTTTTGAGGACATGGTCAAAGTGGGTGGACGAAAATTTGGATCCCAATCGCACAACTGTCTTCTTCAGTAGCACGTCTCCTCTTCATATTAAGTAAGTTATTCTTTGTCTTAAATTCCCATAACAGATTTGAAGCAAATTCATTTTTTCAATTAAAGAATTTATTTGGTCAAAAACTAAGTCTTTCAAAAGAGAACAAATTTTATTTTGAATAATACTATATAATTTTAAATAAGTAGTAATAATTAGAAACATAATCTCAACTATCAGTCATGTGCAATTTATTTATTTTTTTAATTTAATTATTCAATAATTTATATTATTTTGTTACCACTTAGTAGTTAGTTCACTAAGAGTTTTCCTTTCATTTAATTTATAGGATTGGTGTCACTCCACCTTTCTCAAGTTCTTACCCCTATTCATGATTGGAATTTATAAGTCATCCCATTTTGTATGAATAATTTGTATCATAACAATTACTTCTTTTCTAAACAACCCAAAAGGGTAATCGATATTGATAAAGGAAACTTAACGAAGTTCTATAGTGGGATGCACAATGATTCGGGTCTGCCATTGTCGCCTTGTTTTCTGTCTTTTCTTCCTTGTCTTGCATAGATCCTTCAAGATTATGCGAAATTCCAGCCATTAATATTAGTAATTTATTAGGCATTAGGTGATTCTTGGTGGTTGACGCTGGGCCCTTGATATATATCCAATTATCCAAGCATGAATTGACTTTTAACATGTAACTTGGGTTATTAATTCTTAACTGTAGTTATTGTGTTAGAGGTAATTCTCCTATTTTATAAACCTCTTATTTTCATCAAATATTAAAACTTAAAATTTCGATAATAAATGCGTGAATTTTTAATTATCATAATGTCCTCCTAAAAGATTATCGATTTCTTATTTTTGGTCCTTCTATTTCTACTCAATTTGAGAAATTTCAGTGACTAATAATGTGAATGGTAATGCTCAATGCAATAATAGGAGCGTGGACTGGGACAATCCGGATGGCATAAAATGTGCAAAGGAGACCACTCCAATTCTCAACTTAACCATGCCTTTGAATGTGGGCACGGACCGTAGGCTTTTTTTCATTGCAGCAAATGTGACCAAATCCATGAAAGTGCCTGTCCATTTCGTCAACATCACCACTCTCTCCGAATATAGAAAGGATGCCCATACCTCAGTCCACACCATCCGTCAAGGCAAAATGCTAACGCCGGAGCAGCAGGCCGACCCGGCAACGTATGCGGATTGTATCCATTGGTGTCTTCCCGGGTTGCCCGACACGTGGAACGAGTTCCTCTATACACTTATCATTTCTCGTCCCTGACAAAACTTCCATCGTCTTTTTTTTTTTTTTTCTCTTTGTTTAATTTTATCATGTGTTCATCCCTTACATCAAATTTCAACTTTCCTGTCTTGTAATTTTACAAATGATTTCCCTTTCCTAGCTTTCGCATAGTGAATCCTAGGTTCCGATTGTCCTCACCTCAAATTACTTGGAACTTTTATTCAACTTTATTTTACGTCTGGTGGGGTTTTTTTTTTTTTTTTTTCCCCTTTAAATTGAGGCAAAAACATGCCCAGCTGATTTGATACCCTTACATTTGAGTTGTATAATGCACATGTCTCAAAGAAAATAAAGTAAAATACGAAGTTGTATGTTAAATGAAATTTCTCTTTGTGCGTCTATACTTCCACATTCAATACTTGGCTATTTACTTCTTGGTTTTCCTGTATTTTTTATCCATTATTTTTTTTTGTGCACCAATTGGTATCAATTTTCATTTAATTACACATCCAAATGTCACGTTGGAATTGCTAATTTAGTTGTAATATCAATCCAATGAAGAAAAAAAGAAAATTCGAAACCTCAGAATCCATGTCCCGGAATAAAAAAAATGAAGTGAGGAAGGAAAGAAAGGAAATGTTGGAGGCATAAAGCCTCTTAAGTCCAAATCAAATATTTTATCATGGCAAATCTGCTATAAATGCAATTGCAATTGCAATTGGTTTTGAATAGAATTGTACTCATAAATGTGACTATAAAAAGTATAAAATATAAATTGATAGTTGCATCCTGCGGTTCAGTTGTGTTTTGATAATTCCTTATTCATGACTTTGCTTATATCTATTCTTGGTATCTGCATAACTCAGTGTCAATATATATTGAGATTTGATAAAAATAAATTGAGTTATTATAATAGTATGGGTCCTAAATTATTTTACATCTGACTAATTATTTGAAAGAGCTTGACATGTATACATTAAAAAAAAATGCGGAGACCGGATTCAAATTAGCCGGACTATAGCAGAAACCCAATTAGAGAAGTTGTGTTGCAAATCCCAATCCAATATAACTTGTTTAAAGAAAGGAGTAAGACTTAAGATGTACGGACACTTTAAAATTGAAGTCGTGTAAGTGTCGGACACACGTTAAAAATAGACACGCGCCTGACACGCATTGAATACGTGTCGGACACGCCCAGGAGTTTCCGACAAAAAAATTTAAAAAAAAAAAAATCGGACACACGTGTCGGACACAGGAAAGAGGTGTGTCGGACACGTTTAGGACACGTTTAAAGATATTTTAGTATTTTTATTTTAAAATATTTTTAAAAAATAGAAAAAAAGAAATTCATCATTTAAATTTTTTTTCAGTTTTTAACCGACTTAATTCATCATATTCTTCGTTTTATTAAAATCACAAAATCAAGATTCCAAAATTTTGTTGCGGTATTACTTATATTACTTACAAATCAACGAAAGTCTCAAGCAACCCGAAAAAGATGTATAAATAAGTTGCTATTAAGACCAATAGAACAAGAAAAAAATAAAAAAGACTTAATTTTTCTTCTATTCCTTTTATTAATAACGATGATTCTGTTGTCTCATACGTATAGATTAAACACTAATAAAATTAAAATACACACACACACATATATATATATATAGTCGTGTCCGTTCCGTGTCCGTGTCCTAATTTTTTTAAAATTGACGTATCCCCGTATACGTATTGCCTGTGTCCGTGTCGCCGTATCCGTGTCCGTGCAACTTAAAGTAAGATTATATAGATACACGGAGAACGGAGAGCATATAAATATAATTAGCCCCATTAATGTCCAGGATATGCATTTTATTATGCCTAAAATTTTATATTTTTTTGTATTTAAGTACTAAATTTTTTAAAATTTTATTTAAATTTTAAATTTTTTAATTTTTTACGAAATCAATCTACTAAACGGAAAGTGATTAATCTATTAGTTAATAAGTTTGACCTAATGGAAATTAGATAAAAAAAAGTTAAATACATGGACTAAATATATTTTCGTTAATAAATATACAAATTAATGTGTATATTTGTTAATAGAAAAAATATCTAATTTGTATGTTTATTCTTTTAAAATAATTTTGTTAAGTCAAACTCTTCTATTCTGTTAACGGGAGTACTAATTTGACAAAAAAATTAAAAAATTTGAATTCAAATAAAATTTTATAAAACTTTAAGATTCGAATAAAAAAAATAGGACTAAAAAATTTTTTGTTCCATTAATGTCTCTTCTCTCTTCTCTTTTTTTTTTTTTTTCCCAGTAAATTAGTGTCCCCTCTCTAGTCGACATTATGGATCAGTTGGACTGCTCCACTCCCACCAGTCGTATGTTTCGGAAGTCTGCCTTTGCAACTTAACTGATTTATCATAACAATATAGAACATTAATGGCCTTTGTTAATGGCTGTGGAACAGTTGAAATTGCTAAGTTGGTCAGATTGCGACGCAACTTTTAGGTAACAAAACAACAACGTAATAATGATAGGGAAATAGTTATTGGCACATTTTTTTGTTGGACTTACTACACAGAATAAGTAATTTTTTATTAATAAATAATAAAAAGTACTACATTATAATAAAATATCATTTTTTTAAACTATCTTTTAACAAAAAATAAAAAAAAAAATACTCACGCATACGTTAGTTAATGAGATTATTTTTGTTATCGTTAATATCTTATTTTATCATCCCATCAAGTAAAATTATTATTTAAATACTATTAAATCTAAGTAAATTTTACTCATGCTTGCTTGGCTTCCATGTTAATAAATTCGAAATATAACACCTCTATTTATTAGGAAACGGTGAGAAAAAGCATACCAAATCACCAATGTAACTACCACAATTGGATATTTTTAACTAAAAATCTTAGTTTACCTTTTTTTTTTCCATCAATTGTGTATAGTGTGTTCGTATAATTGTCCTCATCAAGGTTGTTAGAATCGGATCGGTCATCGAATTAAAAATATTAGTGGGTCAAAGTTTAATCGGTTAAACCGGTATTTGAACTGGTATTTAATATTATATTATATATATATAAGTAATTAAAAGAATAATATTTATAAATAGTGATTAAATATTAATTTTTTAATTTTAAGGATTAAATTGAAAGATTTGATTGAATTTAAGATTAAATTGAAAATTTTAATTAAATTTAAAACTTAAATTGTGATTTAAATAAACATTGAGGGTCAAATTATAATTTGTAAATATTTGGTTTATTTTGAACCAGTCCAACTGATCCGATTTTGACCGATTTTAACCGGTCCAGTTCTTCTCAAAAAAATAACATGAACCGGCCTGAATCTTCGACCAGGCACCGATTGAACCAGTCGAACCAACCGATTCGAACTAATTCTAACAACCATGGTGCTAATAATAATAATAAGTACTCGTCCAGTCCATAGCATCAAGTAATTACTTAATTGGAAGAAATTTTAGGTTCTTGGATGCCTCTAATCGTTCTCCCATTTTAACTGAAAGTTTGGTAAGTGATCCTTTCTATTAATCGTGTACAAAATCCTCCTTTTCTAAAATTGCAAAAATAGGAAACCCTAAAAGACATTCTCAGAAAAGATCATTTCTCATTTCTAGATATACTAATCGAATCCTACTTTTGGCCGCAAACGTTCGTCCAATTCATAAGGAAATTAGCTTTTCTTTTTTACCAATATGGACTAACGAGGACTATGCGAGTAAAAATCTTTAATTTACCAAATTGAAGGAGAGAGTGTACTCTTAAAATTGCACAAAAATAATTTTTTTGGTCTAAATAACTTAGTCTCGACTGATCGACTGATGTGGAATATGCTTCGGAACAAAAATAACTCTTCAGAAACTACTTCTGCGGCTGGATTTAATGGGTTATATTGTCATCATCCAGTTGCTAATGTCGGCATTGCAGTCCTTGTTCTAACCTTATCTTCCATTACAACCGCGTCACACCATCATGGAAAAATGTATCTTATATCGGGGAATTAACTTTCTAATCTATACAAGTTTGAGTCATAGCATTTCCCATTACTTTAGCTTTCGGTCATCAGCTTACTAACTAGAAATCCCTTTGTACCATCACTAGTTGTGATTCAGCGATAACGCGTCAAACATGTTGATTGTAAGTTTTGAATTTGAGTACGGTCAAAGTGTATAATGTGACTAAACGCATAGAAATTTTGTTAGATCTCGAAGGGTCTAGCAATTACACTCAGTTAGCGGCAAAGATAAAGTTAGGTAAAGGTAAAGACCCTTCTTTTATTAGTTTATATATTTTTTATGGGCATGGTAATATAACTAGTGTGTAGCGCAGAGGAAAAGATTTTGCCCCTAATGTTCTCCTCCTCCCCCCCCCCCCCCACTCCCCGGGGGCCCCCAACCCTTGCGCCCCTGAATTCGGCATCCACCATTCTGTTATTTGTGCGCAACTGTCCTTTTTTTTTTTTTGTGCACTCCTCTTCCCTTTGCCCTTATTTATTTATTTATTTATTTATTTCATTCTTTTCCTTTTCATTTTCTTTAATTCTTTCCCTCCTCTTTCTTTCTTTTTTTTTTAAAATTTTTTCTTTTAGTTCTTTGCCCTCTTATTGTATTTTCTTATTTCTGTTTTTTTTTATTTTCTTAATCATTTGCCCCCCTTGTTATTTCTTTTTTAGTATAGATAATGTTTTTTATATATATATTATAGAGAATTATTATTAGAGTCACTTTCTTAGTCTTTTTAAAAGTATTCTTAATTTTTTAATAAAATAAATTATTAATAATAAACAGATAAAAGCATATTGTATTTTTAAAATTTATTTATTTATAAAATTAATTTTATATGTACCGATTCAATAATTATGATATTGATTTATTTAATTATCAGTCTATAAATATCACAAAAAAAATTATAGCACAATCACAAGATAGACAAATATCTAAATAATTGTTTTATTATTCATATTGAAGAAAGGAAACTTTTGATACAATAAAAAATAAAAAAAATTATTTTTAATCTTTTATGAATAATTATAATGTTTATTATTTAAAATAAGTGATTTTATTTTTTATTTTTTAAATTTATGTTATTTTTAAGGTTAATATGCAAAAATATTATCAACTTTGCCTAAAATAACAAATTTAATATACAATAATTTTATATAAATAGAATTTATCAGTTTCGATAACATATTTATAAAAATATATTTGTTTTAATAACATGATAATCATATAAGTTAATGTCACATCATCTAAATAGATAAATTCTATTTAAAAAAATTTACAACTTGTTAAATTTGTTACTTTTTAAAATCGATACTAAATTTATTATTTTAAATAAAATTAATGATATTTTTGTATATTAACCTTTATTTTTATTGTTACATTTGAACACAAAAGTTTGTTTCCCCTTAAAAATTATTCTGGCTTCGTCTTTGGCTAGTAGGCTGCTCCCGTGAGTTCAACACCTCCACCAATCTGACCTACCTAGTGGATTTAATTGCACAATCCTACCAGCTAAGATTGTAAGACATTACCCATACTTTCTCCTTTTCTTAAGAAAAAAAAAAAATTCCCTTGCATACGTGAGCTTGTATGTACATTAAGGTTAGGAGCGAGGGCCTAGACTGATACCCTGCTCCGTTCGGAAAACATCAACAACTCACAATGAAGCAGGTTTGTGTGAACCAGAGATGCCACCCAATTCAATCACTGTTAGTTATTGGGGCGATTCTTCTGATATATCTCATGGCTAATGACAAAGTAAAATTCGTCATGGTCACCTCCAGGCACTCGTCCATACCCAATAGCCAAAAAGCGCTCCAAGAACAACATTTCAATTTAAAAGACGAGACTACTTTTGTGGGAAAAGAAGATCAGGTAGATGATGAACATGGTGAAGATGGCAATGCAGTACTATTGCCTCCAGAAGAATGTGATATCTTCACAGGGGAGTGGGTTTTGGATAATAAGACGCGCCCTTTGTATAAAGAAGATGAATGTGAATTCCTCTCTGAATGGGTAACTTGCATCAGGAATGGAAGGCAGGATTCTCTTTATCAGAACTGGAGATGGCAGCCCAGCGGTTGTTCCCTTCCAAAGTAAGTGAAAACAGTTACCCTTTAAAATTTTTTTTTGAACTATCTTCCTCTCAATGTAGGATAGATATTCTTAGCCGCTTTTTTGTGATTGTTTTTTTTTTTCCCTCTATTTGTTAAGGTTTGAGGCAAAAGTGTTGCTTGAGAAACTCAAGGGAAAGAGGCTCATGTTTGTTGGAGACTCAATACATTTTAACCAGTGGCAATCTTTGATTTGTTTGGTTCAATCTGCCATTCCACCAGGCAGGAAGAGCTTGGACTATTCAGCGTATATCACTGTCTTCAGAATTCAGGTCTCTCTCTCCGTCCCCACCTCCGCGTCTCTCTCTCTCTCTCTCTCTCTCTCTCTCTCTAATTTGTGCAAGTAATTCTTTTTTGGGATGTCATCGAAAATCGAATAGGACTTGCTAACTGTTAGAATGTTACTCTAATGCACAGAAGAGAAAGGTAGTTAACATGATTTAACTTCAAATAGAAATTAACAGAAGTGTACACGGCTGGACTAAACGTAATTGGCCGCTTGTGAAAGAGACTTTCCAACAATTGAGTAATTGAGCCTGTTTATGAGTTTCTAGAGTTGAGACATATCCTCGCTTCCCCGTCTCCCAACCTGGCTATCAGTTTCAAAGGTCAAAAAGACAAAAAAAAAAAAAAAAAAGTCTATTTATCCGTACGCTAAACATTGCTGTGATAATTCCATAATGGACAATTGACGGACAATCTGCTTTAATATGGCAGATTTGAGGTCTTACCGTTTTGTGTGAATTTTGTCAGGACTACAATGCGACAATCGAGTTTTACTGGGCACCCTTTCTAGTGGAATCCAATGCAGACGCTCCGACGATGAGGGATGGCAAGTCGGACTCCATAATAATGCCAGAGTCAATATCAAAGCACGGAGATAACTGGAAAGGCGTAGACTACTTAATCTTCAACACCTATACATGGTGGCTTAAGTATCCATCGATGAAAGTATTGTAAGTTCGATATCCTACGGATTTTACTTGCATTTGTACAGAGATTAACTTTAACTATGTCCACGAAAGTTAAATCTTTCGTACTTAATGGCACAAGGCGAGGGTCTTTCGATGAAGGGGTCGCAGAATATGATGAGATCGAACGTCATCGGGCATATCACAGAGTTCTAAAGACTTGGGCCAATTGGGTCGGGGAAAACGCTGATCCGAATGACACCTCTGTTTTCTTCAGCGGCGTGTTTCCTCAACATCTCAGGTAAAAGCTTCATTTATAACTAAAACTCTCTGATGCAGCTACGTAGAAGGCCTTCGTTTGTTATTCAGCTGCACGTTGGTTTTCAATTGATATTTTCCCTATCCTTACATAATTAATTTTTATTTATATGGGTGTCGCAAAAGCTTCGGCGCACCAGAAGCTACCAGGGTAATTCTATCCTCATCTAAACATCCAATAAGAAAGATATAGTAAAAAGGCTTTTGGCAGACGGACCAAAAAATGGTCAGAATTGATCCAGAGTTTTCTTAAAAAGAAATTAAACACTAAATATACTTAGTGCCACTCTAAATACAAATACTATTATCCTAAACTTCAATTTAAAATAAAATTTTCCAAAAGAAACAAGCTTTGCACATAACCACTCCATAATAAAGCATAATGAGCAGGTGTGGAAGTTGACAAGCTACATGCTTTATAGGCACGTGTGGAAACTACTCCAACATCACCTCCCCTCCGCCAACCCACCCCTCCAAAAAAACCAGAAACCCAAACAACTGCAATAAAATTTAACTACTCAGTTCGCATCTACCATTGTATACCAACAAACTTCAGCAATTTCTTAAAATCATTTAACATAGAACACTAGGGAATGGAAATTTCTAGTTTACTGTTACCGTCTGTCTGAAGCTGCACATGCAACAGGAGCTCAGACTGGCACAACCCGGATGGGACTAATTGTGCAAAGGAGACAATGCCGATTACAAATTTGTATGCACAAGTGGATGTGAGCAGTGACTGGCAAATGTTTGCAATTGCAGCAAATGTCATTCGATCAATGAAGGTTCCAGTCTACTTCCTCAATATAACCACCCTCTCAGAATACAGAAAAGATGCGCATACTTCTATTTACACAGCTCACGGGGGTGAACTACTTACACCACAGCAAAAGTCTAACCCAGCAATATATGCAGATTGTCTTCACTGGTGTCTACCTGGGGTACCTGATACATGGAATGAGTTGCTCTATGCACGCATTATAACGTAACCTTAGCTCCAAAGTGCTCTTATACATCTTTCCTAGCAGAAGCAGCTGAAATTTGTAATTAATTTTGCACTATTATTAGCTACGGAAAATGAGTTACCTTTTCAGTTGTCTGAATATATGCAAGTTTGCATGAACAAAAAAATGTCAACACCAGTCATCAGGACAATAAATACTAATTCGTTAATGCAACCTTGGCACTTGCGGACCCAACAAAAATGCTTCTCCGTTAATATAAGAAATGTGACAACAAAAACAACACCAAGGATCACATGTGTGGGAGATCATTGTACACGCATGCATACTCATGTCAGCACTTGCCTGAGAAATACAATAAAAAATCTAGATGTTATCTACATATAAACTTACACATAATGGTAATGCCCCATGAATCTTGACCAACTTCTGTTGCCGCTATGCTCAGACTTCTGTTGCTGACATTACTATGGCTCATTGCTTCTCTTCTCTGCATGAAACCTAAGGTATAACCACTTGAAAGAAGCAAGAAGCTAGAAGCCACTGAGAACATTGAAAGAGTTGCATATGTTCCATGCCTCATATGCTTAATTGTGGAGGATTGAAGAACTTGTCTATCTCAATTATGGCATCAGAATGAGTGCTTGGTAACAACAAATGCAACAAGGGAACAGAAGAAGAAGACAGTAGCTTGGAATTGATTCTCTCCATTGATTTGTTAATCACTGAAGAAGCTGGCACTCCAAACCATTGAAGATACCACGAAAGAAGCACTGAATTTATCCCTTCCTGTTTTTCATCACTGGGCCATCTCCCAGACTCTAAGTAGGTATAAAGATCAGTTTTCAAGCCCTCTGAGCATCTTAGCAGTTCTTCTATCCGCTTCCTTAGAGACCCTAGAAAGACAGATTGTACAATGCCTCCTCTTGTATTTGTTAACCTTCCGCTTAAAAGAGCCTCATTGTATGTGAGTGCAAGCTGAAATATAACATCACGCTAGCATTATCAATTTCCAAACTGCAACTATCACTATGTTGAGTAACCTCATCTTTGACTTGGCTGTTTGTCAGCTGATTGTGGTGGTGTTACAGGTTTCTTGAACTATTATTTAAATTTTCAGTTGATGGCACTTAAGAAAAATCAGAGTTTTTTTATCTCAACTCCTTTAATTGTCTGAAACAAGTTTCTCTGCTAATTGTGTACAAACTACATTAATTAATTTTAAAGCCTATATCAAATTTTGGTGATTCCATTTCAATCCTGTGGATATCCACAAAATTGAAATGGAATGACTTGGTGCGTCATGCCAACATTTTTGGACTTCTTTTCTTTTGAGACTACAAAATATATGGTAGCAACTACTTCCACACACCACCCCCCACCCCCCCCCCCCCCCCAAAAAAAAAAAAAAAACCAACAATTCCCAAGGGAAATGACCACATCCCTGTAGGAAAATGAAGACCTATAAAGAATAGAAAAGTACCTTCAAACTGGAAATGACTAGGGAGTCACCAAAGACAAAAGTGCCATTTGCAGCCTGCACAGCCATTAACCCCACAGCAGTATATAATGACAAGTAGACCTGCAGTCGGCAACTCAGGAAATCTTTTAATTAAGTGATCCATCAAAGATAGTAGAAGCAGAACAAATACATGCTCTTCAACATTTAGCCAACATATAATAGGAACATATATTGACATGCCAACCAGTTTGGGTTGAACTGGCTTAGACAGCAAAGTTACACTGATGGAGGAGAAAAAAAGGCAAGCTGGCAGAAATTATCATTACCTGTAAAAGAGCTGGCCTGTCTTTGCTAATGCATTCGAACAAAACTTGCAAGCAAAATTCCTGAAAATTGCTACATGATCTGCAAGTATAGGAACTACTAGCTTACTATTATAGTTTAATAAAAGAATTTTCTTACATAATTCTTATTTTCTATTAACTAGAAAATAACACTTTAGAAATCAGGATGATGGATCCAACTAGATGCAAGTTTTTAAGCACCATAGATGCAACAACAACAGACAGTTGCAAGAAGTTTTTTGAAGATCAGTGAATTTACCTGCCATTCCCGGAATGGTCACAGCATAGTTGCGCAAAAGCAATTAGGCTAGGATCAGAAGAGAAGGTACTGACCAACTGATCTACCATCACAGAGCCACTTTTTCTGTGGCCACTAATTTTTTGATCAGATGCTTTTGTGCTCGACAAACCAAAAACCTGAAAAGAGTACAGCTGAAATATACATGATACCCAGCACAGAACAAGAAAAGGTTGAAGTAGTCGTAAATACAATGCTACTACCACCTTGTGCATTGCTCGGGACAGGAGTGATTGACACCCTATGGGATCATCCATGTAAGAACAAGCTCCAACCTTCCGCTTTATATAAATAACACCAGAACTAAATGGGCCATTCATGTCCCCAGAGGTCCACCAAGGCTTATCTGTCAATTAATTGAAGGGAATTAACTGGAACATTTTGAATAACATAATGAGAAATACCACAACAAATTCCTCCAACCTTCAGGAACAAGCTCAATTACTTGAGGCCAATAACGAGGGCCACAAACACGTACACGCTTCAACTGCACACAGCACAACAAGAAAACCATTACCTTACTAAGGGGAAAAAAAAATAATTCAGGTCATGAACTCCAAGTCAATCTGCAGTAACTTAATTTGACTTTAGAATGTACTATACAGCAACTATATCAGGTCAACTATAGTCAGCAGAGTTGTCCAATCAGGAAAATAAAATTCTGTACGGTTGAGTAAGAAGACCCACACTCCCACGCCAGATGGGAAGAAGGCTATCAACTCAATTTTTGGGCAGGAACCCAGTAACTTGTTAAAACCAGTTTTAACCAACACTCCAGTAAAAATCCACACAATGAGGTCCAGGACTACTAATGTTAAAAATTCAACATGTTTACAGAGCTAAATGGCTTGACCACTGGTAAAAGATCTTGACCCAGTATGATCCACAAGATTGTAGGAGTGTGAGAGTACAAACCATGTACAAAATGAGTATGGGTGCAGTTGGTTGTAAAATGAGTATGGGTGCAGTTAGTAGTATTGTATCAAGACTTTGATAAGAGACAACCTAGCTATCAGTTAAACAAGAGTCTAAAGTCTCACAGCGGATGGGAACAAGAACCTAGGCCTAGTAATGCTAAAAATTTAACAATTTCCTTTGAGGGAAAATAATGTTCAGGCCAAATGAAAAGTGAAATTTCACAAAAACTTATTTCTGAATAATATTCAGTCTACCTAATTGTAACTTAAAGAAGTATGTAGTTTGTAAAACTTACAATAGAACGCTCAGGCAAAATGAAAGGGGTAACTTCACAAAAACTTGTTTCTGAATAATGTTCTGTCTCCCTAATAGTAACTTCAAGAGGGGCGTACACCGGCAGACCACTGTCAACATCAACTGTCTGAATCCAGCGAGCCTCCGTTGCAAGGACATACAAATGTCTGAATGCCTAAAAAAAAATCCATCGACAGAATAAAATATTAATGCAACTATTTGATTTATTATTTAAGATGACTCCCCATGTTCTGAAATAGAACTCAATCAACTCCATTGCTTATGTCACGAAGGACTGACCAAGTATGAAAGAATGACCACCAACCAAATCCCCACTTACATATGCATATTCCAGAGAACACAATTCACATCTACTTTATTCTTGAAATAGTAAGACAACCAATTTGTTTATGCATACCAATAGGCTGGTTGGGCATGGTGGCCAAAGTTTGACATGCAAGAGAGAGCAATTTGGCCTCTTGCAGTCTGCAACATTTTCATACAGAAAAATCTTCACTACCTTTACCAAAAATATCTTAAAATATCACTCAATGGAAAAGCAAATTCATAAGTTTTTTTGTTCTTCATTCTTCACCTAGTTTACCTGTCACAACAAATGACAATGCTTTCCTTTCTTTGAGGCAGAAAAAATGCCAATTTATAAAGACCTTAGAACAGCTAGGTTGAAAGCTAAATTTATTGCTAAGGAATGTACTTTACTTTAGGTTGTTCAAAAAACGATTGGACAATGTGCAGACATGCTTAAATACCTGAAGGTGGCAACGATTGTCATTTGGCCCAGTGGGCAAGCGTGGATAAAGAGTAATTAGTAAAGCAGCAATAGAACTTTTGCTCCTTGAAAATGTCTGCATCCCTCCCCCGAGAAACAAGAAACCAGTCGCCAAACTTACCTAAATCATTGGAGGAATGAAAAACAACATTAAAATGCAAATTTTGTGGAGGAAAAAGATGGAGACATCCAACTGACATAACCTACAAGTCCAAACACACTCTACTACCATCAAGTAATGCACATGATCTCCAGCTTTTGCATTGGGAAAATCATTAAGAGCAAATAAACACTTGCCTTCAGATTTGAGAGTATGAGAAAGACAAAGAAGCCATACGAAATGTTCAGACTATGCTTTATTGAGAATCAGATAAACAAAGCATGTCCCAAAAAAAAAAAAAGCATGACAGTGCATGGAAGCAAAAGGAATTATCTGGAGTGGTAAATGAACTTACTGCCATCTGAATACCATAATTAGCATTCCCATCCACTGAATTGCGGCTGCGAAGAAATCTCAACAAGCGAAATGTTTGCAGATGTCCAGAACCAGCCATAACCTGCTTACCCAGAAGACCACTTTTGCATCAAAATTGCTTTTTATATTTACTGGCAAGAACTCATGGGAAAAACTAATAATAAAATTCCACTTACCACAGACAAGGATAGTACAATGAGATGAAGGCAAATTTCCAGAGTACCACGGTCAACATAGTGAGACAATCCCTTTGGAAAGTCATATCCACCCATAGCAGAAACAGGCTTAATCTGCAGGCATTTCACATATAATTATTTACTAGAGATAAGCTCACAGATATAAGTTAACCATCTTTACTTGCTGAATTAGAACCTCGTTAAGGAAATAGACAGCATATTTATACAGTAAGTCCTGTGCATTTCCATCCTTTGTGCCAGCAAATCTCAAAGCTGCCCAAAGAACAATATATAATGAATACTGAGCAGTTTAGATATCTGTTACAGAAGACATAACGCAGGCCTATTTAAGTGCATTTCTCAGGGAGGGAAAGAAAGAAAAACAATTATAATGCCTCATTGTCATAACTCAGTTCAACAGCAATCAATATTAGGTTTCTTTCGGCTAAGCTGCGCAATAAAAAGGCAATTTAAATGCAGTTCACTATGATAGCACCCAGCACTCGGTGAAAGCAATTCTTCACACATGTGAACAGCGTTAAAAAATTGAAGATTGATAACGATTTCACGCATGCTTAGCATTTAAGATCTGTTTCCACACATCATATGTCTCTTCCAGGAACACTAATGCCAAAGTTAGTCCTTCTAGAAAGTTAATAAATCACACGTCACTTTCCACTGTTTCACAAATAACACGCCCTATATATTTAACAAGTGGTGCATATTAGAAGCTGCATAAAAAAGTTGTGTAAATCACAGTTTTCTAAATTAAAAAACAATAACAATTAGGGATCATTAAATCCTGTAAATAATTGTTTTAATGTACCATTGAATACTTTTTAACTGCAAGAATCAAAAAATTCTTTGTGATAGAAATAGAACATGAATTGGTCAAAAGACTTAAAAATTCTAGGATTTGCAGGGTGGGAATATCCAAAATTCATATCAAATGAAGTACAAATAGCATTTGACTCCCTTTCAGTTCTTTGTATTGTCTTTCATATCCCATTTCTTCACAAAGCTCAAGTTTGAGTGTATGGAAAAGATTGCAAGGTATGGAACTTGTGCCATGGAGATGCAAGCGGCAACCATCGGTGTCACATTCATCACCACGGTAATATGCTTTGCCCAAGAATAAACACCGTAAGATTTAGAAAAATACTACAGTGTGTTTATGTTGCCTTAGCTAACTATATCAAAGATCTAAGTGGTTCTAAAGAAGCGTGCTTTTAACAAGTTTCATCTGCCACAGAAGTAGCTAATCGTTTTTATTAACTTTTCATAACTTTTAAGCACTACAAGATGCTTATGCATGTCTAGATTTTTGCTTGTGCGCCTTGCCTTCAAGTTCATTGATCCTAGTTCTTAATGCCAAGTAGCAAGAAAGTATAAACAAGAAGCAGACACAGAATCCCAGACCAGACATATTCATAACAGGAAAATATTAACCAAAAACAATGAATTTCATGAACTAATATAAATTACGTGCCAAGTGAAATGCAGGCTCCAGCCACTATATTGGCATATGCCTGGACAAATGTTTCTGCTTCTGTTCCATCATAATCGTGCATATCATCTCCAAGTCCTTTAACGCTGTCTTTTATGATCTCAGGAATCTGAAATTCAATCCAATCCTTGGATGGATGCACACTATAAAAACAACTCACCAGATTTGGATTAAATTCCAACCATATAGAGCTAAATTTAAATATTCGACAGCTTTCCATGAAAGTAATACCTGCTCCACATTATCAGATTCCGAGCAATGACACGAAGCATTATGAAGTCGGGCCTCACATACTGCAAATCATAACTTGTCTGAGGAATAGAAAGTCTTGAGACGATTGCCCGTGATTCAGTCTGTAATAATCATGGAGAAAAAGATGACAAATTCATTGATAGAAGTCCTAGTAGAATATCTGGGTTGTACTTCAGAATTAGGCATTTGTAAAATGTAGGAAATTAATGCATGTGCACAACTTCTAGCATTAAATTTCCTGGAAAAATCAAATAAAGGAGGAATTACCTTAAAAAACATTAATGCAAGAGCAATGATAGCTCCAGGTGCGGTGACATCAATATTGACTGCAGTTCCATCCATCATCTAAAACAAACCAGAAACACATTGAGAATCCTGAACAGATCATGTGGATGGAAGAAGGAAAAAATAAATCCTAACACATCCATTTCACACACTAAAAGTTACAATAAGCAATCATTGTCATGTCCAAGGTAGCAGAAACAACCGGCCCAAGCCCACGGATGTGTTCATCCATTGATGTTGTAAAGAAAAGGGGCCTCTCCTGATGAACAAGGGGGAAAAAATAATATAAGGAGTTTACAAGAACTAAAACTAAGGAATTCCAAAATATTGCTCGACGTTCAAAATAAAATTAAGCACAATAAACTTTAAAGAGAACCTCAACAGCATACATTATGAGTTTCCTTGCCACCAATGTAGTAGAACAATCGGTCGACTAAACTGTCCAAAATGCCAAGTGCATCTTCTCCTCGACCTTCAATAATGCAGCATTATCATATAAGACCATTAACCTCCGTTCTTCTTTGACAAACATTGGCATGTAATTGCTCTTACCCAATGCAACAAGACCTAATGCGTATCCTGCAGAAACAGCATAACCCTCCCTTTCAAGTACGTTATCACCTCCACTTCTACGTCCTATTTCTCCCTGCAAAACTGATTTATGTAAGTAAAACTACGAGACAAGAGGTATAAAAATAAAAGCCAAAGTATCTTACATGACAGTGCAATAGTATAACAATGTTACAAATATGTACCAAAATAGAGCACAAATAACTTAAGCAACAGAAGTGGACAGCAGAAAAGAATGTGTAGATGTGCATTTCACCCATAATAAATAATTGAAGCTATCTAGTAGAGGGCAATGGGCTATGAACATTTAACCTGAGACAAATAAGTTTGGCATATTATACCATTTGCCCAAAAAAAAAAAGTGTGGTGGTCATGGTTGCGTGATTCAGGAAAAGCAATCAATTGTGAAATTCTGGATTACAGGCAACTAACTAATGCAGTAACCATGACAAATTGTGATCATTTAGATGCCATTTACATTATTATACAAATTTAACCATGAGCCTTTTTATGAAAATAGAAGGAAAATAAAAAAATAAAATGAAAACTAAGATATGATAGCCGACAAGAGCCAGAAAAGGCAAATGTAAACTTTAAAAGCTTGCCAGACAATTTCATGATTATCCATTTTAATCTACGTGAGGCAAACTTCATACTCATTTTCCTTTGCCGTGGACTACAATGATGTTTCAGACAATACTGGTGAAAGAAATAATGAATACCAAAAGTTATGGATTTGGCAAATTGCCAACACCACAAGCATTAATAATTTACCAAAAGAATTTGCATCGTCTGCAGATGCACAGATCCTTCGTAAAGAAGCCCAACTGACACCAGTGCTGCTGACTGAAAGAGAAGAGAAAAAAAAAAACCAAAAAGAAGAAGAAGAAAATGCAAAGACAAAAATCAGTATCTAAAATGCTAACAGACATGCTTTAGGACAGTATTCTTGCTTTATCAGTGATCCAATTAATTGTTTCAGGAATACAAAAATCAACTGTTATCACAGAGATATGGCATGGGCATCTCAAGTCAAGTGAAGATGTTCCATCAATCTCAGTGCTTCATGAGGAATCAGCATATATGCTTAAACGTATGAATCACTGCTCTTAAAATCAATGAAGAACTCTAACTATGGTTTGTATGGCTACTTTTGGCAAGTTGAAGTATGGTGATTTGGTTGAGATTTTACTAACAAAAGTTGTAACTTTATCAGTGATATGGAAAAAATCTTTCAAAAAATGTGGTATTTGAAAAAGTTACGAGTGGAAAAAACAGCTATCAAATTCACAAAATTACAACTTTTGTGAACAAAGTTACTACCAAGTGAAGACAAGTTTGATGGCATGGAAGTCACCATAAATTTTTCCAGTCTTATATGCAATTAAATACGTAGTCAAGCATCTTTTTCTGTTCAAGAAACAAAAAAGATACACATCCAAGCTTGGAGGGACAGCAGAGGCAACTTTTCAGAGTAGAAAACTAAAAGTGCATGATGACAAATACCTGCAAAAGGGTTGGTAACTCCAACTCTGGATACGAAGACGAATGTCGAGCAGGTATGTGAAAATAAAGAGCCTGCAAAAAGCATTGGAAATAATTCAGTTCCAAGAATTCAGCATCAAACACATATGCTTGACGAATATTAGTCAACAAGAGGAATGATCAAAGCAATCTTAAATACTCCCGAGAAATGAAATCAGTAACATATACATGAACCGGTTTACTGGGAGGAGTCACAAATTGATATAGCCCGTCAAAGGCAATGAAAAGTCTAAAATCACTAACATATACATGAACGGGTTTACTGGAAGGAGTCACAAATTGATATAGCCCATCAAAGGCAATGAAAAGTCTAAAATCACTAACATATACATGAACAGGTTTACTGGGAGGAGTCACAAATTGATAAAGCCCGTCAAAGGCAATGAAAAGTGTAAATTATTGATTTTCAAGACCACAGAAATCATAAGTCATTGTTCATGAAAGTTAAATGATCATTTTTTTCTTCCAAAACTGGAGAGATATCAAACATGGTATCAAAGGGCAAAAACCCAAAAATTGATATTACCTTCGATATTGCTGGTTGCATTGTACCCCTATAAGAAGCTGCCAGGCCAAGCATTAATCCTACTGTTGTGCTTTCATGTTCCTATGGGAATAAGGAGTCAAAAAAATGGAGAAACAAAAGAAACAAAGATCAACATTAAGACAACCCAGAAGATGTAGAATTAAAATATAACCAATAGGAACTCAAGATCAGTACGTGTTTATAAGCAAGCCACTACACAATCAGTCACAGCATTTCAAATTAAAAAAAATTGTTTGCAAGTTAATCGCTCAGAGTTTGAAACAACTTAATGAGAGTAAAGTTTTAGATTTGATAGCAATCATCAGTTACAATGTAGGTTTCAACGGACATTGAATTGGGAGGGGACGGAGAAGAGGAGGCACAAACCTGTGTGAAATATGTGTATATGTCAGTGATAATTAAAACACGCAGATATCCATGCAACCCTAACGCAAGAAGAAGTCCAGCATGGATAACGTTTGGTTCTGCAGGTTTGTTATACATAATCCATGTTCTTGATACTTTTCCCTGCACCAGAAAAAATATGTCAATAACATCAAGAACAAAAAAAAAAAGTCTAGACAGTAAGATATCAACTATCGTACATGAGAGATATAAACAAGACAACTAGGGTCTATAACTACTGGAAACTATGTTTAAAGCAGAAAAAGGAGTGATTGATAACGTCTAAAAAAATTCTACATCGGCAAGTGCATGAAATTTTCCATCCTAGACATGCACTGGAAGAAACTGCATGATCTTAGAGATATCCAGATAAACCTGTAGGGGTGCGAGCCTTAGTCCAGCAGCAACGGCATTGTGAAACTCTGGCCAAGATTTGAGTTCTTGCATGTTCCTTATATTGGGGTCCAGATTAACCTACAAAAAAGATATAAACAGATATATCCAAAAATGTAGATTATATTAGAAGCTGGGGAAATAGAAAGAAAAAAAGGCAGAACCTAAATGGTTCCAAGAAGAAAATTAGAACAATGCAATCAAACATCCAAAAATAAACACATATCATAAACATATATATCCAAAAATTTAGATTATATTAGGAGCTGGGGAAAAAAGAAAGATAAAAAAAGGCAAAGCATTAATAGTTACAAGAAGAAAATTAGAACAATTCAATCAAACATCCTTTCAATCAAAACTTGAAAATGGAAGGAGACCGATAATAAATCATATGTGGGTTGGGAGACTAAACATATAGTGTTGGGTTCTTGCTAAATAAAGAAGTCCTGCAATTGAAAGATTATTGGAACAACTTGGCAGCATAACAAATGGGAGTCCCACTATTATGGCATATATGCGACTAAAAAAGCAAAGACATATTAATTTAGTGAAGTTTGAGGTGGTAACGGTGATTCCATTCTTTCTTGGTATAGTCATCGGCACACTAATCTTCCTTGGAAGAGCTTTTTCCAGATCTATTTTCGCTAGCAAAAGATAGCATCACTTTCTAATTTTTGCATACAAACATCTTTGTGCAAAATTCATTGGAATGTGCCTTCTGCGAGAAATGGTCATGACTAAGAAATCTAGACATGTCTTCTGTGACAAATGTTCATGAGAAGGAACTCTCAGATTAGCATCTACGGATGTAAGAGTGACCAATTGTCCAATTCAATTACTGCTGCCACAGAAGCTAGGGCCAAAAAGAATATCTTAAAAAAAAAAACCAGAGAGAGAGAGAAGAAAATCATATAAAATCTGTTGACTTACTTAACCATTATTTATAAGGTTAGGAACAAAAGCCTTGATCCTAGGCTTTGGAATCAATCAAACGAAAAAGAGCCCGATACATTTTCAAATATATTTGTGACACTCTCCCAAAGAAATGGGTAAAAAAAATGGAAATATCAGAGCATGGGAATAGATCTGATACCAATTCGGATTACTTATTTCAATTGTTGTGCTTTCTTAAATTACATACCTAAACAAGGGCTCAAATGGAGAGGCTTTGGTTCAGTATGAAGGGTCTAGTGGGGAAACTCTGATGCGAAATCCTTTTGTGGGGTCACCAAAACAGAAGATGTGCAAGCGGGCTTGGTGGGTTACCCACGGGAGTCTATTTGGAAGATGGTTCCATCATAGTCACATTTTTTTACATTGGAAGTTATTTGGGCAAGAATTTTGACGCTAGTAGTGATCAAAAAGGGGGAAAAAATTCAGAACAAATATTTTTGGTGCAAAAAATGAAGCTAAGCTGGTCAAAACCTATTTTTATTTTGCTGTGGTTGGATTCTAAAGCTGTAATAAACAACTCTTCAATTATCTCATCTAGGTTAGTTACTTTCTCTCATGACGGACTGTGGGCCTGGAGGGGGACATATATTCTTGCAGAAAAAAAAAGAAAAAGTTTCAATTAATTTCTCTTGCTATCTTTAGCTTGTGTGGGAAAGCCAAAAAAAAAAAAAAGCTTTTGTGGAAAAGGAAAATCCCAAAGGCCTCCGATTGCATAGACAGTTGGGTTTAACTCTAAGTTTTGGTATAGCTGTCATCGCTTTGATAGCAAAAGGACATGGAAATTCTGTTAATTCTTTCCGAAAAATTATTTCTGCTTCACATTCTCAGATTGCAGCCCCTTGATGCTCTATGATAAATTTCTTACTTAACTCAAAAAAAACGTCAACAAAAAGCAAACATGTAGACAAGAAAATGTCATAAAAAAAGGACAAATTCAATATGAACATACAGTTGCATTCTGCTGAGCAGGTAACCGACCTGCTAAAACAAGCTTTGGGACAGCAAATGCCTACAGTTAATTGAACATATTTCATAAGCAATAGTGCACGTCTTCAAGACATCAACTAGAGAAGAATATGTCTAAGATTAGAAAATAAAGGCAAGCAGGTACCTCTGTTAAGAGAGTAGATATGGTTGCCAGAGTAAATGCTCCACGGCCAAAGGGAAGAGCAGTTGTCCTTTGTGCCAGATGCCATAGTTGAGCCTTTAGAAGAAAAGAGAACAATAAGAACACATTCAAGTTTTATATCAACAAGATGAGCACATGCAATGAAATCATATGCAACAATAATAAAGCAACAACAGAAGATAGACTAAAATTTTTGGGGTCTAAAACTGTAAATAAATTTAGAGATAAAGGGCATTTCCGTTGATTTTGTAACTCTGAACACTTCAATGCATGAAGCAACCGCTTGAAGCCCCCTTCTGTATGGAGCCAAAGATTTCAAAATATAACAAAAAAAATATGCATTTTTTGAGATAAGTCCACCTGTTGAATATAAGTGATATACAATCTATTTCAACCACCTCCATGTGTTAGTAGAGAAAAAGAAAGTGTTCCCTCCAGTCTGTTCAACAAGAGGATCCAGACACAAATCCATTGCTGTACTTAATGAAGAGAGGAAATTCAGAAAACAATATGTGGCTCCTTCCCTGTATTCAATTTAAATTAGTTCAGCCCAATGCTGCTAGGGCCTGGTATACAGGTTTGACTCATCATTCAGTTCTAGTTTTGTTGACTCAAGTGCTATTCAGGCCTAGCACTAAGGGAGTGTGTTAAAAGTATAAAGTCCCACATTACTAAAGTACAAAGACCTATCCTGATTTATAATGTCTATGAGCTTCATGACATACTGGCTTAAGCTTTATGTAGGTATGAAGTTCAATAACATTATTTGACAACATCTAAAAACCATACCAAGGCTGAAGTACCAAGAAAATTTTAGCTCAAAGATACAAGTGATAAATAAATCGAGAGAATGGGGCACCTCAATAAAAAAAGGCAGCAGTATGTCAACATAAAATTGGGCAGGGAAAAAAATAATTATTTGCCAAATACTACAGATCAGAGACAGCCTTTTAGTGACACTTGATGTCCCAAGAATTGAAGGAAAAAAGCATTTATTTATACAGAATGGAAATAGACTAATAGTCAGCATTCATATTGATGTTAAGAGCAATTTACTTGCTGAATTTCCTGATCAGAGGCACTCGGATTAACAGATGTCTGGATAGCCACAGGTTTTGCAGAGCACAAAAGGCGTCTAACCTACCAACGATTTAAATGCAAACCACAAATGACAAATCATAGGTTAGTACTTAGTCCCAAACAATTAGGAATTGCACAACTTATAGATGAACTTGTGTAGATACAAAAGCAGACCTCATTCAGTCGCAAATCACGGCCGAACCGCAACTGAGTGCTGGAGTTGAAGATATGCTCCATGCCATCCATCATGGGACCATCAGCAGAATCAGTATCCTCAAACTTGGTACTTTCCAATCCAAATGTGTCAGATACTGTGGAAGGAATTGTAACAGAATGCAAATGTAGCATGTAAGGTGCAGACATGGAGACCAAATGTCTGTCAGGTTGTGGTTTGCGTTCCTTATATTTGCAAGAATGTGCCAAACATGACAAAGCCAGATCTTCTCGACCAATAACAACATATGCAGCAGGGGGCCAATCAGTTGGTGGAGATTCTCGACATTTATCTAGAGCCTACAAAGTGCAGAACCATTGCCAAAGCATGTGTGAACACAAAATTCATGGCATTGCCATTGCCAAAGGCAGCATGGATGATAATTAAAATGTATTTATCCATCAATTGTGCTGTTCAAGGGTTTATTTAGGTCTACTTTGGATAATGTCTTTTTCCACTGGTGCATGCATTGATCTATGCTTTTCTGTATTGGACCAGAATCTGCCAACTAGATTAGTACACGGGGATGGTTTATCAAGGGGAAGCTAAAAAAAAATTCAGGCTTATTCAATCTAAGCTTTGTCACGTAATGGTTAGGTCAGGGCCCACACCCTCAAATCCTCTTCTATGTGAGACCTCTGAGAAAATTGTTGAGGCTCTGAGGCTAATTTCTGAGAGAGACATTCATCCCACATCCCATTAACCTAACCATAGAATAGTCTTCAAACATTAAAGTTTTGAGGGACGAGAGAGAGATGCTGAGAAAAAACCCTGGGACAACACAGAGATCATTCAAACAGCAACATAGTCAACAGAAGTGTGAGAAAACCCTTCTCAAAAAGATGAAGGAAATCATAAAATATTGTCCATTGTCTAAAATATCAAAACACTGATCAGGTACCATAACCAGCTTCAAATCTTCTTCCATGTAAGAAGTAGACACAAAAAATTACGTAGACTCTGGAGGACCTCCCCTGCTCTTACTCATTGACGCAGGCCGTGGGTCCCAATTTTCTACAGCCCATTCATCTTCATCATACAGAAATATTGAAAAACAAGCATGCCCAAATTAATGTTATTGAAATCTGTTCATGTACCCATAAAGCCTTCATAAGTGAACTTCAATTCATGCCCAAACCTTTTAGTAATTTGGCAAATCTATAAAATCTATCATCCCAATCATTAGCCCATCATCTAATAATCATAAAATAGCCTTATAATCAGTACTTCTCAAAGTTGTTTTATGTAAAGGACAAGGAGCAATGGACAAAAATTTTTGGAAAGCAAGGGATGCTAAGAAAGAGTCCCAAGGACTGTTCAGAGGTACTAATTATTACTGAGGGAAGCACAAAATCTCACCCTTTCTAAAAAGATAAAACAACTACAAATTGTCGTTTAAGAAATATATATTGCCAAAATGCTGATTAGATTGACCTAATAGGCTTCCATTCTAGTAGGATGTGGGAGCCACCATTAGATAAAACTATCAACAACACAACCAACAGTTAAGATAATGGAGACAAAACTACCAATGCAGGCTCCACAAACATTTAAACAATAGGCATCAATAAAGCTTTTGAACTTACATGTCTCAGAGGAAGAGATACACCGCAGGGCAGTATGTCAAGCTGTTGAAGTCCAAATTTCTCACCAACCATTGCCAAGACTGTGAGCTCCTCACAAGTGCGGTATGATCCACTAGCAATGTTACAGTACACACCAGATGAAAGCCTCTTTCCTGTCTGCTTACCGCCACACAGTAAAGTATAGAAGGAGATTATCTTTTGTGCCCAGCTCACAACTGAGCTTCCATCATTGCAAACTAAAGATGGAAGATCCTTTAAATTGGTAGAACTACAACCATGTCGCAAACAATTGTCAAGCCACCTGAATAAACTAGGAGGATTTTTCAAAGACAAAGTAACCTCGCACAACCCAATTTTCTTGAAAAGACTAGGAAAGTCACGAATATAATGATCCAAGTAGCTTCCCTCACCAAGAAGCTTTGCAATATTGCACAACAGAACTGCCAGAAGCTCCAAGTCCCTATAAGCAAGGTTTTAGATTTACCATGTCAAATGAAGCTTGAAATAACATGAAATTATGGAGATTCCCATCAGGGAAGTGACAAGTTCACCTGGAATTTGAACATTCAGAGGTTCTCTGAAAATAATAAAAAAAACATTTTACAGCTATCAAATCAAGATGCCATTTGACCAAAAAAAAATCAAGATACCATTTCAGCCAATGGACTGTTCATGAGAAGTAAACTTTAGACTTGATCCCTCAACATAATGACAAATCTTGAAGTTTTATCATTATTTGAACCTCCCATTGCATTAGAAGTCGCAAAACTTTCTGTACAATATATCAGGAAAAAGAAAAAGGGGGAAACAGCAACTCATGCATTATGAAGAATTGCTGTGTTCAGTCTAGACTTCATCAAGTTATTTACTTGGCAAGATTACACAAGCTTCCGTCCATTCAAACTCCAAATAAATAGCTAATTAAGGCTTTTCTTTTGAAAATTATAATGAGCCAATTAATTGTCATGTCATAATACAGAACAAAATATGAATTCTAAAAGAGGTAATACCAAAAGACAACACAACTGCACAAAAAAAGGCTGTAAGGTATGTGTACGTACAAGTTATTAGACTTACTGCTTACGAAGAATATCCAGTTTCAGACTTTCATATAATGCATGCAGGGAATCCAAAGTGCCCACTAGCAACTCAAAGTAGAATGACTTTTCCAAACTCTGTTTCCTCTCCATATTTGCCATGGTGAAATCCATTTTCTTTGCATCAAGTGACATTTCAGGAGATATTCCACCAATATGGTTAACTTTTCTGTAATTATTATGATATTTGCTGCTAATAAGGAAATCCCATGATGAATGCAGCTGCAAATCCACATGCTTCTGAGTATTGGCACCATAATTTCCACACATGCGAAATATAGTATTACAGAATGAGTCCCATTCAGAATCAACACCTGAATCATTCCTTGAAATATAATTAGTATCTTCCCAAAGAAGCACAAGGAAATCATTGAAGAAATTGGAACTGAGCCCCTCAGCCATTGCTGTGATGCAATCATTAACCAATGAAGACGAAGGGCTTCTCCTTAATATACACCGATACATCTGGAAAATCAAGAAAATTGACAGAGATCAATAACATCAGAACACACCATTGGCAGTATGACCAAACTAAATTTGGCTCCAAGAGGGAGTTGGCCTCATTTACAACTATGTCTATTCCACTACATCTAGAACGATGCAAAATTAGAGTACACATCATATAACACAAAACTTCAGTAAAAATACGAGCCACCAACACATTAGCAAGTCGAAGATTAATGAAGTGCAAAAAGAAAAGCAACAAATCTAAGAAGTTGCATAGTAAGCCCATTGACAGAAGGCATGAAAGAAAACAAATAAAAATGCTTTTTTCATCATCACACTCAGGTAGAGGAAGAATCAGGAATAGCAGCAAAAAATCCTACAAAACTTTTCCCAAGAAGAATCCTGCTGTACAGATTACCAAACCTTCCCATTATTGATGACTAGATTGACACGTCCCTCCACAGCATCAGCCAATCCTAAAATCCTTGATTCATGGGGAACATGTGCAGCCTCTTGAAACTCCAACTCATGAGAAAGATGACCTTTTGCCAAAGAAGGCAACAAATACTTACACAGGCATTGTTTTCCTGACTGAAAGATGGCAAATGCAATGCATTAATATATACGATTAGAGCTTGTAATAACTGAAAGTAGCAGCAAATAACATCACTAAAACAGTAATAATAATCAAATGATTTTAGTAATAACAGATGGGTAACTACTCCAAGCATCAGAGCATGTAGCTTACATAAAGAAGAAGAGCATTTTCCAGAGTCAATATAATAACATCAGCATATGGTAGCTGTCCAATTCTCCCTCTGTTGAAAAAAAAAAAAAAGTATGCACTGACTACATATATAATGGCATTATGAACAAAAAGGAAAACCAGGGGGGAGTCAAATACTAAATTAGAAAACATAAACAGCAACTCTACCTTGGACGTGTTACAACTACAGGTGCAGCTGCAATTGCTGGAATACTCCAGCTCATGTCAGGCTTCACATCAAAGATAATTTCATTGTTAATTTCAAGACCCTGAAGCCCTACATACAATAATCTCTTCTGTTCTTGAAGAAGAAAACAAATTACAGGGGCTGCATCATCATCAGACGCAAGAAAAACCTGGTCCAAATAATAAAAAATGTAGCTAAAGGAATAGGAAAAGAATAATTTTTCAAAAAGAGGAAATATATCTGAACATTCATGCGAGTAGTTAAGAGACCGTGAGAGTCTGTTTTCCTGCTTTTATCAAGTCACAATTGAGAATATAAGTAGATGTCAAGAGTTCCACAAATGCCAAACAATTCATAAGAGGCACCTTATGAGCAGCCCTTTGAGCACCTTTCCCCTGCCATATTTTACGAAAGGAGAACTGTTTAGCTGACAAACCAGCAGGAACCGCATTGTGAGACTTTGCCGCTTCAAGAGTGGCATTATTGACTTCAGCAACCCATAAAGAATGCTGCATCTTTCCTGCAATATGAAGTATCAAGGTCATACACCATAGGGGAAGCCGGGAGGGAGAACAGAACATGGCATTAACTAAGTGGAAGGAAATATGAGAACCTTTATTGTAAGATGCCATTAGAGGGATCTGATCACTAGTCCAGATAGTTCTTTCGTCAAATTCCTTCATTGTGCTCAACTTTCCTCTTTCTTCAATGTAAATTGACTGGATGAAAACAGGGAAGAAAAAAAAGAAACAAAGAAAAACAGATGGACCATTATCGCACAAGATATGTGCACATACCACACAAAAAGATTAACGGACACAGGGAACCTAACAAGTACAAACTTATGAAGGCAATGATTCAAGAACCCAGCAGCCACAATCAAAAAAAGGAAAAAAGCAAACAAAAAACCATGCAGCTTCAAACCTACTGACACAACAAGAGGCAAACAACCATGCACATACCTGTGGCCCCTCCACGGGATCCTTCAGAATAAGAAGTGAGGACATTGCCACTGTTTCTCCTTTCAACACATGATCAGGAGTACCAGAAAAACAGACACTGTGGCATGGACTTGTTTCTCTCCTAGGGCGGGATGCATCAAGTGCACCTAATAAAGGATTTGAGGACGAGAACAACTTTTGTGGGGATGAATTCCCCTCAACTTCCTGCTGCAGCAATAAACCAAATGGAATGGGCCACATTGATGCGATGGCACAAGGAAGAGGAACTGAAACCACTTCACCTGTTACAAGGAAATAGAAAACAGCGGACAAACTATTTTAAGTTCATAACACAAGCAAACAAATTGCTTGAGCCAACAAATAAGGATAAAGCGGGGAAATTACAAAGGGATCCATAATTATAGAGGTCAATATTCGAGTTGCGTCAATGAATATATTACAACTAAACTAAGCAATTAATACGATAGAAGAAAACAGATCCCGTACACCTTTCTTACATACATTGAACGTTGTTCACCACTTAGAGCAACTTGCAACAAGTTTGCCGATGTTGGCATTCAAAAAGAAGCATATGACTAACTAGTAGAGGCATTTGAAGAAATATGTAACTTTAGTACATATAAACTACCATATTTTCCTTGTATTCAACTTATTCTGCATGATATGTGGAATAGAAAAGCACACAGCAGTAAAACATAAATGCTGTTGTCACATAAGAACTCTGAAGAGAGGAAACCATAAAGCGTTGAATATTTCAGTAAAAAGTAACTTCTCAACAAAGAGAAACAATTCTGCTGTGTCAATTTATCAGAACGAAACAATCCCCAGCCCTCTCACCTGATACCGTATATATTGTTAGAAAGTCAGTGTGTAAGATACAAAGGCGAGCTTCAGACATATCACCAAGATGACACCAGCACGCCTATTACATAAATGAAATAGTTATGAAAAGAAGTTCATGCTGTAAACGGCAAATTTCACAAAGCAACGCATCAGCAAATAAAACAGGAGTAATGACACAGTAAGTTCCACACTCATGAAGCAAATTGCAACAAAACAGAAGTCAATTAATAATTCTTTTTTATGGATTAAACTAATAGTTCTTTAAATGTTTCTACAAGATATGAGACAAATTCAACCTAATTCTAGTACCTTTATTAGAGAACAAATAGCCACCAAGTCAAGAGGGGATGGGAGAAGAGATTGAGAAAGATAACAAGAGGAACTTTAACAATATAGAATCAAGGCAGAAAATATTCTAGTTTTTCTTCCTAAATAAAACACAAGCAATAATTGAGCTTCGAAAGGCACTCCAGCAGAGAACAAGAGCTGCTGACATCTCAAGAAACGAGAAGTCTACATGAATGCTTCAAAAGTATCAATAAAACAATTGTACCATAAGAATCTAAAAGACAAATGCAGAAGGGCAATTTTTCACAACATTCTGTACCGTGACAACTGGGGAGGGCAAGGTAAATCTTTTGAACACTTGTGAACCTGTAGACCATATTATCCTGTTGTGCATTAGCAGAGAAGAGTGAGAACCGTATACAATTAGCCACATGAAATAGAAGTAAAAAGCCTTTTCTCAGGTATAAAAGAGCCTCTTTCATCCTACAACCCGTATATATGCCCATGCCCAAATCAATGGTAACACTAAACCAGTTCAACAACAATACAACCAAGTTCAATAACTAAAACCAACAACCAGAAAATTTTAACCTAGCCCATATCTACATTCATGTGTATGATGAAACTCGCAATCAAAACTCATCAATTTTTTCTTTATTTAAACTTTCGAAAAGTCAAGAAACCGAAGCATCCAGAACGTATCACCAAAATGGACCAAAAACAAGTTAAATTAATTTTTCAAATCTAATCTGCGAAGTTCAACTTAAAAATTTTAAGTTCTGTGCAGCCGTTGACACAATTAAGACCGATCAATTCACTTGAGCACATCACTCTACAGTCACAGTGTTAGTATAATACATTTTCCTTCCAATTTAAGATGTTCAATTTCTACTGCCACAATGAAACCAAAATAATTAGATTCATAGCCGAAAATAAAATTGAAAACGGAGGCGGCGCAGTAAGACGGCAAATGCACCTGTTTCCTCTGATGAAGAGCTCGTGGTCACTGTGATCGCTGAGTGCGGAAACCGACGCGTCAGTGTCGTCGATCTCGCCTCTGTCTCGGACGGTTTCGGGGCCGAAAAGGAAGTAATCGTACTTGTGGGGAACATCATCCGGGGGCTTGCCGTCAAGAGCTTCAGCGATCAAGCCAAACGGCTTAAACTCGCCGAGAACGCTCAGTTCTCGAACTCCAACAGGCATTTTGGGGCGAGTCTGTATGGGTTGTTGAGTCGACTCGACAGAGCAAGAAATGGAAGACTCCCGACTCCCGCTCTTTTTTTCTCTTTTTTTGAAGAGCCAAAACTGGGCTGTGCTTGACCCTAGGGTTTGTAGTGTTTGGTTTCTTGGAGTAACGTATCTCGGTTTCGGATCAGTATTATTGTCTTTAGGATAAGTGGATAACTAAAATCTTATGATGGGTTACAGTCAGAAATTGGACTGTCGGAAACTTGAATTCTAACGGTTAAAATCGGTCTCTTCATAACCCGCCCACAAATTTGTGGCCGAAATAAGGATCGGGGCAGGGTGAGCCGAAACAGAAAATCCCTTATCCAAGCCCCTCATTTTGCCTTGGGCTTGGGCCGGGCAGTCATGGTCAGGCCTAATTGCAAGAGAGGAACGAAACTTTCCTTCCCTCCAACTTTCCTTTTTTTTTTTGTTAATGACCAAAAAAAATTTCCCCTTTCTAATTTTATTATTATTATTATTATTATTATTATTATTAATACATTGTTACTACATATTCGGATGATTCTAAAAATTCTTTATACTAACGATAGTCTGTTTAGAATGTGAGAAATTAATAAAAAAAAATTGTAAATATTTATTGTTTGGATTTATTAGAAATAAAAGGAAAGAAAATGATAAAAAAAATTTATGTTTGAATTATATGAGAAAATATAAAGAAAAAAATTTAAAGGTGAAATTACATATATGCCCTTATAAATAATATAATAGTGAGGGGGTGTTTGGTTGGCTTTTTTTTTGCTTGGGAATGAGAATGGGAATGAGTGATTCCCATTCTTGATATTTGGTAGGAAAAAATCTCATTTTCATTCCCTTATTTTTGGGAATAAGATTCTCCTATTTATAGGAATCATCATTCTCACTTTTAGATAGTTAATCATTCTCATTCTCTCATCTTCTCTCTCACTTTGTAAATTGTTTTATAATAAAATATTACAAATAAATCTCATAAATAATAATAATAATAATAATAATAATAATTAATGATAATGATAATAACAATAAATATTTGTATATTATAATAAAATTAAATATTTCAAAAATTAGGATAATAATTACATTATAAATGATAATAATATTATCTATAAATTCATAATATTAATAATAACCATAAATAATAAAATTATTTGCATAAAAATTTCATAATTTTAATAATAATTTATTTATTAATAATGACTTATTTTATAATATCTACAATATCATTTTGGTATAACAATATTATTCATACTTCTTCTTTGTTATCATTATTATAAAAATTTATGCTATTTTTTAATTTTGGATTTTATATTTATGATTGTTATTGTGAAATAAATAATAATAATAATAATAATAATAATAATAATTATTATTATTATTATTATTATTATTATTATTATTATCGTTATTTAATATTTTTAATTTGAAATTATGTTACAATATTTTTGTATTTTTAATTTTTATTTTGATATTCATAATTTTTTATTTTTTGTATTTATTGGTTATTTATTGTTAGTGAAATAAATATTATCATATATTTGATATTGATTTCGATTCTAAACTAAAATAAACGATTACAAAAGGTTTTGATTCGATTCCTTAATAAATCAAATATGTCATAAAAAAAATCATTTCGTTTCTGATTCCACTTGATTCCGATTCTAATTCTGATTCCGATTGCATAAGCCTGAATTGGATATGAGCATTTTTTCCTCATTTCACTTCGTGTAGCTTTTGCCTTTTTTTTTCTCACGTGTTTTTCACACGCTATCTCATCCCATTTTTCTTATTAGTTTCAAATTGGATTTTTGTTTCTAAAGTAAAACCAAACAAGGAAACTTTCTTAGATTGTTTCTTGGATTCTAAGCTTTCTTCCCCCTTGAAATCTTTCCACCATTCCAAAGAGACCATAAGCGTTTCAAAAAAAGCAGTTCTTTATGTAAAAATATGTCTCATGAATGGTGGCCTAATCACTTCAGTAATTGTATCGTGGTTAAAATTCATTCGCGAAAAGCATATTTTGGGTCTGACCTGATATTAATATATATATAAGGTCCATAATTTCATTTTCAAGCTCTTTCAAACTTGACTTCCTTATTTAATTTTTACTCCAAAAAAAAACTTCCGTATTTCTTGTTTACTCAAATAAAAAAAAAATCCTTAGTTCTTTGACTAATTTGAATACCAGAAAACTGACGTCGTCCTCCCTTAGTCGTTTATTGATTTTAGGAGAATTTTTAATTTAATTCTTTATTTTTAGTGTGTATAATTTATTTATAATTTTACACTATATAATGAGTATAATTTATTTAAATAAAAATAATATTTATGTAGTATTAAATTATAAATTAATTTTATTTACTAAAAAAAATAAAATTAACAACTACCTCATTTTAGATATTGAGAAAAATAATAACTAACATGACGGCAACAAACACACATGGACCAATCATATCACTTGATCCCACAACGTGTAGCGTATTTAGAGACATTTAAGCGGACCTTAAGCCATGCATTCCACTGTGCGACTATTGATCAAGTGTACGTTTTATTGTTCATATTTGTGTCCAAAAAATCCTAGCTCGCGTTATGGCGCTTGCTATGAAGTACCAATACATAAAATTTTCTATAGAAAAAAGAAAAAAAAGATTATTACTTTAGTTGTCAATTTATTCTAAACAATAACTATTATTTACTTTTGTCCAAGACTGGTAATTTGTTTACTAATTAACTTTTACTTGTTACAAAGCAATTACTAATCACCAACTATCAACTATAACTAGCAAAACCAAACCGCGTAAATAACGAACCTAGACAGTCCTCACGTGGCCATATTAACCTCATGAGTCAGAATTTTTCTTTCTTTATTAGGTAGACCGATAGAATTGGTACATTTAATTAAAGAATTTTTCTTTTTTTATAGTCCATAAAAATCGCAGTGATTGCACAATGGTTCCACAGTGTCTAACAAGAATTGTCAATGTCTGATAATTCTTTTTTCTTTTTCAAAAATATAAATTTTAACAAATTAATAATATTAAATTATTCAATTAAGATATGTGAGTATCCCTAACTTTGTTTTTTTAAAGCAATATTAACCTTATGGCTGACATTTTTTTTTTTTTAAGAAATGAGGCCAGAATGAGTAAGTACTCGGAAAATGTATGTGAGTGTTTTCCTTCCAATAAAAGCTTTTACTAAGTTTCTAATCCTTAATTTTATTAACCAAAACATTTGTTTAATATATTTAATCCCTGCATTAACTCATTATTGGTGATTGGTGTTTCTGTTTGACTGTAATAGCGCCCGTCAGGGCCTGCCTCGGGCACATTAGAATTTAAAACTAATCACAGCACACAGATCCAAGCCGAATCAAAGGAGAGACCCATTCTCCAACAGGCAACAGTTGAACTAGGCACCAGATAAGTTAGTATGTTTGACCGCGAAATGATTTAGTCGTTAAACTCACTAATATTTGATTGGAAAAGCCTTTTCCCTTAAATTTGAGACTCTTAAACTAAACCATACCATAAACATTTTTTTTAAAATTTTTTAGAATAGTTATAACTTATACATTTATGGAGAAGTGTGATTGGAAAAAATAGAGTTTAAACTCATAAGTTTATATTTAAAAAATAATGTCAAGTAACCAGCGAGACTACGTCTACTGATTAAACCATATCATACATATTAAAATAAGGCATTCAAACTAATTACCTAAGTTTAATTAAAATAGAAACAAGTTGGCGGAATGAGCTTGAGAAAAGCAAATGAATTTTTTATTTGACCGTATATCTTTTGTAAAAAAATTTTTACTCTGTTACTTATTATAAAATCTCTTTAGTGCACAGCTATTTTGAACAATTAATAATTTTCCTTCTTAAATTCTCATAATATTTTTAAATTAATTGAAAATAAGCGTTTGTGCAAATTTTTTGAATCAAAGGTTTTTTTTTTGGAGTAATTCTAACTTTTTTCGCTAACAAAACATTGAGACCTTCACATTTATGTAAGGCTGCTTAAATTATTTATGTTTTATTTAAATTTTCATATCAACAGTCATAAAGTTTAAAATCCTTGTAATATATTAAAAGTAATTAATTCTTATATTTAATCTCACACTTGATTTATTTTAATAAATTTTTTACCATTCTAGACATAATTCGGTGTAGATTTGAGTACGAAATTAATATTTATACCATTGTCTCAAATTATAATGCTAGTTTTTTTGGTGGATACATTGTTCATTCCGCATTTACATACCACTAATATTATTAGAAACCAAATTAAATATTTTGAATTCAAAATATAATTGTGTTTGATATATTTCGAGGCAATAATTAAAAAATAAGATTTGTGATGATAAAATTAAAAAAAAAATTTAATGAGTTGAAGCAGAAATTTTTAGAAGATTAAGGAGTCAACATAAAAATTAAAATTTTATTTTATTCCAGCCAAGGCCTTTTTGATAAATTTCTTAATTTATGTACATTTATTTATTAAATATGTATATTTTTGCCGACTATTCAATCATCAACTGTAGATAATATATCAGCAAGAGCGAAAATGGATTTTGTTATAGAGCCGCGAAAGATTGCACGCAAAAATTAAACGCAAACAATCTCAAACATTAGTTGTAATTGACCCAATAATCACTACCTTTATATTGTAATTGATCTATTATTTATCAAAAAGATCTGTCAACTATATCCAATTAGAGAAAATTTTTGGGCATATAATAATAAAAATCTGTTAGATATACAATTATCTGAACTTTTAAATTTATAAAAAATAAATTAAATTTAAAAATAAAAAAATAAATTTTTACATATTATTAAATTAATTATATATATCTCATATTTTTTACTAAACATGTACTTTTAAAGTGTATTTGGAGTGCGAAGAAATGAGAAGAAAGGAAGAGAAAAGAGGAGAAATAGAAAGAAAGTGAAGAAAAAATAAAGTTATTTGGAGTAGTTGAGAGAAAGAAAGTAGATGAAAAAAAAGGTAAATAGTAATTTGTGAAAGAAAAAATAGAAAGAAAATAAAGTTATTTAGAGTGGTAGAAGAAGGTAAGAGAAAGAAAATATGATGAAAGAAAATATGAATAGTAATTTGTGAGAGAAAAATTGGAGAGAAAATAAAATTATTTAAAATAATATAAAAAATAAAGAGAGAAAAAAAATAATAATAATAATTATATTTTTTTTTCACCTAATTTTTGTTTGCGTTACAAACACAGCATTAATTCGACTCGTCCAACTGTTCAAAACTTTGGCGTTGGATCCAATTTTCACGGTCGGCGGAATTTTTTTAGTGGAAAAGAGACCACCGGCCTGCCGCTCACAAATATTTAACGGCTTACCGGGTCAACGTTTCCCAGTCAAACAGTCGAACAGTTCGCGCCACCCAAACGGAGCCTAATCAAAATCCATGTTTTAACCGTCATTCAAGCCAGGTCAATCCCAAGTCAAATTCCAAGTCAAAATCTTCCCCACCACGTCACTTCTGCCGTTCCTTCCGGCCGTCCCGTGGGGGAAGCCACAAAGCATATATATAGGCCTGCCCTGGCCTTGTTTTTTTGCGAACACGGAGGATGAAACGAAGAGACGGAAGAAAAAACAAAAAAAAAAAAGAAAGAGAAAAGCACCGACACGGCATTCCGGCGAAGATAAACATCGGAACGCCGAAGCCGAAGAAGAGACGACATGCCGTGCGCTGTAGCCGGACCGGTGCCGAACTCGCCGATATTTCAATCGCCGAGGATTTCTCCGATCTTCTGCAAACCTTGTCCATCGCCTAGGATACATGAAGCACAATCCCCTACATCATCATCGGCGTCACCGCCATCATCGGTGTCGCCTTTGTCATTTTTGGTTGATCGAACGAATTTAGAATCAAATTCGTTGTTTAAGAGGAAAAGACCGGCGAGGATAGATGTATCGGTGGGGCGTGTTTTAGGGATTGGTTCGGCGACTCCAAGAACGGAGGAGGAGAAAGTGGAGGTAGTGGAGGTCGACGGCGATGGTTACTCTGTTTATTGTAAAAGAGGGAGGAGAGGTCCGTTGGAGGATCGGTACTCCGCTTTCATTGACCTCAACGGAGAATCTAAACAGGTAAATAATGGTTCTTTTTTTTTTGTTGTTTTTGATCGTGAAATTTATATAAATTACTTTTAGAAGGCGGTGATGCAGCAAAAAATGGCGATGATTTTTAGTTTCGAAAATGCAATTACGGATTAGGAGTCTCTTAATTTAGTGTAAACGAAAAGCATTCACGGAAAGAAACGAAAGAAAATAAACTGGAAGATTAATGTAAAGAAATAGTCCTCTGCTGGTAGGAAATGTGTTGACATATAATGTATTTTGCCGCACGTTTGCAGGCTCTATTTGGTGTTTATGATGGGCACGGGGGTTCAAAAGCTGCTGAATTCGCGGCAAGAAATTTGGGAAAAAACATCATGGCTGAAGTGTCAGGGGGAGAAGGAATTGAAATGGCAATTAGAAATGGATATATGACCACAGACGTCGAGTTCCTAGAAGGAAGCGTTGGTGGTGGTGCCTGCTGTGTCACTGCATTGATTCACCAAGGCAGTCTTGTGGTTTCAAACGCTGGGGATTGTCGAGCTGTGATAAGCCGAGGAGGAGTTGCGGCGGCGCTTACATCTGATCACCAACCTTCGAGGGCGGACGAAAAGGACCGTATTGAAGCCTTGGTAAGCAGCCAATTTTCATGCCCTGCATTTATGATTATGTACCACTCAGGTCATAATGTTACATTGTTAAAACTTGTTAGTAAGGCATTGTAGCTGACCAATGTTTGTTCGGTTATGTTTTGATAGGGTGGATATGTGGATTGCTGTCATGGGGTTTGGAGAGTACAAGGGTCCCTTGCTGTGACAAGAGGTATTGGAGATCGTCATCTTAAACAATGGGTGATCGCCGAACCGGAAACCAAAATTGTAAATATTAATCCTGAATGCGAGTTCTTGGTCTTAGCCTCCGATGGCCTTTGGGACAAGGTAAAGTCTAGGACAATGGAATTCTACATTATTATTTCATTGAATGGTGATGAATTGGTTTTCATAAATGGATATATACTGAATGGCTTTCCTGTTTCCTTTTCCAGGTAACCAATCAGGAGGCCGTAGATGTAGTTCGTTCTTTATGCATAGGCGTTGAGAAGCCAGAGCCAATTTCTGCTTGTAAAGAGCTCACGGAGTTGTCGCTAAAGAGAGGCTCAATGGATGACATAAGTGTAATGATAATCCAATTGGGCTGTTTCGTTCCATAGTTTATTGTAGGGAATAAATTTTGGACAAAAAAAAAAAAACGGTGAATTTCTCTTTTCATGCAAGTGTTTTCCCTTAGAATCTTTGCATCTTCGGAAGCTGAAAAACCGGTTTATAGAAGGCACTGTCCTAAGCCTTCTTTTTCAATTAGTTGAACTATTTTTTTGTCATTTTTTAAACAGCTAACAAGGTTGTCAAAGGAGTCGAAATGCTGTCTTTTTGAGCCTGTTGGTATACGGAAAAATATATATATACACGTAGATTTACAATCTTTTGTTTGTTAGTGAATTTAATTACTGTAATTTGTTGTTTATATGTATGGATCCATCTCAAATTATGTACACTATCATAATTATTAGTTATATATTTTTATGTGTATTTTTAGTATATGTACATATGCTCGCAAGATAAAATCTAATAGTACAATATGACCATTCACGATGCGTTGAATGTGGCTAACAACTACGGCGTCACCAATCTTTGAGAATAAGTGGCCCATGTCACCAAACATATTACATGTAGCTGACCCTTGAAATAGCTGCTCCAAATTTTTTTTTTTTTAATCAGTTCTTTGGGAGGACATTTAGTCCAGGAAAGAGGACGAGAGCTTGGGATTCAAACTCTAACTTCCCTGACCTTAGGCTAGGCGAACACTCAAACAACCCAACTGGTTTACAAGGTTAACATCTCATTGAAGTATTGTGCCCATTTCGCAAGTCAATCAGAGGAGCAAAGTTAGACTTTGTTTTGTCAATTGGACCAGGTCAGTCCTGTCCGGCAGCTGGACGGCTGTCTCGTGAAGCCTAAGGCCATTTTGAATGATTTGGCATGTAGCTTCTAGATGCGTCTGGAATTTTTCTAAATGCTTGAAAGCACCTGGAATGAGTTGTCGCAATTCTGTATCGAACGGTCTCTATCATTGGCTGTTTGAATGGATTAAAATTGTCGTACCTTCCAACAACATTTGTTAATTTTCTTAATTCGAAGGTGCGAACGCTTTTTTTTTTTTTTGATTACCGTCATCGTTAATTTGTTATAAGTAGAGTTCGGTCCTATTATATATTAACTTTATTTTTTTTTTGCAAAACTTTATTTAGCTTTTGTATGGTATGTTTTTCTAAAAAATTTAAGTGGCACCCACATATGCATCAGTTCTAACTCTACTGATTCCATGTATTCCTTCTTATATCAAGCTGTTGTTAGCTATAATTTCTTAATTTGAAACGATCATCAATTCATTGTCATCTAGATTCCATAATTAGAATTGGAACCAGAAAGCTGCATTGTGTGTGGTCTATAGTTTAATATTCGACGATAGTTCAAATGTCCGTTACGTAATATAGGACTAAACGTACGCCACTTCCTCAATCTGGGGTTGGTAACTCTTGTCGGTGCCTCGAAGCATGCTCTTCCTCGAATTCGGTGTAGAGCCCAGACCCACCGAATTGGCAACGCAGCGCAACCTCACCGGTCCGTGAAAGAACCGCCCCTAGTTGTTCATTCTTTTCACATAAAAAAAAAGAAAAAAGAAGAAGAAATAAAGAGCTCGTTCGAACGATCCGAATCGTGCGCTCGATGGCTGGGCTCAGCTCTACAGCCCAATATGAATTCTAACCGGCATTTATGGCTCTGGATGGCTGCACCTAACAACCAGTTCCTTCCAATTCATGGCTGGACTCGGAGAGTCTGAGCACCTAACAAAATCCCCGGCCCATCTAATTGCAAAGGAAGTCGACTGTACATTCCAGTGTGAGCCCAATCTACGCGCTGCAAAGGAAAGTGGCGTGCGCCACCACACGTGTCTCATCTTCTTCTCATCTTCTTCCGCCTCACAGGCTCAGGCTCACGCGCGGTTCATTGTCACAAACACGCGGCTTCAACCTCCAATCTCTCTCTCTATGTGTGCGTGTGTGGGTTTGGTACGTGGTTGAGCCTTAAACAGAAGGAAAGATGGCAATTTCCCTAAATTCAGTTCTTGGCTTCAATTCAGCGGTAATCCCCTTCTCCTGTTCTCTCTCTATCTCTCTCTTTTTAATTTTTTTTTAAAAATTAGTGCAATCTGCGCATTTATCTGAATTTGCTTTCGCATGTTGTGAAGTTCACTTCTGTTAAACGCTAATAGTTTATCTTTTTTTAAAAAAAAAAATTTTATGATTTAAATCATCCAATAACTCATATAACTCTTGAAACTCCCTGTGCAGCTTCCAAATTTTTCTATTAATTTGAATATCGGCTTTATTTGTTGGGATATATTGTTTTAAGGATAGTGTTGTAAAAAGAGAGAAGAAATTTGTTATGTCTTTTTAGCCTTCTTTTTTTATAAAAAAAAAAAAAAAAATGTTGTTTAACACTTGCAATGGATAAAATGATAGCAGGCGGTTGCTCCATTTATGTGTTAAAGAACTGAAAATAGTATTCTGCATACTATTTTCATGCCCGGTTTCCTTATCTTACCGTCGTCAACACTATCAGAGTAGGATCTGCTTGTGTGGTAGATTGTCTGAATTTCTGACTCAAGACCAAAACTTGTTAGATCATTGAAAAATTGGACTCTTTTCTGCTGGGTCAGGAGCGTTGCGCCTTTGTTGTTAATTCTACGAGTGTTGTATTAATGTCTGTTGCCTTGTACTTTTGTGATTGTTACTAAGATGCTTCATTTTTAAAAGCTGCATCTCAAGTACCAGCATGCATCTTTGTCTTCCATAGAAGCTTCGGCACCAAAGACAATCCAATTCGCGGCCTTGGGAGCGTCTCTTTCGAGGTTAACTCTAAGGGAAAGAAAGAGGGGTTTCTATGCTTCAATGGGGCAGGGTGATCATATTGCTGCGGGGACCAGTGATGAGGGTACTGGCAGTGTTGAAAATCCAATATCTGGTAATCAGCTGTCAACTGGGATTCCTACACCTGTGGACTATGGAGGAGGAAATAGCCAGTTCCAAACTGGTGTTAATGGTAAGAAAGAATCTCAAACCTTTAACGGTTCAACAGATTCTTCTGGATTGAAGCAGGAGGGAACACCTAAGTTGCAATCGACAACAAAAGGATCGCCTCTAACAGCAAGAGAAAGATTACGGGCTGCTCGGGTTCTCAGCCGTTATACAGAATCAAAAGCATCAAAATCAGAATTGGGCAGCAAAGTTCTTGAAGCTCTACGGGAAAGTGACCGGGGGAAGAAAAGATCCGGGCTTCCAGAAGCCCCTACTAACTTATTCGATGATAGCAAGCGAGGGTTGCCCAAGGAGGGATGGACTTTTCAGTTTCCAGGGGGTTCTGATCTCTTCATCATCGTCTTTTCGTTTGTTTTCATTAGCACGCTTATGTTTGCCACAACTTATATTGTCTGGAAAGCCGGTGCAATCCATTTCAATGAATACTAAGGATTTTTTTTCTGAAAAGCTACATTCTTCATGCATGCATCAACAGTCGCATACCGATTAGTTAGTTTTTGTTCTTCTCCGTAATTAGGGTCCAAAACTCTTTTCGACGAAGTATGTACATGAATGTAAAAAGAATTGCTTGGTCAACATTTACATATTAAACAGTCGCATATTGGCATACCCATTTGATTAGTTTCAATTGAGCAGTCTTCTCAAGTTTCTGTATAGAGCCCCACCCCGCCCGCCGCAACACCACCCCCCCCCCCCCCCGGGGCCCTTTTTTTCTCTCCCCCGGGGGGGCTCCCAAAAACCAAAAAAATAATCAATCAACCATAATTGCATTGATGCAAGTGGAGAGCGAACAGTCAGTTTCCAAGGCTAAACCAATTTACCCATTTTTGTCAAAGCAAGTAACTAACTTGAGGAGAGCTTGTGAAGCATATGTACACCCTAGGATGGTATGTCAGCTGTTGGGTTCCTTATCCGTTTTTGAGCTGTCTTGCTATAGGCTATCGCTAGTTGTTGGGCATGATCTGCTGTGCTCTCAATAGCATTTGGGATTTGGGAATGCTCTAATTGGTGGATACAATATCCGGAATTAGTGATATGTGACATATAGCAATCCTCTTTGCTTTATCTACATAAAATAGAGTATGCATGCTTCCCACTATCTTTGTCACTTTTGGTGAAATTCATTTCTCAAAATGTGCCTAGACTTGAGTTTAACTGTGATTCTTGACTGCACGTTAAAGTTATGCAGAGTTTGTAAAAGAAAAGATTGCCTTGGGAAATTCCCTTTTCTTATTGGGGGGGGGGGGGGGGGGGGGGGGGTCGGAATTACAAGAACCACAAGATCGCAAGTGATTTGTGTGGTTGATCAGAAGTCGTATCAATGTTTAAGATTTCTCTGTGGCGAGTTACTATGTTTGTAGGCGACTGGGCCCCGTATCACGACCAAGTGGTGAGTGTAATTGAAGCTTTTTTGTTGCCTTGTGCAGGACAACAGGACAATCTTTAACACGCTAGAACAATTAACAAGCGGAAGTGGACAAAGAAAGCCACCAAAATGAAGTGGCGTTTTTATCTCTCGAGATCTTTAAGATGCGTTTTTGAGGGAGAGAGATCGAGGATGAAAGGTGACAGGAGAAGGGACAAACGAGTGAAAGATGGGAAATTGAAATAATCCTAATTAAAATGTCATGGATAATCACCAGATTAAGAACGCTATCCACTGAATGGAAATAAGCATGTACGTGTGGGAACGGCTAGTGGGTTCCATGCAGCCTGATTCTCTGAGAAAAAAAAAGGCATAAAAGGGAGGAAGAAAACTGTGTCCTAATTAGAAAACTATCAAGAAACTAATGATTCCATCCATCCAAAATCTGAGACTTTTTGGGGTTGCAGTGATATAAATAAATTTGGCTAATCGCGCTAAAGTTGTCAATCCACTACTGTTATCTGGTCAATCTACGATTGCCCACCACCTCAGAAAATATTAGTGGTGTACTTGCAATAGATAATTCCAAGAGAAAGTTAGAGAAAATAATAATTATGGCAGAGCCAGAGCACATTTTTCTTGTTTCTTTTTTATTGTAGTAAATTTTTGTGATTGTTGATTGCTTGGGAAGAGTTGTTTTCACAACACATTGAGGCAACCACGATTTTCAGTTATGATGACCAAATTAAACGTTTCTGGACATCACACCACCAATCGCTGTCGAGATTTCAGATCAGAAATTATTATTGTCAAAAACTGTAGCTGCAGGTCTTTGAGTTATATTTAGTCTTTGAGAAAGGTTGCTTTTTTTAGAACATGGAAGAGCAGTGGTCTTCAGTTTTGCTGCCTCCAGAGGCAAACTGTGTTCAGAGCAGCCTTTCGGGCTCTGATGAGTCAGTTTTCATTCAGTGGCCGCCAATGCCCCATGATTCAGCCCCTGCTGCCTTTCAGGTTAAAGGATTTCCTTCATGGTCAGTACCCATTCAAGAGTTATCAGAAGATAAAGCTGCATCTGCTCTCAAGAGCCACAGCCAAGCCGAGAAGCGGCGCAGGGACAGGATTAATGCACAGCTTGGAATTCTCAGGAAACTAATTCCCAAATCAGATAAGGTATGCACCTCTCTCTCTCTCTCTCTCTCTCTCTCTCTCTTTCTGACTATTATTAAACATGCCATATCTTTCTTGGCTATTTGTTCTGCTCAGTGTACATAAGAAAGTGTCTGCTTCCTGCTGCTTACACAGAACAAGAGTGGCATGGACTAAAATAGTGTCTAAAATTTTGGGCATATATTGAGATGGCTGACAAAATTATAGTAAACTTAGCTTCAATTGAGGGACAAACAAGTAGAAAAGGAAGCTTCTTGAGCGGCAAATATTGGGGGAAACAGCGAATTTATTTCCCATTTGGGGATGAGGTTGGAAAGCAAAGACTATAAATATCATGCGGTGGAATTAGAGATTGAACAATTTTTTTTACTCTGTGCAGATGGAAAAGGCTGCTCTTTTAGCAAGTGTAATTGATCATGTTAAGGATCTTAGGCGAAAAGCAATGGAAGTCAGCAAAGTTTTCATGATTCCAACCGAAATCGACGAAGTAACCGTTGATTGTGATGCTTCTTCCCAAGATTCAAGCCACACCAACACCAACAACAAAGAAAAGGGCAGCAATACATTCATCAGGGCTTCTGTTTGCTGCGACGATCGGCCGGAATTGTTTGTGGAGCTCATTCAAGCACTCAACGGCCTTAGACTGGCCATAGTCAGAGCTGATATTGCTAGCGTAGGTGGAAGAGTTAAAAGCATTCTAATACTCCGAAATAAGGATGGTAAAGAGGTTGTTTCCCTTAGCACAATAAGGCAGTCACTCAATGTGGTTTTGACTAGAATTGCTTCATCGTCCTTGCCGTCGCCAGATCGTATCAGAAGCAAAAGGCAAAGGTTCTTTTTGCCTTCTTATTAGTTGCAAGTTGCAACGATTTGTTTATGTAACTTCTCCAAAAAAAAAAAAAAAAAAATTGTTTATGTAATGTTTAAAAAAAAAACAATCTTTATGTGATCTGGAATTTCAATTTGGTGTTGGCTCAGAGGGAAAAAAGCTACGGAATGAATATTGTTGTCGCACAATTAAACTCAGATCAACATAAAAACAATTAATCTCGAACTCGCCTTCTAGGTTCGTGGACTCGGCCCATCATTAACCAGGTGGTCGGACTATTAATCTTGGACTTGGGTTTTACTATTTGCACCCATTTACCACATTTCTAAAGAAAATTCAAGAAAATTGTTCCTTAGAGGACATTTCAGTGGTTAGAATTTATAATTTTTATTTTATAAGTCTTAAATTCAAATCTTGGAAAGGGAGGAGTGAAATTTATGAGAGAGAAGAGTTACCCTATTTGTATAGTTTACGGACCAATGGGCCTCCTAATAGACAAAAAAAAAAAAGAAAATTCAAGAAAAGTGGCACCCATTTACCACATTTCGAGAGAAAATTCAAGAAAAGTGGTTAAATTTGATAAAAAAAAGAAAAAGAAAAAGAAAATTGGTTAAATTTAACTTTCTATTTTAAAGCATTGAAGTTCTACTTAGGCCTCCTAATTAACTCAAAAACAAAGCAAGGAAAGAGTGGCTCTTTAAAAAACAAAAATTATTAGGAAACTTCCAAATGGTTGAGACTTAATATTTATATTTTGAAGGTATTGAGACTTAACTCTAAAAGGGATGTGAGATTTATTAAAATAAAAAAAATTACTTTGTAACTTATAGCCTAATGACTCTTTTAATGAACAAAAAAAAAAAAAAAACGAGCTCTTATTAGCAAAGATCTCCTTGATGTTGACATCAAAAACTCATGATAGAATCTCTCCTCTATTTTGTCTATTGGTGTACCAACAGAAGCGGGTGGTCAGAATAAGTGTTAATAATACAATGATCTTAATTATTTCTACAACAAAACTGATAAATATGATATAAAAAATCATAACGTTATTTTTTGTTACAAAAAAAATTAACGCTGCTGTAAAAATATTTCTCGTTGTTCTATTATTGACACTCTTTTGTACTCCTCATTAGGTTCTCCCATCTTTTTCGTTGAATAAATGAAGGGAAAAATAAGGGTTAGCCGATTGGGCGCCACTACAGTACTAGAAGATTCTACCTGAAGGCTTTACCCGAATGCAACGACACTTTAAGTTTTTGTAATTATGCTTATATTTTTTGCAACTTAAAACCACCTTCTTGTATTTCTATTTTTTGTTGCAAAAAATATAACAGTCATTGTAAAAATTTAGGACGTTGTTGAATTTGAATAAAATTATCAAACACATTTTCTCTGATACTATAACATTTTTGTAGTTGATTAGCCAACTTTTGAAGTCCATTTCATTTTAGGGCTTCATTATCAAGAGTAGTACTCTCAGTCACGTTCCAAGCAAAATTGTATTAATTATTATTTTTTCAAAATTAATTTAAATATGAATAAGTATTATCCTATACTTAGAAGTTAAAGTCTAAATTCTATACTTAAACTAAACTCCTAAAACAAAAAAATATAAGATGGTACTCAGTCGCTACCTGCCTAGCTTATCAACTTTTCCCATTATTTTAATAGAAAAGATAGGTGGACGAGAAATAAATAAAAAAAATTTATTTGTGCAACCAGTCAGTTTATTTGTATAATAAAATATTAAATTATTATAATGAAATTTGAAAATATTTTTTTATATATTTTTTATTACAGAAATTAAGCGTCTTATTATACAAATAAACTAATTGATTATAAAAAAAAAAATTTTATTTATTCTCCGTCTACCAAATCTTGTATACATAACAGTGCTTTTATTTTAAATGTACGCCCACCCAAAACGAATTTAAGCCAATCGAAGTTGGAGTTAAAAACCAATTTAGAGTTTGACTGCAAAGACCACATTGGTAAAATAAAAAGGTTTTGATTGATTGACAATTTGTTTTTATGTAATTAGCCATAAAAATAAGATCAAAAAAAGTAATTAACTAATTGCATTGGTTCATCTTCTCAATTATAACTAGCTTGATAGCCGGAGGGATTTGTTGAGAGCCCATGGACATATCATGCTTCTTCATGTGTAGAGAGAGGAGAATCGTGCAGCCGATTGACTTGTCAATTTTGCGCTGTTACAATGGGCTGGTTTTGACCATGACCTTCCCCAAGGTATTTGCCAAATCCTCTCAGAAATTGTTGGAATTTCTTTTCCTCGATCTGTAATTTCTTATTTTGGGGTTTTTTCCTCCACTGTAAAAAAAAAAAAAAAAAATACTGCAGCAATTCCGTTATAACTTACGTATGACCAATGCACCGAACTTCCGGAAGGTACGTTGGCAGTTCTTTGACACTTCTTTCAGCTCCCCCTTCTCCATAACTGACAGTCGTTATTACTTTATTTATTTCATTGCATTCAAATTCAAATGACCATTTACCCACATTTAAAAAAAAAAAAAAGACAAAAGACAAATGGGTATTGTCATTTTGGCGTTATTTTATTTTCTCAACAAGATAGATACAACGAATAAAACCTAACTGCCGCAGTTTTGGGAGCTCAGTAGGATAACTGAACACAATTAAAAAAAAAGAAACAAAAGAAAACAGCCCCTTTTTTTAATATTTCCCGCGTAAATCCGTTATGTCCCATTTCATTCGGTTAACAAATGAATTCAATAATCGGTCAGTTATAACTCCTTTTCCATCTCAACCAAACCTCAAAACCCACTCCCCAAACAGAAACTCCTTCCTTAACATCATCAACAGCTAAAGCAACGCCAACACCCAAACAAAATAACAACAACAACAACAACAATAATAATAATAATAATAGCGATAATAATTATCAAGAAAACAAGAGAGCAGAAAAGCCATCATAATTAACTAAACCTAAAAAAACAATTTTATGGAAAAAAGAATTGATGGAAAAAAAAAAAAAAAACAGAAACAGACACCCACATAACGAGCAAAGTCGTTAAGTCAATATGCAGTTTTACGGTTCACACCAACAACCACCGTTCCATCCCCACACCCACCTCTCTCTCTCTCTCTCTGTTTCTGTTCTTTAACAGTTATCTTCCGGGCTTTAATTATAAACCCCCCAAAAGACCAACTACAAATATTCAAGTTTATATGCGTTTGAATCTTGACTCTTTAAAACTTGATTCTTCTTTATTATAAATAAAATAAAAAGGGGAGGAAATTGGAATTTCATTTGTTGGCTATGGGATCTTCGAATGGTCGTAGGGGCGGTGGTGGTGGTGGTGGTGAAAGAATCAAGGGCTCGTGGAGCCCACAGGAAGATGCTACCCTCATCAAGCTGGTCGATCAGCACGGCCCAAGAAACTGGTCCTTGATTAGCACCGGCATTCCTGGCCGTTCCGGCAAATCGTGCCGACTGCGCTGGTGCAATCAGCTCTCCCCTGATGTGCAGCACCGCCCGTTTACGCCAGCCGAGGATGATATCATCGTCCAGGCCCACGCCATCCACGGAAACAAGTGGGCCACCATCGCCAGACTCTTGGCCGGTCGTACCGACAACGCCATCAAGAACCACTGGAACTCCACTTTGCGTCGCAAACGCGCGGCCGAAAGGTCGTCCGTCTCGTTCGAGTCGAACTCCGTCATGAAGCGCCAAAGCTCGGAGGTCTCGGCCGAGTCGGAATCGGGCGGCGCCACCGGGATCAAGAAGCAATGCTTGCGCCTGTCGCCGGAGCTGAATAGTTTATATGGGGATGATGCCGTTGCTGCGGGGCCTGTGACGTCTTTGAAACTTGGTCCACCGGGGGACGATTTTGTTGCGGTGGATGTGGGGGAGAAGAAGGAGGAAGAGAAGGAGGCGGGGGAGAAGGAGGAAGAGGAGGCGGCGGAGGATGATGACGAAGATGGGCTGAACACGAAGGCTGATGGCGATCAAGAAAAATGTACGGTACAAATGGAGGAGACTTGTTTGATAACCATAATGCAAAAGATGATAGCGGATGAAGTTAGAACTTACATCGACAGATTAAGGGCCCAAGATGGGCTTGGAAATGGGCTCCAGAAAGAAGTGTGAGCCCTCATCAAAAGATTTCTAGCTTTTTTCGCCCTTTTGTTATGGATTCAATAACATTTCTAGTTTTTGTTTTTCGTAGGTTATGAACATTTCGTTCGTATTTTAACGTTACAGTAATTACATAATGCAGGCCGGCGTCTGCACAAGATAATTTTACGTTCCTGTCTCAATTGTGTTCCAGAACATAAAGATCTTTATGCTTAGATAAAGGATGACGCTATAGAGCCAACAAGAGCTTGTGGAACATGTTCCGAGTCCCCATTGGATAAATTAAAACAATATATTTTCATCCAATTCTTTAAAACCCTTTCTTATACTTGATGGAATTTTCAAAATAAAAAAAAACCAACTAGAAAGTCCTGCCCATTTAGCACAAATTAAGATAGTCTCCGTAATTGTATTCTTATTTCCTGAACTTTTGACTCCTCTTGTAACCCAAACGAAAAAAAAAAAAAGAAATAACAAGAAGAGTAAACCACTTTAATTGCCTGCAATATTAGTTGATTTTATCCTCGAAGTGACATATTTCCGTAGGTAATAATGCTAAGCCACTCTTACAACTCTGGATGTTTAGTTTAACATTTAAGGGAATGAATTGCACCTCATTTTTCTTAAATAGTAAAAAGAATATTTATTTAATATTTTATAAAAATTACATTCTGTAGAAAAGTTGAATCAATCAATTAATGATAAATAGTAAAAAATACCCCTCATAACAATTGAATTTATTTTACAAATTTGAATGCAAAAAGACAAAATTAAAATTTATTCTATAATAATAGAATTAAACATTAATTTTTTTGAGGAAAATAAAATTAAACATTATTAATTTGTAAGACTTAATTAATCTACAATTTATACTCGTTAATAAATTAAAGTATTTTGATTATTATGTTTATAGAAAGCAAATGCAGGTCCGGAATTTTTTTGTAACATGCAAAATCGTAGTAAAATAAAAATATTGCGATTGCGTTTCACTCATCAATGTAAACATTCAACCACAACAATCAACAATAATAATGAAAACAGTTAAATCAAAGTATCAAATCAGGCCTTAATCATATCATTGTGATCTTTCATTTTCCTTTCTTCAACTTGCAGTCGAGTGGCTCGTAGAAATCTCGACATATCAAATGTTACGTATGCTTGTAGTGTTTGTAATCGCGTATTCATATTAACTTGGCTTGAAAAATCCAAGAATTCCAATGTTTCCAATCACCATTACCAATCCTAGCCTGCTAGCTTATTGCAGATCTGATCCATTTAAACATTACATTGTTGTGCAGACACTTTTGAAAACCTTAAGGACACTGTTCATCATGGACCCACGGAACATTATTTTGCTGGTCAAAAGCTCCTAAAAAACGACTTAACCAACAGCGTCAGAATGAGTTCATGCATAAGTTTTATCAGCACGATAACAAAGTAAGCAAGCCTAGTGCCTTAGACATCGAAGAACAAATAAAACTAACAGATTTTCAAAACAAGAAGGATTAGGCGGGGGCGATCTTAGAAATCAATTGCGCTCACCGAAGCATGCCTCATCTAAGCAAGCCTAGTCCCTCAGACATCTAAGAACAAATAAAACTAACAGATTTTTACAACAAGATTAGGCACAAACGAACAATCATATGAGACCCTAGAATATTGTTCCCTAAATAAATGGCAGGTTATAACACATAGAACATTCATCAACCATCAAACATGGAGTAATGCATGACCTAAAATCATTAACCGTAAGCTCTAAAACACAAAAAAGGCAAAAGGCACAAATCTAGGTAAGTATGGCAACCTCGAATAACAATGTAACCTTTTCAGCTCAAAGTTATCATTTTTAAGCTTCTACCCCACCTTCCCTATTTGATGCAATGACAGTGACTCTGCAGAAAAATATTCGAAAAATTGCAATGACACTAACTCTGCAGAAAAATATTCGAAAGATATTTGCAACGTGTGGTTTACCATTTCCCTTAATTTCAATTAATTCATAACTAGACATTCCCCTAAATCAACCTATACACGACAGAACAAAATAATGAAAGCCGAAATTTACTTGCAGAGATAAAACAAAGTTGAATTTCTCGCTCAAAGAGAAATGGGAAACTGTTCTTTCAACACCTTATCTCTAGAGAAGAAAATCTGTAAGCAGTCAACTAAAAAGCCACAAAACAATAGCACCCTCGCGAATGTTACCAAAAGATAAGACCATTGAAAGCACAAAAACACAGGCCACAAAGTGCGTAGGCAGTTTGACGCCCTCGAAAACATTAGTGGGTGCCAGGCCATAAGAAATCATCAAAATCTAGAGAATTATTCAGTAAACCAACTGACTTATCACACACAATCTCTAACAAAACCAGCAAATCGACGTCGAGAATCCGATAGCCACGAGATTAATAGAAAGAGAAAAAAAGAAAATTAGGCAGAACATAATACCAACTATGAGAGAATAAAAAGTTCTTAACTCTTACAAAGCTGTCGCCCGCAAAACATGAAATCAGAAACAACCGCAAACTACTTCAGATCAGTAACAGATAAAAAAGTGCTAAAACAGACTAAAACACTTAAAACGACATTGTCGTTTCAATTTTTCTTATTAAGAAGAAAACTACTTGGATCTCTGCCTCATCTTTCTGCGCTTCCTCTTGAGCCTCCTCATGCGCTTCTTCTTCCACTAATACACCATAATACAAAAGAACACAAAAAAAAAAAGAAAAAAAAAACAGAGAAACAAAGAATCAATAAATATAAAGATTACTTTTACATACTATGCAAGATCAAGCTGAAAGCTAAGACGCTGTACCTTAGCTCTCATGGTGAGAAGGTGCCCAAGACGCTTGTCGGCTTCTTGCTCTGATTCAAAACCCTAGCCGCTACTCCTGAGGAGACGGCTGGAAGACTAGACTGATTTTAAGCGAGACTCAAAAGGTAGAGGACACGAATGAGGCGACTGTGTATATATATAGTAGGGAAACCCTAATTCTATTGGGTTGCGGAAATACGAAAACAAATGGGCTTAAATTGACCGAAAGGGTTTGGGCCGAAGAAAACCTACTGGCCCATTTAAGAAAGTTTGGACAGGAACGTAAAGTTCAACCCAAAAAAAAAGAAAAAGGAATGTAAATAGAAATGGTATCTTGAGTTTAGATATATGGAGCACAAACACTCTAAAAAATAAAAGTATGGCGTGTTAGATACATGTTCGACACAATTTGAAGTGTTTAAGATTTGAACACGCGTGTTGGATGCGATAAGCACGAATGTCCGATACGCTACGGACACGTCTGAATATTTTTATAATTATTTTTAACAAATAAAAAAAAATTCTTAAAAATTATAATTTTAATACTGTCAATTATTCATGACTTTTGATACATTTAAATTTCAACTTATTTTTTAATTTTAATAGAAAAATTAAATCGATTACAAAATATTATATCTCTATTTTAGTACTTCATAATAAAAAATAAAGAATCTTACGAATATATTATTTGAATAAAAATTTCTAAAACTTATAATAGTTATATAAATATATTTTTAGGTGAATGAAATTTATAAAATTATTTAAAAATATATATATGATAAATAAAAATTTTATAAATTTAATTATATATATATATAGTCGTGTCTAAACTGTATCCGTATTTTAATATTTTAAAAATTAAGATATCGCTATATCCGTATTATGTCGTATCTGTATCTTCGTATCTGTGTTTATATTTTATAGGTTTAGACGTTACTTGGATGGGTGAAAAAGGAGGGGGGGGGGGAGAAGAAACGAAAATTTAGAATTTTTTCTGGGTCTGCAAAAAATCATTCCTTCGGAGAAAGGCGGTTGCGTGCTTAAGACTTTATATATATATATATATATATATATAAATCAAAACAATAACTTCAATATCCATGCTTCCACTTTTTACTGTTTACTTTAATTAATTTTATAGCACACACTATTTCTCTTCTCTTTCTTTTACTTTTATTCAAGTGAAAGAAATTTATTTTCTTTCTTACATTACTCTTTCTAAAACACAAAAAAGATTAAAAACTTTTGCTTAACTCTAATTTTTTTTTGTCATTTTCTCTTCTTTCATTTTTTTTCTCACTTTTTTAAATAAGATATTACAGTTTAAGTTAATATTTATTTAAATTTATATTTTAATTTGAAGTATTCATTGGAGCATGATACCGTGTACTGCCCTCACTAGTACACCAAGTCGCGTCCTTCGTATAAATTCTCACTCACCTTGACGACTTATTAATTTTTTATTATTCCCTATTGCCGCCATTTTTCTCGTCGACTTTTCTTCGTAATTTACTAATTTCACAAGATTTTAGTCAAAATTAATGTTTCTATTTAGATTTCTAATCTGGCCTTTTCCGAGTTTGGAGCAGATTGGGGGGGTTTCATTCACTTAAATATGAACCTACAAATTTGTTCCTGAGAGTAAGATTACTTCTTTAAGATGCAGCAGACGTCAACATCTCAAAACTTACGGCAATTGAAACCTACCACGTCCAAATGCCGACATAACCTAAGCCCAGCACTAGCATTTAGCAGTAAGCCGCAAAACTCTGCGATGCTTGACCGACCATTCGTCCGTCAGCGGCATCAAGGCAAGTCAGAAATGGCAAGCAATATTTTTTTTTTCGAAAACACTACCGAGGAAAAGATTAGCGTATTCAAAGCAGGAACGTATACAAATGATCTCAATTGTTTGGTTATCTTTATCTGTATTTAACTCATCAACAAGCATCCGTGCGTAGTTATAATAGCTGCAATTAGCTGCTGCGCAAGCCACTGGGTTAAAGGGGAACACTCCAAATCAGCTTGGCTTCTCTGTAATGGAATAGCTTGACAGGTGTTGTCAGTTATGGGCATATTCTATTTACAATATATATACAGTTTAATTTCGGTAAAGTTTTAGGAACCCTACAAAATATTCCTCCTAATTTGTTTCGGTTATATATGAAAAAATAACTAATTGTTAATTTTTTTTATAAATATATGTACGCTTTAAATAATAAAAATAATGAAGTAATATGATATGTTATATTTTTTAGTTAATTTTTTTATAAATGTGTTTACAAAAAGTAAACAATTAGTTGCTTTTTGTTACATAATAGGGACAACCTTGTAGAGACATTTACTAGGGCTCCTAATCCATTTCGGGTTAGTTTTTTTGGTACATCAAAAGAAAGGAAAGAAAGAAACGAACAAACTAAATAATACGATGTCTAAAATAAACATTGTTCTATCTATCCTCATCAAGAAAAGGTTATAGCCCTATGGGTGGGGGATATATAATTTTTCTGATTTTAAACCTTTGCATTTTTTCATATAAGTCCTAAATCTTTTTAATATATTATTTTAGACTTAAATTTTTTAATTTTTTACTAAATCAGTCATTTCATTTACAAAAAGTGGTCAATTCATTAATAAATAAGTTTAAATTAATAAAAATTATTAAAGAAAGATTAAATTAATGAATTAAATATTGTTTTAATCAATAAATATATAAATTAAATATACAAAATCCATACTTTTTGATAGAAAAAATTTTCAATTAATGTATTTAACTTTTTTTCAAATAATTTTTATAAGGTCAAAATCATTTTTTTGATAGATTGATCACTTTTTGTTAATAAATGTATTAATTTAATAAGAAATTAAAATGTTTAGAATTCAAATGAAACTTTAAAAAAATTTAAAACTTATATATAAAAAAATATAAAGATTTAGAATTTCAAAATTGTATATATCATGAGTCGGCACTCCAAGACATACGCTAGTCCCACTCAATATTGATGGGAGTGCTCATGGTAATCTTGTGGAGCTGGGGGAAATTTTATATTTCCGGTTGGTGGGGATACTAATGTGATAGCAAAATTGATGGGTATTAGACGCGGGCTGGAGCTTGCTTAGAAATTGGGATATCGACATGTTGTTTTAGAGACAGACTCTATGAGGCGTTACATCTGCTTTCTGCTTCTATTGACCCTTTTCATCAAATATCAGTTTTGCTTGAGGACATTAGTTACATGCTCATAAGCATATTAATCTCTAGCGTTCCGGACTTATGGTAACCACACTAGACTGTCAGAGGAAACATATTTTTTTTAAGGAATTTCCTCAAACAGGTGGCGTCTCTTACATTGCAAGAACTAAGATAGTGGACACTGGACAGTTCGATCTCCTTTACCGTCGGCCATATCATGTTAGAGGGATTAACATTCCATTAAACATTCAATTAATGGATATTTTTTTTTAATTTGTTAGAGATTTTAAGCCCAATAGAGAGAGGGTGAGGAGACGGAATTGGAACCCGCCTCCCCTGACCTTTGACCTTTGCCCACGTGGCCAACTGGGCAACATGGTTATCAATCCACACGTAAGACCAAATCTTAAGGCATTCTGGCCTGAACCATATAAACATGAAAATGCTCTGCAGTTTACTACATTTTGGGTGTTTTACAACAATCAGACTGAAATTTTGTCACAAAAGGCAACAAACCAAGACAAATAGGAAAAAAAAACAACATTTTTGAGCCAGTGGACAGGGTGACATTTATGTTTGTTTACTCTGTCATGATGGACGCAAGAGAAGAGTCAATTCAGAAAAAGGCCCTGCAGAGTGGGCAATTGGAGTGAGCATAGAGCCACCTGTCAACACATTCGCTGTGAAAGCAATGATCGCACCGAGGTAAAACCTTAACTTTATCGCCATCTTCGAACACGCCAAGGCATATGCAACATTCGCTTTCTACTACCCTCTCGTTGCTGGCAGCATCCACGGATTTTGGCCCGTGCAAGGTTATGGGCAAGGCCCCAGTTCCCCTCTGGTCGAAGCTCTGGGGCCGGAGGGGTGGCGCGTGGGCCGCGCGGGACAACAGAATGGTGGGAATATGGTGCTGATGGTAGCGGCAGAGCCAGCGCGCGTATAGGAAGACAAGAATGATCAGCAGCACAACACCAAAGACGACCACAATGAAGAAGAGGGTGCGGCCACGGATTTCGAAGTCCTTGTCGTTCAATTCTGCATAACGCCAATGAAATGGCTGGGTATCCAGTGATGCCATTACCACTGCCCTTTTCCTGCCTTTGCTAGCTTCCTTGCTTCCCTAGTCCTTTAACTCTAGTTCCGCCCAGGGACCAAGCTGTGAATTGGCGGTGGCTATGCTTTGGACGTTGGTGGTGGTGGCGGCCGCGGCAGCGCCATGGTTGTGAGTTGTGACTAGTGGGACTTTTGCAAAAACTTAGGATTGGGAAGAAGGTTGCTTGATTGGCTTCATAAAGATAGTTATTGCAACTATTTGCCGTCCAACCGTTAATAGATATTAGTAGTAGATATTATTGTGGCCAAAGTAGATACCATACGTAGCCATATCTTCAAAAAAGCCATATTAAATTCTGCCCACCTTAAATTAAATATTATATATTCAATAAGATATTGATCAGAATCTGGACATGCTTAGATTCTGTCTTTTTGTGAAAGGAACCGCGATATTATTGTGGCCAAAGTAATACCATGATTGGCCATATGTTCCAAAACGCCGTATTAAGCAACAGAGGTGTAGTTTATCCAGTAACGTGTCATGGACTTTACGTGAGAAATCTTATGTTTGAAATAGATTAGAGCTTATTAGTAAGATTAAATTTATGATTCACAATTTAGTACGAGAATTTTTGTAATCATCTAGTCGTTTAACCTATAGGGTATTGGCTTTTCTTTTCTTTTTTTACACCAAAAAAATGCCATATTAAATTATGCCCACCTTAAATTAAATAGAGAAAATATTGATATGCTAAATTTTGATATCTTAATTAAAATTAGTACTAATAATTTTAAGATAAAATTGATAATTTTTTAAATAAAAATTAATAGTTATTATTTTTACATTTAAAAAATTATCAATTTTAATTTCAACCGCGATATCAATCAAAATATCAAAATTTGACGGATGTATTGGTGCTCAATTAAATATTGTATATTCAATCGCATATCGATCAGAATCTAGGCATACTTAGATTCTTCCTCTAGAGAAAGGAACTGCACTCACAATAGTGTTTTCCTTTTTGGACGGGGTTCTTCTTTTAAATGACGTAGGAAAATCCGAAAATCAATTTGGTTCCTAATATTGTTTTTCAGAAAGAAAGTTGGGGAAAAAAAGAGAAAAAAATTGAAATGATTGAAAAATTTTTATTTATTTATTTGAGAAATAGTAATAAGATGAAATACAACTAAAAATTTCTTGTCCAAAAAATAGTGGAAAGAGAGGGTAAAAAAAAAATGTATGAGAATATCAATATTATCCTTCCTTAAGTATGAAAATTGTGTATTTATATATTACAAGGGCAATAGATTCTTTTAATGAAAATAGTAGGAGAATTAATAATTTTCCTGTCAATCTTAGGAGGAATGAATTTGCTAGGTGTGAGGAAAATAAATTTTCTTCTTCCTCAAAATATTTGCAAAATACAAGTATTATACTTTTCGCTTAATTTTCCTCTCTCTTTCTCTCTCTCTCTCCCTTTTTCATCCCCTAACAACACAATTTAAATATTGAAGGTTATGATTTGTTGCATACGTGGTAAATAAGTAAATTAACGAGTATTGTTTTGGATTTGCTCTTCTTAGTTTAATCAGGTTGACTCCATTATGATGATTATAATTATGTCATAAATTGGATTTAATTGTAAATTAATAATAAGACAATATAATCTAAGTCAATAATTAAGTTGGAGTCTTCCGCTATGTTTGGAAGGAAGAAAAATCTGTAGAGAGAGAAATATATAGGAGAGATCTGTCTTGTGTCCTTATTTAGCTTTTGTCTAGTGGGCATGGAGAGAGGATGGCAAATTTAGAAAATTTATTTGGTCTATACAAAAGGAGATTGATTTGGCCCATTAACATTTTTCCAGATATTTTTGACATACTAGAATGCCCATCTACGCCACAAAAATTTAGTGAATTTAGAGATGAAATCGTCGGCCTGCTTTTAAATGCAGGCATTCTATCTTTTGTTTCCTCTCAATATTTTTCTTTAATTTTCCATGTATCTTCTGCTATTTTTTAAGGGTTTGTTAAATTGTTAGAATTAAGAATCTGACTGCCTTACTTCCAAATCACGTGGTGGACTGCATCTTTTGGTAATTTACCTATTGCTTAGATCTTTCATGTTTTTATGAGTTGAGGCTATAATTTACGATTTAATGATCGACGGTGGAGTTCAAAGAGATAGAACCAGATGGAATCACTGCTTATTTCAAGGAGCTGAAACCCACAGACAAAATGTCAGCTCAACTATCAACGCTGAGTCCCATTAGCAAGCTGCACGCACTCGGTAATGCTTCCAGAGCTGACATAGTGGGCTGGACTGGTCAACAAAATTCAGCTTTCATTGACTCCGGCGAGCCGGAAGCTGAAGGGCCAGGCTATATGAAACGTTTACCTTTTAAAATAAACGTGTCAAAAAAGGGAGGCAGCCTTTTGGCTGCAGTGGAAGGGAATTAACAAATCTGTCAAGAGCATCTGAAATCGAATTCAACATTGGGTTTCCTCCTCCCCTACCAATTGTATTACAGTTCTTTTAAAATTGAAAAAAAAAAAAGAAATTTATCTAAAAATGTTATTTCTAGATTTTCGAATAATAGAACTTTGTTACCTTCAGAAAATATCATCAGCCGTTAATTTCTCCATCTACAGGAAGATAAATTAAGTTTCAATATCATGTCAAACAAAATCTTAAAACCGGAAATTCATCTAAAAACTCAAGCTGATAGGATAGAAGTTGAAGAATATTATAAACAATGTCAAATTTTTGTATTTATCCATGTAAGGTTTTATGATCTTTAATAGAGTTCATAATGTTGCCACCTGAGTAATGTACACAATAATTTCATAACTCCATCATACACAAATCGACTCTAGTTTAAGTGTTAATTCCCTTCCACACATTCACAAGTTTGTAAGATTTTTAAATTCTAGTCTGTTAGGGATATCCCTGCAATGATATTATTTTGAGGTTTAGATACAAATTCCTTCAAATTAGAAACACGTCGGAGTACTAGATCCAAAGTAATTAGGTGAAACTCGAAATAATAGCCAATCCCAAACATATAGTTCAAGGGAATCGGGGATTCAGGGCACGTACACAGCTCGTTGAAATAGGCTGCAATAGCAAAACTTTACGTTAGAAAACAATATTCTATAGGCTCTTAAATATCGTAAGTAGTCATATCTTACAAGCATATCATGCCCATTCTGGCCAAGAAAAAAAGAAAGAAAATTAAGAAACAGTTCTGTTAACATAATCTGTCAAGAGCATCTGAAATCGAATTCAACATTGTGCGTATGACATCTCCTCAATTAGAACTCAAAATCAGAAACAATTACGATCAGCCGTGTAAATGTCAATCGTCACATTCTCGTGTCGTTAAACGAACAGTGGTGGAAACAAATTTCCATCATAGTGGTCTTTTTACAAAACTTTGTTCTAATCTTTAGAGAATAGATTAGAGGCCTGCCAATGTAAATCTAAGAAATCTTCCCAAATGTTTAAAAGAAAATGAAATTGCTCACCGTGCTTTTCTAATATTTCCCCTATTTTGAGGTGTGAGCAGGCATTTATGCAAATAACTCTATAAAAGTAGGGGAATCTTGGGTCCTTATAACAAATAGGTAAACAAGAATGAAATTGAATGTGAGTACGTACAATGCGTTTCTCATTGAACCAAAATATGGAAGAGTTCAGGAGCATTGACGATTGCCTTAAACAATGTGGAAGATACGAAGGCTTGTGATGCCTAGAACAATGAGGCGTAACATATGTAGCAGTATTTCATATGACCTAAGGGCATCAATTAGGGGGCCACAACCCATGACGCAGGGAGCTGCGGCCCCCTTTATTTTTAGGGCATAAAACTAATGATAAAAAAGTGAAAATTGGGATTTTTCAAGGTTCAAGTTCCATATCCTTCCCCCTATTTGAAAAAAGAAAAAAAAAAAACAATTGCAATTTAAATTACAGCTATGCAGAAACAAAACATGTCTAATTGTACACACATAGGGATAATTGTTGTATGATAGTAAATATAATGTATGATAAGTATAGAAATGTAAATATAATCTCTTTATACAAAAAAAAAAAAAAGGTAGACAATAAGAAATCTAAACTATTTTGAAGGAAAACTTCGTCTAACAAAAAAAAATCTCATTATTGTAACAATTTATTTCACAGAAACAGTCTTTCTGTAAAATTCCATACATTTAACCATTCTCAAATGCAAAAGGGAGGGAGACTTAAGCACTCTTTTTTGTCTTTTTAAATGCCCGAATTACATTGATAAGAATCCTTACCTCCGAGCTCTTTCCTACCTTATATATGCCCAACACTGACACCAAAAAATGAAGCATTGACATCCGCGATGACAAGCACGCTTCTTGGGCTGCAGGCTTTCGCGGATCGGTCCTATGATGAAATTGAGAAGAACCATCCTCCGAAGGTCTTTTATTTTGGGAGGCCTCCATGATGAGCCGGAGTTAATTAAGAACGATTAAGCCACTTGCAGCAGCTTTCTTTCTTTCTCATCACAGAAAAGAAAGCGATGGCGATCCATGGCAAATGATACCAAAGAACAAATCTTTGCATGCAACAAAAACAAACATTGAAGGAACAATTTCAAAGCAATTGGAAGGTGATTCTATGTTTCAAAATAGTAACATTTGATGTTCCAGTCGGAAAATAACCAAATGCAATTTCTCAAAAATCAAAAAAGTAATTGTCCCCATAGTCCCATAGATTCGACGTCGGGTACTCTTCATCACCTGTCAAAGGCCAAAGGGATGGCGATCCGGGGCCGACATGCATAACAGGATCTTGGAGGGGTGCTGCTGGTGCAATATCAGGTTGAACTTGAGTTCCACCACCGCCGGAGAGGGACAAACCAGAACCCACAGACCCCGCTAGCAAACTGATGTCATCGTAGAAGTTACCACCTTGTTCTTGGTAATTTTGATGATCCTGTTGGGTGGTCAGATTTGGATACGAGGTTGGTGCAATAATGGGGTTTCCGGAATTGATGTTAAGCCCATCAGACAGCGGGAACTGATGCTGTTGATGCGAAGATTGTTGTGCCATAATAAGTTGCTGTTGCTGATTCTGTACTGCATAATTAGGACATTGTACGGAAGGATTAACATCGATTGGATAGTAAACCCCACATGGAGCAGATCCCAATGGAACCGCCACGGCCGGAGAAGCCATCGATCTCGGAAGGGCAAAAGTACTGGGGCCGAAACCTGAGGGACGAGGAAGCAAGGGGCGAAGAGTCTGAGTGGAGGAAGTGCTGGAGCCGCCGCGAATGGATGAGGAGGAAAAGGAGGAGGAGGAGGAATGAGCCGAGGAAGATCCCGATGGTGGCTGCAAATTGAGCTGAGCCCTCGAGCCGTAGAGGATGATTGCCGCACGGTCATATGCTCGAGCTGCGTCCTCTGCTGTGGCGAAAGTGCCCAGCCATTTACGGGTCCGCTTTCGTGGCTCGCGGATCTCGGCGACCCATTTACCCCAGCTTCTTTGCCTCACTCCTCTGTACCTAAACTTACTGTTATCTGGTCCTCCCTTGCCTTTGCACTTCCTGCCGCTGCTGCTGCTGTTGCCTTGATCGGCAGCCGATGAGGTGATAGTAGTAGCCGGGGCGCTGTCAATGCCTTTGCTATCTGTTGTGGAGGTGGTGGTGCTGGTGGTGGTGGTGGGGATGAGGGTTTCTTGGGGATTGAGAGACAAAGAAGAGTTGTCCATAGAAATTAAAGTCGGGGGCTTTTTAAGCCTTTAGCGACCGACCGAGGCCTCGTTTTTTGTTATTGATTAGTGGAAGTAGAATAGCTGTTGGTTGATTTTGAATGTCATGGGTGTAAATGGTCGATGAGGGCGGTGGTCTTCTGCTGATTACTATTACTCTACTATTTATATACAAGCTGTTGAAGAGAGAAGGACTGCTGGCTGCTGGCATCTGCTTACAGCGAGACAGAGAGAGAGAGAGTTGCTGCATGGTGAAGGAAACAGGCCAAATTGATGCCCATTGGCTTAGGAATTTGGAATCATTTATTAGTTTACGGGGTTTAAATTCCTCTTTCGCAAGGATGTTTTGAAAATTGGATTTTTTTTACGACTGTCATTTTGATTTTTCTTTTTTTTTTTAACAGGCGCTTCTATCAAAAAAATTTAAAAATTAAATATATTATAAATTTGTTAGTGTTGATTGTAAAAATAAAATTAAAAAGTGACTGTTCATAATAAATTATTTAAAATTTTTAGGACCTTACTTGAGGACGTATTGAGCCAAAAACTCTTCTCCTAATTGCACCTAGTAGGAAACATAAATATGAAGTAGACATATTGGCTTCAGTAGCCCATGCCAAATTTTTTGTCCTTTAAAGTGGAAATGAAGTTTAACTTCGTGTTACGTCCTTATGAATGCTTAACTACTAGAGTTTCAAACAGAGAACTTTTGATGCAAAAATAATTGTAATACATCATATGTGTATTGAAGAGATGTATTTTGTCTTCAAAAGCACTATTTCCAATAAAATGTAATATATTTACGCCCAATTAATTATACTTAAATTGTGTATTCAAGGCCACGCCTATTGCCAAGAGTCTATATACATTTGTATTAGAGAGGTCTTAGAATCAAAGCGTGACATATAAGAAGATGAACACACGCATGCGGACTGGATAAGTACAAACACGAGCCAACCCGGTGGGGGTAATGCACAGTCTGCACAAATATTTAAGATGAGTTATTAAATTCCGTTGAATAGATGATATGTCTACTTACACCTCTTAAAAATGAGTCAAGTTGTGGTGCTCTCTCGATATATCTTGAAATGAGAATTATTCTTCAAAGTCTGTCAACAAACGAGCAATATTTCTACTTCTTTGTTCATTTGCGTGAACCAAATTTGAATTTTCACCCTGACATCATACTAAAAGTCCAACATTAATTTAGTACCAATAAATTATACAACTAGTGGCACCTTGCTTATTTTAATGTGCCAGAATTGTCCCGAATTAACGTCGTGCATTATTTGAAAATTAAGTCTGATCTAAAGTTCTTCCATTTGATGCATGAGTCGGTTATTTACCGCTTTCTTCGAAAAAAATATATGATTCTCCTGAAAAAAAATAAAAGATATTTTCCTGTGTTACATAACTCTATTTATCATAAAATACAACCACTGCACCTTTTGGATATAATTTTCAATGCATCTATTCGGAAGAACCTACGTGTGCCGACTATAAATGTGTACTGACTCCAATAATAATGAAAAGATGATGACATAAATGCATGATCCTAAAAAAACTTTTTAGATGCCTGGAACTTTGCAGTGAGAATTTCTCCTTATCCGTAATAAGCAAGTATGCACACATATTTTAAAACTTTTGAATCACAAGTTTTGAAAAAAATTGGTAGGAACGATATGAGAGCAATACGACGGTAAACTACGCGGTGATGCTACATAATTTAGTAAAACATCTTTTGAATTCAAAAAGAAAAATTATAATTTATAAGCTGTTGAAACATTTTCAGCGTGCCTTCTACCGCATTACTAATTACTAATTAGTAATCAAGTTCTTGAAAGTTATCTACTTGACTTGGGTCAACACTGATTTTTTTGCTAGATTTGATAAAAGAAACAACTATTTTTAGGAACAATATATAATTTGGAAGAAAGAAAAATTATTAAACGAAACTATATTGATACTCGATATAATTATTACTGGGGAAACTGCTTTGTTATGAAGGTCGGTAGCTAATATAGTAGGCTACTAGCATCGAAGGATGTTCAATTTAGCTTTTAGGAACTTCTGATTGTTGTTGCTTTTCAAAGATAAGAAAAAATAATGTTTGGTAAATTTTTTTAAAGGTTGTTTTTGCTAATAATCCTCTCTAAAATTAATTACTCCAAAAATTAGCTGTGAGTTGTTTTTTTGATTAAAACAACTGCAAATAAATAATATTAGATTAATAAACATTTTAAATTTTTTCTCTGGTATTCCTAAAATTTTAATTTTGACCCAAATAGTTATTTTACTATCTAAACAACTACAACAATTGTTAATTTAACTAAATACTATAAATTTATTTATTTATTAGTAACAATAATCAATCAATAATAGTAACAATAATCAACCCTAACTAATAAACCCTGTATCGCCACATAATGATTTTTCATCTTGATAGACTAATTATAGTTCTTCAATTGCTTATAAGCACCGAAAAAGCCACGAGAATTTTACAGGTGTTAATTCAGTAGGATGCGAAATACATACTATATTGAGACAGCAATTTATATCTTGTTTTTGAGTTTTCTTTTTTTGAATATTTATCTAGAACAAAGTTTGAAATTCAAACAAAGTAAAAGTCAAGCAGTTACTACCATTAAGTCATGCACGACATTTGTTTAGCTTTTGGTTTGCTGCCATTGAATCATAGTAGAGTCTTTCCAGTTTAATGTCCTACATTATTTGAAAAATATGTTCAATCCCAAATTAATCAATTTATTGCTTAGGACGGTTATTTAGTTGCTTGTTTGAAAGGGGGCGGATTGGTGTCCGGACCATTCCGCTCACTAATTTAATGTGAAAAAAAATGTGAAACAAGAAATTAGAAAACTAAAAACTTAAGATTATGTTATTTTAGAATTTAAAGTGTTGACTCCATATGGTGTACGTAAAAAAAAAAAAAAGAAAAAATCAACACAGTTACACTAAATTTATAATCAATTCAATTTTTATAGTGTGTCTGGATAATTTCCCTGAAAAATTGTCCACACACCAAACTTTTCCTATTTGAAAAGAGATATAAGAAAAATCATATTCTCATTTTGGCAACCACTAAGTAGCTCAATGTGAGTTACATATACACATAGTTAATCTCACGACTTTTAATAATATTTATTTATTTATTTTTAAATTCAACTATCTAAAACCAATGTTGTAAGAACCGGACCGGACATTGAACCGGAAAGTTTAGTGGTTCAAGATCTAACCGGTTCAACCGGTTTAACCGGAAATTAAACCGGTAAAACCGGTATTTAATATTAAATATATAAAAATATATTTATATATATTATACATCAAAATTTATATGTAAAATATAATATTATAATCCATATGTATGTATTAGAATACTTACATTTGTAAATTTAAAATATATAATTTAGAATTTATTATAAGGTAAAATTAACAATTTAAAAAAATTAATAATTGTATTAACAAAAAAAGAAAATAATAAGTGTTAATTTATTAGATACATAATATAGTGTGTGTATTATATGAGACATTTGAGAAAATAATAAGTAAAAAAAAAAAAAAGATTATAAGAAGTTATAAATTGGTGTAGTGGCATGAGACTTACCTTTCATGTTGGAGGTCAGGGGTTCAAAAACCAAATTCTACAAAATTTGAAAATTTTTCTTAATTACTAAAACTGACCAACCCGGTCAACCCGAACCGGTTCACCGGTTTGACCGGTTGAACCGGTCCGTTGACCGGGTTTTGACCAGTCCGGTTCATAACTTCTTTAAGTATCAACCCGGACCGGATCTCTGACCGGTCACCGGTCTGACCGATTAAACCGACCGGTCCGGTCCGAGTTTGAAAACTATGTCTAAAACACAAGTCCTAATAAGATTTTACTTTCTTTGAGATTTCCCTTTTATTTCTCACATTTTGCCTATCATAATAGGCAACCTCTGCTCTCTGGATTTAATTCAACGGATCTTTTGCGAAGGATCTATATATGCCGACTGTTTTTAGTCTTGTTACACAGATATAGTAAATAGTCAAATGAGAATAAATGTATTGTAATTAACTGATTATCATATAATAAAATAATCGTTGTTTGTCACCAAAAAATTAATTAAAAATATGTATATTTTTATTATAAATAATAATTATTTAACTACATAAATTAATACATTTATTTCTGGTGAAAAAAGACACACTATGTAGTTTCTAATCTTGTAGGCCGATTGTCAATGTAGAAAGAAGCACGATATAAATGCATGAAGCTAAAAAGTCTCTTCACATTTTTTAAACTATGGAGAGAGAAATTTTCCTTATCTCTAATAAGCAAGGCTGCGCATATTTCTTAGCTTCGAAAAGATATTTAGTTGTCTACTTTCGTCAAACATATTTTTGACACTTAATAAAATAAAAAAAAAACGACATTTTAGGAAATGAAAGCAAGAACGAAAGAAAATAATAAACAAAATCAAATTGATACTTGATTTACTTATTAATTACTGCAAGGTTATTCCTCCATTAGTTCCACCAGCACAACAAAATGTGTCTACTAATTAAGGAGAGTATGAGTTTTATAATAAAGACAGAAATATCACTCACCACCCAACGAAATTTTTAATGGACAAAACAAAAATGTGTTTGCTAAGTGAGATAAGGAGTCAATGTCAAAAAAAAAAAAAAAGTGAGATAAGGAGTCACAGGGGGCCGATTTTTCCGACTGAGTACAAAGGCACCTATACTTAAGTACGAAGGACCGAAGTCGAAGATTTCGAACCAGAATTTTTGAGGTTCCAAGATAAATACTGAGTCTTCAGTCAGTGGGTGAGCTGTGTACGTGTTTGTATTCTTCCTGTTTTGCTTCTTCTTTTTCCAAAATTAGTGAGTTACGGATCCGTGCATACTCGTGTCTATTGCTTCTCAGTAAGATTAAACAAACTTATCACAAAATTTACCGCAGCATTGTACACAAATATCTGCATACAACCCAGTATTTGAAGGAACAAAGTAGTTAAGGTGACTGAAAGTAACACAGAGCTGCAAGAAGTTTTCACTGGAAGGTAGGTCGCATGTGATGGCCAGCCATTGCCTCGTAACTCACAAGGCCATCAATAAATGTATTAATAAAGTGTAAGGCTCAGTTAGAGAGAGAGAGAGAGAGTTGGCTTGGCTGATTTGATGCTCTCTGATGATGCACTGTGTGACTTTTTGCTGTTCTTTGTCGCCCTTTTTGGAACGACCACTGTGTGGGGACTGTCAGGTTGAGGGGAGCCCACGTTACCGTTCCCACTTCGCCTACTTTTTTGTTTTTCGGCGTTTTTGTCTTGTTAATTCATTACCAAACACGTAATTCTCTACTAGTTACAGGTCGAAAAATTTTTGTCAGGCAAAATTTACATACTTTTTAAAGTAGTTTAACAAAAAAAACAGTTAATCTGAGGATGTGTTTGTTGTGTAATGAAAATGAGAAGAGAGAAAGAAAAGTATAATTATTATTATTATTTTTTTTATATTTTTTTTTTACTTTCTACACTATTTTAAATAATTATATTTTCTCTTCACTTTTTCTCTCACAAATTACTATTTATTTTTTTTTCACTATACTTTCTTTCTCTTTATTTTTTTATCACTCCAAACAACTTTATTTTCTTTTTATTTTTTCTTTCACAAATTACTATTCACTTTTTTTTACCATACTTTTATTCTCTTCACTTTCTCCACCACCTTAAACAATTTTATTTTCTTTTTATTTTATTTTATTTTCTCCTCCTTTCCCCACCCTTCAACTCACTCCAAACATACCGTAAAACTCAGGGGACAAAAGTCTAAATTTTCAGGGAGAATAATAGAATCCGCCAATGTCCTTTACCCGTTTCTTATTTTTAATTTTTTTGTTTATAAAAATTAAGAATCGAATTTTGTACTCAAAATTTAGAATTAAGGTAATTTTATTATTAGACTTTATAATTAGTTGCTTCCTCCTTTTTCTTTTTCAAATAAATATATGTAGCACGATCAATCTCCTCATGCAATTTATATATATATAGTTCTAAAGGAAAGTAAAAGCATAGAATTTAACTTCGCTTAAAGAACAACTACTGTCACCATATACGTGAGAGGAAAAGCATCCATACTTCGGGGGGGGAGTGTCCCAAAACTTGACACAATCACCACTAGCAGCGCCAAAATTTGCCAAACATCCGCATAATAATTGACCTCTCTCAGATTATGCACAAGATGGCAATCCAGTGTTTGATTAATCAGGCTGTAACATTCAACCAACAAAGAGGAAGCTTCTAGAAGTTCATTATTCAAAGTTAGTAGAACTATTGTATACTAGTCTTTAAATGTTAGTCCTCGATTGCTATCGTGAGTTGATGCTCTACCATCGTGCGTCGAGATCTTTTTGGGGTTTGTTGATTTCGACCGGTGGTCTTCCTTTGGTCGCTGATCGTTTGGTGCTCCTTAGTGAGGTTTATAAGGCCTTAGTGCCTCTGGTTTTCGGTTGGTGGTCTTTTTTCTCTAGGTTTTCGTTTCTATTAGCCTTGGTCGATTTAGTTTGTTTGGTTTCTTGTCTTCCTACTCCTGGTGGCTCTTCGATCTCCTCTTCTGGTCTAGGTTGTTAGTGTGCTACCGCTCCCCTACCTTCCCCAACCGCTCCGGTGGTCGGTGATGGTAGGAGAGGCCTTTTTTTGGTTAATCTAAAACGGGCCATATACAAGTTGTGGTGGGCCGACTTCTATTGGCGATCTTGATGGCTTTGGCAGTTCTTGTGGCTCGTGGGGTTTGGGGTGCTGGTGATGGACGCAGATTGGCCTTGGTTTCTCCGCTTGCTTCGGTGTGCTACTCTCACTTCTAATGGTGGTTGTGGGCAGAGCTTGTGTTATAGTGTAGCCTTTGTGGCGTTTAACTACTTTAATGGTGGTGGACCTCACACCGGCGCTTCGCCGGTGCTGGTCCTTCCAGCTTGCCGAGGAGGGTCTATGAAGTTGTTTTTGAATTTGTCTAGTGGCCTTCAGGTCGAGTTCTTTGCCAGGTTTTGGACTTAATTCTTGGGCTTATTTGTGTCTTGTACTGGTGCTTTTTTGCGTTGTGCCTGGGCCGTCAGGTTTCTAGTGTCTGTACTGAATTGGACTCATTTTGGGCTTATCTTATGTATTTATGTTGAAGTTTATTGAACTTTTATTTGCTGGTTGTTAAAAAAAAAGGACTATTGTAGACTAACTAAAATTTTTATCTTCGTTTACTGTTAAGACTATAGTATTCAGGAAATACAATCACGCACTTTTCCAAGTCAAAGCAAGCAAATATTAAATCAATTTGTCTATCCTTTTCCTATTTTGGTTTTAGCCCCTGCCCCCTTCGCCCGCCCATCATAATATCTGCCTAAATTTGTTTAATAGAACAAATTAAAAAGGTTGAAAGTACCCAAATTTAATTACTACCTTAAAAAATTAAATTATTTAATAGAACTTTTCCTCGCAAATTTGAGAGGGTTAAAAAGGTCCAAAGGAAAATAAAAACAAAACAATTGCTTGCCGACTGGACCAGTACCTGCACACAATCTAAATTGCTTCTTCGAGAGATTATGGGAGTGAGTTATCCGCTAGCATTTTCCAAGTCCACGGGCTTGAAGTCCTCCGGCTAACCAAAAGAAGGCCGGGGACCCATTCTGAAATTTGTTATGGATTTGGATTGTGTTTGACAAGTCTGTAGCTTAAAGATGGAGGTCCACATTGATGGGGCCCCAACAAGAGTAACATGTTCATTTTGCATACAGCAAAAATGTACTCAATTAAGTCCATTTTGCAAGTGTAAAAAAGTTCCTATGACCAGATAGGTGAGCATTTCACAGGGCCCAAAATTCTGAGGACTAATGAACTCCACAGCAGTTTTAACTTTTTTAGAAGTTAGGCATGGGAGACGTGATCATTTCGCATTTTCACAAATTCACACCACTGACAATTGCCCTACCAGATGGTCTTTTTTTAGATAAGTGGGAAGCAAATTTTATTAAGAGAAGTAGAGCTAATACAAGTCTCAAAGAAATTAAAATGAATAACCAAACAAAGAAATTATAGCCAGAGATTTAGATTACTTGAAGTTTCTTTATTTTTTTAACCTATCTGCAATAAAATTACACTAATATGTTTCAAAGACAAAAAAACATAAAAATATTAATAGCATCAGAAATATCCGAACAGAAGTGTTTTAACTTCCAATGTCGTAATTTTTTCTTGTTAAATCATGTGAGAGTCATGGGAGAACCGGATTCTAAGATGAAAGGCATATTCCAACATGTTAAATAGTATAAAGCTGCATATTACTAAAATATAAATATAAAAACATGACATTACTTATAATACTTATGTAGGATAAGAGGGCTCGTTTAGTGCTGATTATAGTTTAACGAGGCCTTGAACTGAAAAGGAAAAGTTAAATTTCCTTGAATGAAGCTATACATGGAATTTTATTGTATTAAAAAAGTGAAAAAGCTATACAGATAGTCACAATTTGGGAAATTAGATTTGGGTTTCAAATTAAAATGGGTGCAATGTTGAGGCTGTCAAGCATTCCATTGGATTTCCCCCCCCCCCCCCCCCCCCCCCCCCCCCTGCTCTTCTCTTTTTTTAACGTGAACTTTGCATTGCCCTTTCTTAGTTTCTTTGGTCAAAAGCTAAAGTGGTACAGAGTAGCTGAGGAAGACCACATGGCGCAAGCCCGGAAGACAATAATAGAAAGAGCATGGGTAGGGAACCCAAATCGGAGGTGCTTGAATTTCTGTCTGAATTTTTTAAAATTATAATTATATTTTTTTTGTAATAAAAGAAAAACAAAGATATATATATATATATATATATATATATATATATAAATTCAATAAATTTCAAAAAATTATTCCCTTATTTTATTCGAGTAATAATTGGAACATAAATCATTCAAGGTTGGGACCTTTTTTCTAATAAGAATAGTTCACAATAGCACAATTTACCATCTACCGATTGCACTTAGTTAACCTTTAAATGAAGATAAAATTTATTTAATATCATATAATAATTTATTTTTTTAATTTAATTATTTAATAGATCCTATTAGTTCATCCACGTGTACACAGAGTGAGGTATTTAAATTTAATTTTTCTCAAAGCAAAGTTGATGGTCAAAAATTTTGAAAAACAAGTCAGTGATCGAGTCAAAGATTCTAGTGACGCAATGCTCACGAGTGTGGGCTCTTGACCAAATACTCATACTCATCAACACTACTCGCAGGAACTGCCACCATCACTTTAACATCATCCGTCTGATTGTGTACAGGAGCCATCAAGCAATACTTGTCGCAGCAGATAGGGCCCACGTGGACAGGCCTACCCATCCCAAAGTCAACCCTCTCTAATCCAAGCTTTGACCACTGTGACATTACCAAAACTCCCACAGAGTCCGGACTGGCCTTGGACAGACTCACCGATTGAACCACCGATTTCACGTAGTCGTTGTCCACTCTGTCCTTGGCCCTCTTTATCAACATCGACGCGTAACCCAAGCCCTTGTCCGACAAATCTTTAGCGCATGCCTGGGCACAACCCAGAACAAACGCGTTGCCGTAGTAGCCAGAGGGTACGGCTGGCTTGACTCGGTTTCTAATGTTGATACTGAACAGGAGCTTCAAGATTTGGTTCGACGGCAAGTTCAAGGCTCTGGCCCAGCATCTCCACACATGGGCTGATAGTACCTCAAAAGACGTGTATGTCAACTCACTTGGTCGGCTGCTCGTGGACACGGCCAGTGCCTTCAACTCGTTTAAACTCTTTTTGTCGAAAGTAGTTGAAGTAGGGATCAGTCTTTCGTTGGAGAATCGATTCATGAATCCGCACAGGTCCGGATTTCGGCTGAACTCGGTGTGACTCACTGGGTAAGACCGAGGAGGCTCTATTGCGTCCAGAATGTGGCGTTCCCAGATGGGTTTAGGCTTTAAATCTGCAACAACTCGGACTTGACCCGTGGCTAACTCGGCTAACGAGTTCAGAAACTGGGCACTGCCGATTCCGTCGCAGACGCAATGGTTGACGCCAACTCCTAACGTGGCAGCTCCGTCCCTCAGCCACGTCAGCTGGAGGACAAGTGGTGGGTCCCCCCTCAGAACATCTGCCACGGGTAAAGACAACAATTTCCTCCACTGTGTCACGTACCGTGGGGCCCTGTCTAAGTCGTTGATTGTGCGATCAGAAGTGGCCTCAATGAACACCGCACCCTGGGCTCTACAAACTACCTCCAGGCCGGTGCAGTCGGGCTTGGTCCTGACCCGACCCGCCAGCGGATAGTACGGAACTAAGATTTTTCCTAAAGCAGCTTTGACGCGAGCGGTGGCGGCATTCTGGTCCAAGCCAGGGCGAGCCTTGAAAACCAAGAGGTACTCTACAGTGAAACGTAGGAAGAGTTGAGAATCAAGGGCCGACAGGGACAACACACGAGTTGGGGTTGGGTCCGATGGCTTGATCACTGAAGCCTCTTTGACATGCACCCAACAAGCCATAAGCAATTGTGGTGTGGGTTTTTTCTTTTTTTGTTTTTTTTTTGGGGTTCTTGGTTGTTTTGGTTGCGAGAGCAAAGAGGATGGCTTTCGCTTTTATACATATTTATACATAAAGGAGAAGCTTATTTTGGCGTGCCACATTTTCTTTCTCTGTTTTTTTTTATTGTATATATTGGTTATTAGGTAGTATCAAATAAGGCGAACATGCGTATCTTTTCCTGCCCAACTGTCAAAGATTTGTGCCAAGATTCCCCCGGCATCACTTTATGGCAAATATAAATATCAAAACAAATTTTAACAGCTTGGCTTGGATTTGCTTTCTGTCCGTTCTGGCGCATATTGGTCTCTTTCTCTCTCTCTCTCTTTCTCGTTCATACCTCACTTTTTGCTTTCGGTTTTTTTTTTTCTTTTCTTTTTTATTAAATACAGACGGTTTTTGTTAGCCTGAGATCAGGATGTGGATGGTGATGCCTGTCTAGTTCATGTTTGCATTATCTATATATCAGGAAGGATTGATTGATAATATTAACTGTTTTGTCTGCATGCGTAGTATGAATTGGTTGTGCATCATAGATGATGATTACGACGAGAGAATTCTTGTGGGTCTGCCTAATATTAAAGATTGAGTTATGGATATAATAAATAGTAGACGTGGAATATATGTATTATAATTGATTAATTATTTTGTAAAATTAAATGATTATTATTTGTAATAATAAATTAATAAAAAATATATTTATTTTTTTATAAATATTAATCATATAATTATATAAAATAATTAATTAATTGTTATATACTTATTTTATATCTGTATTTTTATGTGTCGGTGGTAGTTTTTCTGTTAAGACTTATCGGCTAATAAGTTTTCTGTGTTGGCTCTCTCTTTTTAGGCGCATTTTTTGTGGACCCTAATATTTTGAGATCAGATTAGGAACACTATTTTAAGAAGACGCACAACTTTAGTACAATGATGACCCAAACGGAAAATGAGCCGCTGGGTCTGCAAGTTGGCTGCTAAAGATTTTGAGCTTTTCCGGGATCCATATCTGCCAATGCATGTGTCGTGTATATATATATATATATCTATATATATATATATAGTTGCTTTTTCTCTATCTTTGGTATAAATGTTACCTTCTTTTTTTCTTTTTGAAAAACAAATACTTCCAACGATAATGCGTCATTTATAGTATGATTGGATAGTAAAAAATTAGATGGAAAGTAAATAAAAAAATGAATAAAAAATAATATAGTAATGATAATATTATGATTGATAAAAAGTAAAAATTAAAAAATTAAAAAAAAAGAAAATAAATAGTAATTTGTGAGAAAAATATAAAAAATAATTATTTGAATTGATAGAAAATGAATAATTTTTTTTTTCTTTTCTTTTAGAAAATATCGAAACATGGCATTAAAGAAAGATGTCATGAAATCTTCTATACAATCTAAGTTGAATTGTTATGGAAAATTCATATTCACTAATAACACGACTACGAGAATAATTCAACGGAGACCAAAAAAAAAAAAAAAGCAATAATGGTGCTTGAATTTGAGGACAGCAGTTACAACGCTACATTACACACATTCTGAGGAATTAAGCATTGGTCCGTCCCTGGCGGTCCCGCAGGACCCCACTGCATCAAATGGTGATTTAATCGTTGGCCACCATTTAAAATCAAAATATCAGCTTCATCATATATAGAAGTAAAAATCCTCAAAAGTACTTAATAATAATTTAATGTATATTATATTTGAATTTTTACGTTATCATTTTTTTAATTAATAATATTTAATGTAAATATAATGTATGAGTTTAAAATTTATTAACATTATCGTCAGATTTGTGGAGTTCTCTTTAAGTATAATAGTGATTTAATAGTAGATCTTTATAGAAGAGATTAAAAAGAAATATCAACAATTTAAAAGTCGCTCACAATTTATAAATTCGATAATTATTATGTTTAGAATAAATTTATTTTTCTTAATCTATTTATCTATATATATATATATATATATATATATATATATATAACTCAAAATTTACTTTTGATGTGACAGTTTCTTTTTGCCACGTAAGTATATTTGACAAAAAAAAAAAAAAAAGCTATTGATGGGTGCAATTAGTTTGATGAAAGTAACCTACTGAGTATGATTTAACACAAGATTATGGATAATAAATGATAAACAACAAAACTCTTTTAGACAAAATTGATCGTATAATTTATTATATGTGCATAAAAAAGAAAATATTTATTAAGTTTGTTCCATCTTCCGCAGGACACACTTCTCATGCTCTATTTTTTTGTCTTAAGAACAGGTGAAGAGACACAGACTCCTCTAATATAGAGGAGTGGCAAGCCCCTTTTTTTTTTTGGAAAAAAATACATTTTTTTGAGATGAGAGAAAAAGGGAGCCTTTTTTTCTTTGTGACGACCTAACTTTTCTGTTTTGTGTCCGATCCAATTAGATAAACATATGGCCAGCTAGGAGCAAACGGGACAGAGTATATAAATAACAATCTCTGCATATCTACTATTCCAATTCACTCATTAATATGTATGTATAAATGTCCATATTCTCGATTGGTGCAATTAATTTAAAGCCGTTTAATTTTGTCATTGACAGGGTGTTGCAATTATTGCACGAGACACTCCAATAAAAATAAGCAACCAAGTGGCAACAAGTTAACTTGCTAGGCAATAATATATATATATATTTTTAATGATGAAGCTGGTTGGGGTAACTTGACCTTTATAAAGATTTTTAAACCGAATTTAAAATTTAATCTCAAGGTAAACTTGAAAATTTGAATTTACAGTATTAAAGCCAACGTATTAAACTGGAAACCAAAGCATATAAAAAGTCAATATATGCAAGCTGCTAAAATAAGTCCTTATGCACTGGATATTGGGAAGGCATCAGCTAGGACCAGGAGACATGTATGTGGCATATACTTGGCAACGAAAGCCGATGTTGATAAATCTCGTCTAGGCACAAAGGCCACAGAGAATGTCTAGGATTGTTTGCCAAATAGGGTACACCTCTATGTACCCTTTATTCCTGTTGTAGATATGGACTATATATCCTGTTGTCTCTCGGGGGAAGAACTTTAAGGCAAACAATCGGATTAAACAACGCATTCTAGCGTGTTGATCTATTAGGAGCTGCTATAGATGTTATATTGATTGGAGATGCGGAAAAGATAGGTTTCACTGCATATGGACCCCAGTAAAAAGAGTGCGCGGATATGCGAATTGAAATGTATGCATTTTGACTTGGAAGGCACAAAGTTTTCCTATAGTTCCTAAAGCAAAGTGACAGTGATGTTATAGATAATAAATACAATTGGATGGAACAATTATGTTGAGGTGTAGCCGTGTAGGCACCGTACTTGTTCAGAAAGATTTATGTTGTGCATGTAAGAAAGATTACATTGGTTTGTAGATTGGAAAAAAAAAATACACTTTTAGAAAAAAATGCTTGATTGCAATAAAGTTTCATTTTTTATAACTGCATTGATATTTGTAAAATAAAAAAAAGAGTTATTTTTTTTTTCACATTTCATTAATGTTATTGAAGAAAAATGAAGGTTTATAGCAATTCGGACAAAAATTTGTTTGAAAACGTAATGATGCCCTTGTAAATTTATATATTTTTTGTTCACCCAATAGATTACATCGACAAACATGTTGCTTGCTAAAAAACCCTTTTTTTTTATTTTCTAGAAAATTTTCAAATAAAACTGAAAATGTTTGAGTACTTGGGTATTGGAAATTCTTTTTTGGTACATATTTGAATTGGGTATGAAGAGAAGTTGACCCCATACTTAGCCAGGAACAATACGCGCATTACACCCACATATGTATGTAGACATTCCACTGCACTTACTTGCATAAACACAACATTTTATGAAAAAACTAGGTTTTTTTTTTGTTTGTAAATTTTAGTATTCTTTGGAAGCTTTTACAACATTTTTCTAGGTTCTCCGTTCATGCCTCGGAGTCTAAAAATATACCCTTTTGTAGTCTTCTATGCTCTATGTTCTACTTTTGAGTTTGATTAAATTCCAATTCACCGAAGAATATATGTTGTCAGTAAACGCTGTCTCCATTTTTATATATTTCGAATATTATTTCCTACTTGCAATGATCAAACACATGGTCCAAATTTTTCAATGGGAGATGAATGAAGAAAATTCATTTTTTTTCTGAAAAAAAAAACCATGTTTAGTATATATTGATTTTATGTGTGTGTATATATATAGAGATTTAACCTGTTGAATATCCGTTTTAATTAATTGTGTTAATTGAACTATAAAACTTTGATAATTTTAGTAAAATGAAGTTGAGTTCTCAAAACCTTACTATATAGATCTACTTACAATTTTCGTGGCCACGTTGTCATGTTCTATGTATGTGGGAGAGACTACAGTGGGAGGGAGAGGTTGATTATATATCCGAATCAAATTAGAAATTGGAATTGCTTATTGAGATTTATATGACATAAGAATCCAATAGAATAGGGTCTATCACTTATATTATGGAGATTAAGGGATGATAAAAGAAAAAAAAAAAAGAAAAAGAAAAGAATGGTCGAGACAACGTATGTGTCGCGCATCCGAATATGTTTCCTGCTATACAAAAAAAAAGAAAAAAGAAAAAAAAGAGAATATGTTTCCTGTCTGCCTCTGTAAATCTCATGTAGATGTAGACAGCTGTGTCCCCTACTAAAACAATCGCACATTTTACTGGTAGTCTATGATAATGACCATGAGCTAGCCGTGACTTAAATAGAGATTCTCCTGTCAAATCCTCACCCATCACCGCCCTTTAGCCTTCTCAATTTTCTTAGGCCTGGGGGAAGAGAGATGATTTGAAAAAAATGTCACCATTTAATTTTGTTAGTATTAAAATAAAAATATAATTTTATCTAATAATATTTAATAATTTATTTATGTTTTAATATTTGAATTATTATTTTGAAACTCTTTGGCCCAAATTTTTTTTTTGGTTAAAAATTTATAGAATGAGTTAGGAATGAATTATGTGCAAGTAATTAAATACAAATTTAGGTGACAATTTTCTCATAGGATCTTTTTTCTCCCCCAAAAAAATACAAATATAATATTTTTTTTGGGTTCGAGTCTTAAACAATGCCTCAGATTCGAATTTTGTGTATAAAGAAAATGAATGTTATGAGAATTTTACCTCATTGTGAGTCATTTTTACCTCGACTTTCGGATTAGTCAAGGTACAATGCGCCTTTAGGATATTAGGAGGTTTAAAGCCAAAAAAAAAAAAATACAAGTATTTTCTTTATTTTCTTCTTTTCTCTCTCCCCCATCTTTGTTGCCCATCATTTTTCCCTCAATACAATGCTAGAGATATTGTATAAATTTAATCAACACTAAGGTAAGCAAAATGATGCATGTCTAACTAAAAGTTGCTCATATAGAAAGTTAACGGACACAAACAATTGGATAAGAAGATATACGGACTAATTAATCTTTATTGCGTTTCTTTTGTGATGGTGATGGATATGCATGATTTTGCATGGTTATGCTGCTTTCTTATTCGATTAACTCTTATCTGTTACCTTTTAACCTATCATATCTTTTCAAGAAAAGCGCGTATGGACAACACATACTCGGAAGAGATTCTCTGGTTTGCATGAGATGCTTTAATGTGGGGTTTGATGAAAAAAACAGCCGTAAAATCAGTCTTATCCTTGGTTATGGTTTTTGATTTAGATGATGGGCGAGTGCAGGCCGCCGCTCCATGTATGTTCGTTACTTGGTGACTATATATCTCTCAAATCATTAAAAAAAAAAAAAAAAGACAAATAATTCATGAGTACGATTAAAGAAATATTTGTGGTTAAATAATTAATTTTTTTTTTAAAAATATACATAAACTGTTTGATGTAATGAAATAAATTATATAATTACTTTAATGATTTTTTTGAAAGTGCTGGGAAAAAAAGACCGGTAGAGAGGCATCTTATTTCGGCTATCCGTACCATAGGGTGTCATCGAGGGAGGATCATATAGGTGTTTAAAGTTTTACATTAACGTGTCTCTCATTTTTCTTTTTGTTGGGTTTTATTTTTAGATATTTGTTATTTTTATTTATTTTTTTAATATAATTCTTTTATGATCTTATGTAATATAAATTTTATTTTTTATTTTTTATTTCAATTAAACCTCATATACTGTAGGATATAAAATTATAAATAAATTATACTTAAAAAAAAAAAAACATCAAATTAGAAATCTCCTCATTTCCGTTCAGTTGGCGTCATATATCGAGGGATCCCTATCACATAATAGATCACATGGTTATTGCTGGTCAAATTTGAAGCGATATCGTTTTGTTCTCAAAAAAGTTCGGGGTGGGGTGCATTGTTGATTGATAAGACTGCTTGGTTGTCCCCCACATATGGACTAGAATAACATGATCGTTTGTAGCGAGGGGTTCACCAAGAGCTTGACGGTTGGGCTAGATCGGAAGGTGGGTTGTAGTGTCTTCTTGAGACCTACACAGAAGCAAACGGCTAAAGGTTAGATGATACCTCCGACCTTAACATTCTGACGATCAATTCAATACTAGAACACAAGAGGGAAAGATGATAGGATATCTTAGTATCACTACTTTGTTCAGGGTGATAGGAGTCTGTTTATGAGTTTCTATGAAGTAATTTTAGAATAAAGATAAATATTACAAAAGTTTATTTATAAAATTTTATGAAAATTTTTAAATTTTAGGATAATAATAATTTCACTTAAAATTTAATTTTAAAAAATAAAAATAAAAATAAAAATATATTAAATTTCTTACTACATCAATAAAAAAATAATAATTCAAAAAATATCGTAAAAATAATTTCCTCCCAATAGTTTTAATATTGATGATTTGGTTAAAATGACAACATGATGTACTTGTTAGTACCTGTTTTGTTAGATTAATATTTTTTTTTGCTGTTAAATAATAAAATAATTATTTGAGAGATAAAATATTGAGTCATTGTCTCACTGACCATGTATGCCGATTGAGGAAAGTACACCCAATAAGAAAGCCTTCGATTAAAATTGCTTTCTTTTTATTATCTTGAGGTGATAATTTATTAATAATTTAAAATATTTTTTTTTTATTGATTCGAATTTAAATTTTTGTGTTATTGTCTTTCTCAAATAAATAGGATTATATTAAGATGTGGTTACAAGTTTACGACTTATTAACACTATTGTCAGATATGAAAAAAGGCTGTTAAGTCTAATAATATTCAGATTGTGAATTTATTTCTTAAAGTAATTAAATGAGATACAATAAACGACAATTACTCAAATTTTAATCTATTAATCTAATGATAAATTTTTTTTTGATAAAAGAATTGCTTTCATTTTAATCATTCAAAAATTATTGCTCCAATAATTTCATTGCCCAAAGGAAATAATGATCCATAGGACTTCTGTGTAAATGGCTTGATTGTGTAGTAACTATTAGTTGAAAATGCAAGAAACCATATGAGTATAGAATCATTGCCTCATCATTAGAGGTGACAGATTGACGGTGATTACGTGTGCCTTTTATTATTAATTTCGATTCGAGTCCTTAAACTGATGCTTTCTCTTAAATAAAAAGAAATTTAGATATAAGTATAATATTAAATTATAAAATTTTTAATATTATAATTAAATTTACGAGAAATTTAGTTCAAGTTAATAGTATTTTAATAATTAATTCTCTTTATAAAAAAATTAAATAAAAATATCAAAAAATAATCACTAATATTAATTCACAAATACGTCTACTATACACTTCTTTTCTGGTTAAAAAAATAAATAGAAGCATCGGGCTCATTAACACAGGTGAACTCAGATAATATATTTTACAAACCACGAGATAGATTTTTGTTTTTTATCATAAGGGAAGTCAAAATCTCGTCGATACACGAACTAACAACTAACAAGCATCCGGGAGCCAACGAACCTCAATCATGTCATGCTAATGAACCTCAATCATGTCTAGAGAGTAACAGGGACATTAAACACATGAAAACTTGAATATAAAAAAAAGAATATAATTAGCCAACCAATTTACTACTAGATTATCTTCTCGATATATACAAAAAATTTTAAGTCCAGATCCATCAAATTAAGTCCTTGCAACTCTGAATAAAGATTGGCTAATGGATAAAAGAGTGTTTGGGTAAACTTTTAAAAATATGCATTTGGTTTTATTCTTAAAAAGTATGAAAATAGATGTTTGGTAAATTTTTTAATGATGCTGTTTGGTTCTGCTTATTTCATTATTTGACTTCCTAACAGCAGTTGATTAAAAAACAGTTTCAGATTAATTTTTACTATTTTTAAAATTATTTTTTACTTTTTAATGTTAATAATAATTTATATGGACTAAATTACCCTTAAAAGATATTTATATAATTTTACTTTTTTTTACTTGTCACGTGAATTAGATTTATTAAATTATTTTATTAGTATTTTATAATTTCAATAATTTCTTTTTTCAACTATTCTTAAATAATATTTTTTTTCATTTCAATTTTCTTTAATACTGATACTTATAAAAAAATCTCAAATATAATAATTTTTGACATTTAATACAAATTAATATTTTTTAAAAAAAGTTAAAAATTAAATAAAATAATTTTCAATATTATTTATAAAAAATTATTCTAAAAATATAAAAATAAAATTTTTAGTATGATATATTTATATAAATTAGATGTCTAAATTTGACATTTTATTATTCAACAATAACAGTAAATATAAAATTAATCAAACGTTTTATTAATTTTACCAAAAATCAGTAACAGTAAATAGAAATCAGCAATCAGCAGTAACAATCAGTAACAACAATCAGAAATAATAACATTTAATAAATAACTTAAAGAGGCCCTAAGACACCGAAACATTATGCTGAACATAAGCTAAAGCTGTACTTGAATCTGCTTCAACAAATAATCTCCTGTATCCGCATTGCCAAGCAAGATCAATGCCACTAAATAGATTCTGAATCCTCGAACAACAAAATGTTAGTCAAATAATGACAATTGGCTCTAAAAAAAAAATTGTTAATCAATGACAATTGGAGCAGCTGTCCTTCGTTCTCAAATAACAAACGACAAGCAAAAATGGGAAAGATCAATCAGACAGATTTGGCCACGACCCACTGACTACAATCGCGTCGCTGGTTTCTCCACTGGACTCCAAAACTTACCCCGGGAGATATGGCACATTAAACAATAAAGCTCCTCTCTGGGCTAAAACCATGGGCTATTCGGGCCATTAGTCTTTATCGTGTAGCGTGTGTTGGTCCATTAGCGCGACAAATCAAAAACCGAATCTCTTGCAATCTTATTGAAAAGTAACAAGAAAATCAGATCAAATTAAAAAAAAAAAAAAGAAAAAGAAAATCAAAGTGGGCAGTTAGCACAGTTAGCCACATAGTTGAAGGTATCTATTTTTAACTTTTAGCTATGAGAATAGAATTTTAAATTTGGGTTTCACTCATTTTCTCTTTTGGTTGCTCGGCTACTAGTTTTGACAAAAAAGGAAAAACGAAATGCTAGTTAATGCCACATTTTAACTCATGCGGTGGTTTAGCACAAATGTTTAATGGATTTGTAGGATATCATTTCCATTTACTTTTTTTCTACCAAAAAAAATCTTTCCCAATTAGTGTTTTTTTACCATTTTCCCAATTAGTTTATGCCGCATTTTCAATTAAAAGTTATTTTATTTTTTCTTCTTTAATACCAACAGCCGCAAAATAATTTCAAATTATTTCTTGAATTAATTTAATTACTTATTTTTTAAGACTATGATGTCAATTAATAATTGATAATAAAATAAACTTATATGAATACACTTAATAAAATATATAAGAGACATACATTAAATTCACAAGAAATTGTTCTGTTGACATTAACCACACAAGCACGCACCTCCAGGCTCCAACCCGAGTATCTCTCCTTCTTCTTCCTCTTCTGCCCCTCTTTCTTTCACCCACAAAATTAATTTAAACTAAGGGGTGTTTGAATTAGTTTTTAAAAATATATATTTGTATTTTATTTTTAAAAAGTGGAGAAATGATTGTTTGATCAATTTTTTAAACTGTTATTTGATTTTACTTATTTCTTTATATGATATCTTAAAAACAGCTGATTGAAAAGTAGTTTAAAGTTACTTTTTCCTACTTTTAGAGTTGCTTTACAGTTTTTACTATTAATAATAATTTATACAAACTAAAATACCCTCAAATAATATTTATATAAATTCATAATTTTTTTACTTACCGCTTGAATATGATTTGTTAGTAGTTATTAAACTTCATTAATATTTATATAAATGTAACACTTTTATTTTTTAATAATTCGTAAATATTTTTTTTACTTCAAATTTTTATTAATATTGATATTTCAAAAATATTTCAAAAATTATATTTTTTATTATCTAGTAAATATTAATATTTTTTTGTAAAAAATAAAAATTAAGTGAGAAAATTCTTAATATTTTTTATAAAATATTTATTCTAAAAATAAAAATTATAAAATATAAAGATAATTTTGTTAATATAATATATTAATGGCATAATGATTAATTTTGTCCAAAATTATTTGGTGTTTGTTACTTATTACCCAAAAGGTTTTTATTTTTTAAATCATATCCAAGACGTTATTGCCGTTAAACTAATTATACCCAATCTTCACTTTTTCCGCTAACTATGCATATGTGGCAGATTTTTGGGTGCCACGTCAGATACATTTTGCCAACTGTGTATTACATGTCAGCATTCTTGATGACGTGGCATTTGATGTAAATTTTTTAAAGATTTATTTTAAAAAAAAAAGTATTAAGAAATCAAAATAATTTTTCTAAATATTCTTATAATTTTTTAACAATTAAACAAAAAAAGGCAAAAAAAATATTCATCTTTGTCCTCCCTCTCTCTCATGCCTCATCCTTTTCTTTCCTCTAAAAATTTATCTTTTTCTAAATATTTTTATCATTTTTTAAAGAATTTTTTAAAATTAAATTAAATTTAAAAAAATAAAAAAAATTCTCTCGCTCCTCCATCTTCTCTCTCTCGGCTAGCTTCTCTCTCTCCTCCCTATGCCTTCTCTTTCGTCGCTTCTCTCTCTTCTCCTTCCTCCTCCCTTTCTCTCTCCTCACCCCTCTCTCCTTGCTTTCTCTCACTTCTCAAATTTGTAGCTTCATCCATGGCATTCAAATCCTTGATTTGTCGATGAACTAACTTGTGGAGGTTTGGAGAGGCAGAAGAGAGGACAGAGAATAGACGGATAGAGGAGAGAGAAAGGGAGGATAGAGGGGAGAGATGGATTTTTTTTTACTTTGTATTTTTTTAATTGTTAAAAAAATTATAAAGATATTTAAAACAAAATTTTGATTTCTAAATACCTAAAAAAATTTTAAAAATTTTAAATCAGGTGTCACGTCATTAAAAATGGTGATGTGTCATGCACAAGTGGCGAGATGCATCTGACATGACAGTCCAAAATTTGACACATATGCTAATCTAACGGAAAAAGTCAATATTGGGTATAATTAGTCTGACGGCGATAACGTCTTGGATACGATTTAAAAAAAAAACGTTTTGGGTAATAAGTAGAAAAATATAAAAACGTTTTGGGTAAAATTAATCATTATATCATATATTAATATAAATTAAATGTTAAAATCAGTCATTTAGTTATTTAATAGTAACAAGTATAAAGTTAGGCAAATACTGTATTAGTTTTTTTAGTAATCAGTAACAGGTAACATCAATCAGCAATCAGTAACAGCAATCAGTAATAACAACTAACAACAGTAATATTGAACAGATAAACTAAACAGACCATAAAACAATTAGGGTGCGTTTGTAGCATGGGATGGGATGAGATAAGATAGGATAGACTAGTGGCCAACTATTTCACCTTAGCACATATTTGATTGGTTAATAAGATAGGTATAGGATAAACTAGTGTAAGCTTACTATTTCATGAATATGAGATAGTATTATTCATCTAACTCCTATGAGTTAGTCTATCCCACATCATGGATTAGTGTTAATAAATTATATATTTACTAAATTATTCTCTTAATTAAAATAAATTTTAAATATTTTTTAAAAATTAACATAAAATTTAAAAATTTCATTTCTCTCTCATCTTCTCTCTCTTCCCTTCTCTCTCTGACTCCTCTTCTCTCTCTTTCCTTTCTCTCTCCTCCCTCTTCTCTCTCTCAATCCTTGTCTCTCTCTCTCTCTCTTCCCTTTCTCTCTCCTCCCTCTCTCTTCCTTCCTCCCTTTCTTTCTCTCTCTCTCTCTCTCTCTCTTGGGCTCATTCTTTTTTTTTTCATATAAATTTGAAAATTTATCTCTTAAAATTTATTTATTTTTCCTCAAAAAATTAAAAAAATATTCATCTTTTTTTGATATTTTAAAATTTATTTATATAAATAAAATTAATACTTAATTTTAAAAAATATTTTTATACAAAATTAAAAAATTATAAACAATTTAATGTATAATAACATGTAAAATAAATATTAATTTCATTACTTAATTTTAATTCTTTTTAATAAAAAAATTAAAATTAATAATAAATGTAAATCAATTATTTTTAAGGGTAAAAAAATAATTTTGATATACTATACTATTATATGCTATATCATCTAAATATTAAATAAGATAACTATTTTACACTATTTGATGACTTCTAAATAAAATATAGGCTAGTAATATAGTTTATTCTATACTATATTAATTTATATTATCTTATACTGTACTGTCTAATCTGTATACCAAAGACACCATTAAACTCCAACTGTAAGCTCTAAGATATGCGCACGCTCCTATTGCGTGTGCTAGTGTTTGCTTAATTGCTTGGCAGTTTTTCTTCGTCTCATCTCAATTTAACATTGTTTTTTTTTTTTCCCCTCTTATTTGTTATTTGACTCCCATTAACCTGACGATTTTGCCGGATGAGAGATCGAACGTAGGCCCCATAGTGGAGGAACCAAAAAAAGAAAAAAAAACATGGCTGATCAATGAGAGATTCTGGTCCCCATCCCAACTGATCACGATGCTGTTGCCGTTTTGTTGCCAGAAGAAGATCACTTTAATTGAAAATGTTGAAGATGTGTGATTTAAATTATTTAATTAAAAAATTTTAGTTCGAATTGTAATTATTTTTTTAATATATTTTTCTCTAATAACAGACTACTATTTTTTCTAAAAATAAAAAAATTAAATGGTTAGAAAATTTGACATAATAAAGGCCCTACCATGGACTTATTTCTTTAAAACCATGGGCTGGTATGCGTTGGTCCAGTAGTGGGGCAGATCAACGACCCAATTTCTCATCACCTTTTTTGTTTTTATGATCAACCCCTCGTAATCTTCTTCTTCTTTTTTTTTGTAGAGCAGACTCATAATCTTATTGGAAACTAGAAAGAAATCGGTTTTGCATACCATTGAAGGATTTATGAAGGTGCGTTTCAAAAAAGAATTATTATTTTACTCGAGGTTCCAAAGAAGTTCGTTACCTCGTTTTTCATTTGAATTCATCACGAAGCCAAACTTGCAACAAGAATTACCGTTGTAATTCAAGAAAGAAATAGCCGTTACCGTTAAAAAAAAAAAAAAGATAAACAAATTTGTCAACTCGTAAGTCTCGATTAACCTCAAAAAAAGATCAAAGATCTTATATAACTTTAAGAAAAATTTGTAGACACAATAATATAAATTCAGTAGTTGAATAGTTTAATAAAAAAAATAAAAAAATAAATATGTTATTAAATATTATTAAATAAATTATATTTTTTAAATTAAATCGCATAATAAAAATACCTTTTTAAAATTGAGAAAAAATTAGTGATCATACAATCTGATAGTAAAATGATTTTCAGACTCATATTTTACATAATAAAAAATATGCTTTATAAAATTATAATAATTAAAAGTGATATAAAAATATTATTATTTTTTAATTTATATTTTTTATTTATAATAAGATGTTTGTTAATTTTACTCACTTTTTTTTATGAGTAAAACAAAATCATAATCTAATATTATTCAAATATTATTTTTAATTTTTTTATTTAAGTGGACTACACGTGGTGTAAAATAATGAGTATGTTACACTTAATTAAAAAAAATTAAAATAGAAATTTCCTTTATTATTTATACAAACTATACATTTTATTACACAAATTAATAAGTAACATCTAAATACTGTTTGGTCACCCATATTTAGCTACCTAAGGAAACCCTTTCGAAAATTGTAAAGTCAACTTATTAATCTTTGAACGGGTTTTTTAGTTTCTTTGATAAACCCTAATCAATCAACCAAATTCATCGTCTTTCTTAAAACCCCGAGTCCTGAATCCATGACCCTTTTTCCATTTCTCCTCCGAAACATTCTCACCCCCAGATCCTCAAATCCCCAGATTATCCTTTCCCTTGCTGTTCGCCTTTATAGCACTTCCCAAAATCCTACCGTAGATTCATTCCCTGATATTCCCACCTCCGCCTTCTACGACGACCTCGTCCACGCCGCCGGCCGTAAGCGAGACCTCGAGGCGCTGCGCTGCCTCCTCAACAAGCGCGTGGGAGATGGCTGTTTCAACACTGCCGACACCTTCAATTTCATCGTTAACACCGGCGATTCCCTCTCCATACTCGACGATCTCATCCAAATTATATCTGGACTCGACAAGGGCTTCCATCGCAAGCAGGCCTACGATTCTCTCATCGCGCGTCTCTGCAAACTGGAGCGGATCGAAGAATCACTGCGAGTCGTGGATTTCATGGCGCGTGGCCGCCCGTGTCGGCTAACCGCAATTACCTTCCACCCCATACTGAACAGCCTCACGCGGAGGAAGAAGGTGGACGACGCCTGGCGCGTGATCGACAAGATGAATGAGGCGGGGGCTCCGCCTGATCTAACGGCGTTTAACTATTTGCTAACGGCTCATTGTGTCAACGGGAAATTAGCGGCCGCGATGGAGATTGTGAAGAGGATTGAAGAGAAAGGAATGCTTGCGAACTCGCGTACGTACGACGCGATGGTGTTGGGAGCGTGTAGGGCTGGGAAAGTGGAGGGGGCTCTGGTGGTGCTGAGGAGGATGGAGGACGATGGACTGCCGGTGTTGTATTCTACACATATGCACGTTATCAATGCGTTGCTGAGGCTGGGCTACTACGACCAGGCGGTGAAGTTTGTGAGGGCTTACGCGGGGAGAGATAGGGGCTTGGATACAGAGAATTATGGGGTTTTGGCAACGAGGCTGATCAATTTTAAAAAATTAGACAAGGCTAAGCTGGTTTTGGAGGAAATGAGAGAAAGAGGATTGGCGATGGGAGAAAAATTGAAAGAAAATTTTCGCCTCTTATGTTTACAACTTGAAGGCTAGGAAAAGAAACAGCCATTGTTAACCTATGATTTGTGTGGTTCAATTGGTCGAATTTTACTCTATTGATTATTAAAATAATTTTATTTAATTTTTATTAAAAAATTTATTAAATCGTAAATTTTATATATATATTTCAAAACTCATGTGACATGAAAAGTAAAAAAACACAGTTAACTTAAGCAGAGGAGTTTTAAAATTTTCCATGGAAGAGATGAATTTTCTACTTGCATAAAAAGCTAAATATCCAATGGTGTTGTGTGAATCAAGGTTGTCAGAACTGAACCGGTAAGCTGAGAAGTTTAAGGTTCAACCGGTTCGACCGGTAAAATCGTGGTTAAATCGGTAAAACTGGTATTTAATATTAAATATATAAAAATTAAATTTTTATATAACTTATATAATTATATAAAATGTTATATTATATAAGAATGAGAATAAATATTTTAAATAAAATGTATTTTAAAAATTATATTAATATTTACATATATTAAGGATATTACAATTAGTATATTTAACAAAATATAATTTATAAAAATTAATTGAAAAAATAATATTTATAAATAGTGATTAAATATTAATTTTTAAATTTTAAAGATTAAATTGAAAATTTTAATTAATTGAGGACTAAATTAAAATTTTTAGTTAAAATTAGAGTCTTAATTATAATTTAAATAAATTTTTGGGTCAAATTATAATTTAAAATTTTTGGTTTAAATTGAACCGGTTTTTTGCAGATTTTTTGCCGGTTTTTGACCGATTTTTTTCGGTTTAGTCCGAATTTCATTTTTAAGTTTAAACCGGACCGGTCTTAAGACCAGTTCTCAATTTTTTCGGTTGAACCGGCCGGTCTATTCTAGTTCTTAAATCATTGGTGTGAATAATAAGAAAAGACTTTCTTCTGATCACGGGGGTAAACCAAATATTGTTATATCATCGAATACGTAGCACTGATTAATTTTCGCAAGGGTGAGAGTGTCACTTGAATGTCCCTTTTTTTTGTTTTTTTTGTCCTAGTCACTTGAATTTCTTGAACAGAATCAGAATTAGATATCAGATTATTTTCCTGCTGAACTACTAATCAACCTGAGCCCCACAGTTTATAGTGGCAAGGCCCAAAACCAAATAAAAATGAAACCAGACGGGATTGCTACACCATAAGGTCTGCGGTAGAGTCTCTTTTAGGTGGATTAGATATATTTTAAGTGACTAAGAACAGTAATTATTAATTGTACGGCTTAAAATTTGAACTAAAATTGTATTTACATAATTTTCCCCTTTTTTTTTTTTTTTTTACGGCTGTTTTAGCAATTTCAAAAGGACAAAAGGTACCTTTTAGTTCCTTGCTATGACATATTGCCACGTGTCCTGTAGATTAAACATTGTAAAACTGAATTGACTACAGAAAATTAGCATGGGAAGACAAACAGAAGAGACTCCCCCGTGCAACCGCATTATCTCCAGCATTTTATATCGTTTTTGTTTTTTTTTTTTTTATATGAAAAGTTGAAAACACCCATATAAATATATTTCCATCAGAAAAGGAAACTAAAATTATACATTTGACAAAAGCACCATTTTCGCAGCTTCGATTTTCTTTCAATTCTATATATACAAAAAGGAAACAGTAAGATAATAAATTTATGTTTCAGAAATACCTGAAATACCTTTTGGGTACATAATTGTAAAAAAAAAGATAAACATACAGTAATTTAAATTATTAAATTATAAAAAAATATACTAAATTTAAAGTCATTAAATTAATAGTGTGCTTCCTACCCTTATTATTTCTCATGAAACGGTATATTGAGCAAGATTTCCTAAACACTTAATAAATAATATACTTATGAAATTTTAGATCAAAAATAAAAATAAAAAAATATATAAATAGCAACATAATTCAGCAAAAAGCCAAAAACAGGAGGGCGTAAAAGAGACTGACCGTACTCGGTCAGTGGTTTTTTAGGATGCAAATGTGGAAGTCCAAACACTGCCTTACTGATTAGTCATACCCATTCATTTTCAGTCCAACTCCAAAAATTAGCCATTACGGAGCTGACGTCACCGCCGGTCAAATGCTCGGCCATCTCCCTACCCGTTCCCATTTCCCCTTTTCCTCGCTCGAATCCGATTCTTTTATCTCATATCCCACGCCCACTTCCCCTCCGGCGCACTTTAGCAGCAGCACCCATCCATTCGCTCCTCGATGGAACCCGCCACCTCCCGCTCCCATCCCAGCCGGCCCTCCGCAGCCGGCGGGGCCGGTGGTCGCGAAGACTGCTGGAGCGAAGGAGCCACCGAAACGCTGATCGAGGCCTGGGGAAGCCGCTACATTAGCCTGAACCGAGGAAATCTCCGTCAAAAGGACTGGAAAGAAGTCTCCCACGCTGTCAACGGCCGTCAAAATGGCGTCAAGCCTCGGAAAACGGACATCCAGTGCAAGAACCGAATCGACACACTGAAGAAGAAATATAAGCTGGAAAAGGCCAAGCCCCCGCCGTCCAGGTGGCCGTTTTATCACCGTCTCGATTCACTCATCGGCACCAACACCGCCACCACCAACGCCGTCAACCCCAAAAAACCCACAACCTTCACTCTGACCGTCAAATCGAAACGGAACCCTAAGCCGGAAATGCATTCAGGGGTGTCTAATTCGACGGGGAGCTTTGAGAACGACGATGAGGGTAACGATGACGGGGAGGACGACATGGCAGGGTTTGATGAAAGAGCGATAAAGAAGCAGCATCTGATGGAGGATGTAGACTTCTCGGATGGAGCGGCGTGCAGGGAATTGGCGAGGGCGATATTGAAGTTCGGGGAGATATACGAGAGAATCGAGAGCTCGAAGCAGCAGCAAATGTTTGAATTGGAGAAGCAGCGTATGGAGTTCACTAAAGAACTCGAGCTTGAAAGAATGAACATGTTCTTGGACGCCCAATTGGAGCTCGAGAAGAAGTCTTTGAGGCGCGCCAAACTCGCGTCTGGCTCAGGTATACAATAGCTTTAGCCTGAAATTGATCAATTGAATTTTGGTTTCTGTTTGCAAATTATTGAAAGAGATAGTTACGCGTCTGTTCACAATCTTGGATTGGATGGCTCTTATAATTTATAGCAAACAAGGCTCTGTTTCGACAGGGCCGTGAAGCAGTTATGATTGAATTTCAATTGCGCAGATGATATAATGCATGTATTGTGTGGACAAGTTACTAAAATTTTGGTTGTAAGTGTATGGAAAGAGGGGTGAGTTCTTGATCAGTTCCAAAGGCCCCGAAGTTGTCTTCCTTGGAGTCTCGTTACCTATTCTTCTGTTGGATTTTGGATTGTTTGAATGTGATCTTGTGAATGAGAAGTAAGCTGGAACTGGAGTTTGGGCATAAATTGTTTGATTTCGGCATTAAGTTTTTAGGTGGAAAGTGTATCTTACTCATTCGGAACAAATACCTGTCCTTTAAGTAAGATATATTAAGAGCATACGGCGGACACAGACTCTACTTGGCATTGATTTTCCGACCCCTCCCCACAAGCCTGTATCCCCCAAACTGAATAGAAAGGATAATGGAAACAAGGACAAAGAAGAAAAACACACCTCAAACATAGGATGACGCCGTGTGCTCATGCATTGCCACCAATAAAAGAACTCTGCTCATTGTCTGGCTTAATCTTCCATGTCTTTTATCTTTTGGTTATCTTAATTAATAGACGTGCGCATGTGAGTTAGGATAATATGTGTAGTGGTTACCTTCTCGGTGTGTCTGTCTTTGTGATAAGCTTTTGGTGAATTTGGACGCCTTGGACAGGGAAGAATTGATGAGCACTTGGAACCCTTAACAATCCATCGAAGCGGTCACTTCTCAATCTATACATCTACAGCTGGACTTCTTCTGGAGTTGTTGAGTTGATAATCAGGTCAAATTCATTCTTCTGAAGAGTATGTGCTTGTGGCTGTAATCATGTTTAGTGTAGGTTCAAGCATCTCTGCTGCAGATTTTCTCCTCTTTCTGTTTTTTGTAACCTGTGCCACCATCTTACGTTCTGGTGTATGTAGTTTTGCGTTGTGATGTATTTCAATTGAAGCATCCTATGCTGATGGATTGTCGTTTTTGAATGATGCTTTAGGAAACCCTTGCATAAAGGAACAAAAGAGAGTCATATTATTTGTGGTTCTGAGAATTGAACTTGCCATTGGGCTACTGCTAGTCCAGTGATGGGCACCTACTTTGTAGACTGTAGTCCAAGCAATTAAAATTGAGACATCCCGTGCAAGATAGGCATTAGATTTTCCAGTCTAAGGGAATGAAAATGAAATCGAAAAATACTATCTTGTGGGTTTTTGAGGATGAGCAAAGATATTTTGCAACGAAAACCTAAGACATTTCCTCGAGCTTCATGGGATCGTACCATGTTTTCCTACCACCATTCGCGTGGGGTGGTTGGTAAGAGATTTGGGCTTTTGATTTTGTCGTTGGAAGTTTAAATCATGTTATAGATAAACGGTGAGATTAAATCTGCAGCTTACCGTCTAACATGAGGTATGTTATAATTATTTAGATTCTTCACGCTCACATTGAACACATATTTTTGAATGTTTCTTATTGGGATTGTAGGTACCATCTAACAATAAAAAAATAGAAAATGAACAGATAAATATAACTTTAAGAAAGTCAATTGACGCATATTCTGAACTTACGAAACTGTCTCGTCGTTGATGTATGGATAGTGCGTAAGTGTAAGATGAGACCTTGGCTTCTGAGGCATTAGCGCACGTCTTTGGATTCTCATTGCACCAAGAAAAGTCAATTGCTTGTGGGACTGGTGACATAATTGGCGAAGGTTGTGTGTTGCAGAATACTCGAGGGTACTCTCTCCACTACGGGTTGGTGCTTCCAAAAGAATTTTCGTTTGAGATTTCGCTAACAGTATCATCAGCTCAATATGTAAACCCCTTCCTATCAGTAGCTACCTTACCTGGCCAGATGGTGAAGAGATGGTGGGAAACAAAGGGATTTTTGTTTTTGTACATATAAATCGAAAGCCACGAAAATTTAGCCAAGATTTTTAACAGCCAAGATGTGATATTTGCTAAATCAAGTAGGATATATATACATAGCTAAAAATATGAATGGGCGATTAATCTGGCCGCCTGCATTCTGGAAGTAGCTTCTAAGTTGGAACCGACAATTGGGTCGCTTTCTGCAAGCAAGTAATGACAATTACTGAATAAGAGGTACATAAAAGATAAAACAAAACGTCCACAGCATGAACTGCAGCTGCTAAAATTGATTTAAGCGGCTAGAATTTCAATTATTTGATCAGAACACAAACTGGAGACCAAAGCCTCGTCTCGTAGGTAATACCAACCACAGGGGAGAAGGGGACGGGGATAGAGAGATCAAAATATATACGGAAATTGAGCAAAATCATTCATGGGGGCATCCTGGCCGAGCTCCGAAGGATTTTGACTAAAACTGTCAATCAATCCACCATAAGCAGGAAATTCAACAACTCCATCGTCCAAGAAGATCGCAGGAGAATTGGCAGCATAACGGGCTAGGCGAGCTCTAGCAACAGCAAGATCAAGTTGCAGCTCAACCATCTTTCTTTGCAACAAAGCAATAGCGCCAATGCAGCCATAGACAGGGTCTCTAAGCCTTGCCTCAGCCTCATAAGCCAGAGAATTCACCGTGTCTTCGCGTTGTTGTTCAGGCACTTCCGTGAGGATCTTGCTCACGTTGCTCGCACCGAACACCTTGTGGATTTTGGCAAACTTCTTTGGCTCGTCTGATCGAAAATACGGTGCGAATATGCAATTTGGGGTGCACCTTCTTTTTAGGAGCTTGCAAGCTGCACATGAGGAGCTCGAACGAGGCTCATGACTCCTCATTGTTTCCTACCTCTCACTTCTTTGCTTCCGTTCTTATCCTACCCTTCCTCACCAACATAAATAAGTAGACCCGTCTGAAAAGTAATTTTATGATAAATTTAAACAATTTGTCAACCAGGCCTATTAGCTCAGTTGGTTAGAGCGTCGTGCTAATAACGCGAAGGTCGCAGGTTCGAGACCTGCATGGGCCATCACATCTACAAAAGTTTTAACTACTTTTGTTCTCTCTCCCTCCCCTCCCTTGTTTGGAAGTGGAAAGGTAGCCGAATAATTGAACGTGGGGCAATGTCTTTTTTATTTTTTTGAGCAGTGGGGCAACATCATGTGGCTTGGTAATTTTCAGATGAGCGACATGATGGTTCATCAAGGGGGATGGGATGGGATATTTCATTGCACTCAGTTGAAGAAAAGAAACTTCACTAAGAAAAAAAGGTAAGCACCTCTTAAAGAAGGGTTGGCCCCGTCCACAAGAAGGAAAGCCTGGATGGTGAAATGACCACTTGGGAATCTACATCAATTGCCAATTGCCCAATTGGTGGTGCCAAATGATTTCCCCATGCCCTTTGTGCTCCCGCGTTTCTTTGTTATTATTAACCTTCCCCATTCAATTCATTGAGGACAAAAAAAAACAAAAAAAAAAGGTGAGTCTGCCCGATGGATGGAGACCCCTTCCCAAAAGGAAAGAGTTTGTACACTTCAATGTAAAGAATTTTAGTACATTCTAATGATCTAGGAAAAAAATATATGAAATTCCTAACTAACAAGCCATTTTAACGTATTTATTTCAAATTAAAATATGGATTGCGACCGTAATGAATTCCAACAAAATGTCCTCATTAAAAGAAAAAGTTTCACATTCAACACATAGAAATCAATGTTTTATTTGCAAATTGGCAATTATGTATTTTTTAACCAAGATCCGATTTTAATACTAATCAATGGAGTAAGAATTTCTCCCAGTCTCTCTAGTTCGGATGACTCATCATGAAAAGTGCAAGATTTGATACCACATTGTAACTCCAAAAAAAAAAAAAAAAGCGACACATATAATACTATCACTGTTAAAATGAAGAAAAGTTTATTTTTCTTTTTTTGGTCAAATGAAGAAAAGTTTATTCTGGGTGTTTGTTGCTTATGCTTTTTTATGGTCCAGCACTAGCTATGCGTGGCTAAAAATCTTGGCTAACATGCTACGATTTGAATCCAAGAAAGCCTAGGAATTGGCCTATGA